>LPNX010213687.1:144672-199731 GCA_001517045.1 Pseudotsuga menziesii
AGTATGTTCAAATTAAGTGTTAGTAATTGTTGTTTCTTTCTTGGATATAAAAAATTTGGATGTTTGGATTGAGTTGTTGGAGTCAATGATGATCAAAATCTAGATGGTCTCTCTTTGTGAATGTTCTAAGCATCTTGAGAACTATAAGTCAAGATCATTATTAATTAAATTTCAAAACACTTTCCTATCTCATTCAAGACCTATTGACTCCTACTTATATGATCTCCTTGTAATGTGTATGTATATAGTCTATAGTTGTTTTTGGTGATATATGAAGGTCTATGTTGTCACTAAAGCGGAATTAATGGGCCTGTGGGCCCTGCTGCATTCATCCCATATGATGGGGCTCCCCCTTTCCCATATATTCGGTGACTCTCAAGTCACTGTCAACTGGGCTAAGGGTTTAACTGCTCTCTCCCCACCAAATCTCTTTCACTGGTGTTGGGAGACAAAAAAGCTATCCAACAGCTTTCAGGATCTGTCTTACATTCACATCTACCGAGAACACAATCGGATTGCTGACCGACTATCTAAAACTGCTCTCACCTTTGCTCAGCGTTATGGTTGTTACTCTGAATATCTGAAGGATCAGTTGATCTCGCAGGACTCTTTTCAGCTCTTTTGAGTTTGGACGGAGGAGCTTACTCCTCGTTTCGATTGTTGACTAGCTACTCATGGAGCGGCCTCTTTTAGATTGCTGATCATATCCCTTTGGTACTCGGTAGATGTGATTTATCCTTAGAGAGCATAAGCTATATTTTAGTTTTATGGGTCCTCCACATTATATATATTAGATTGAATAGAGACAACTTGTGATGGTGAAATTAACAGAGTACTCCAGATTCGAAGGTCAGACATTAGCAATGAAAGAAATTTTCTATCATTCTTCTTCGAGTTTTAGATGCAGGAATTGATTTTAGATGTAGGAATTGAGCATGTTTTCCTGGCCTGATAATGTAAACAACATATATGTAGCAGCAAATTGAATAGAGACAACTTGTGATGGTGAAATTAACAGAGTACTCTAGATTAGAAGGTCAAACATTAGCTCTCTAGATTAGAAGATCAAACATTATCAATGAAAGCATGAGGTGGTGATCAGATAAACAAGTGACAACCATATCCCAGATTGTATGGAAAGAGGTCAACGCTTGAGGAGATGTAGCAGATCTCATGTCATCAAAATCAACTCAAATCTAGTTAATTATTTGATTATTTTTCAAGAATTAATTAATTAGGAATCATGCAGATCACTAGAATCCAATAAGTGATGACGAAATTTTTTTAAATTTATTTAAATAATTATAATAGTATTATTAAAATATTTTTAATGAGAAAAATCTTACACTTAAAATAAAAATTATAAAAGTAACAAATATTAAATTTATAAAATTGAAAAAAAAAACACAAGCTAAAAGTAATAAGATAAAGTTAAATTAAATTTATTTAAAGGGCCATGCCATAAATTGAGTGTTGTGTAGTAATGAAAGGAACATTGGATGCCCACACTAAACATGGATACTTTGATTTTCCTAGTATGTAGTGCAACAGTAGCAACACACCCACCTTTTGCATTGCATGAAGGTGGTGTTAATGATATATATAGAGGATTCGAATATGTTTCTATGGATCAAGTTGGAATTGATGTTGCTACAATACAACTAGAATCAATATTGCTACATATTCCATTGAAGTTTAAATTGCTACAGAATTTGTTGAAGTTGAAGCTATTATAGAACCCTCCAATATTGGCATTTACACAAGACCCATTTAAGTTGAAGTTATTCTACAAAAACCTCCATATTCTCTCAAATAAGTCCTAAGATAATACCGTCTAATGGATAAAAATCTAACAGGAAGTGTTTAATTCATTGGTACTCTCTTTGAAGCTTCCCAAAGGAACTCAACTTGTGCGAAATAGATTCATGAAGAGGATGGATGCAATCCCCCAATTGGATCCTTGGATGCCTAAGCCAAGGAAAAAAAAAACCTTACTTTGGTTAAGTGCACATTGATTGGAAAATATACAAGCCTTTGGCTGAGTCCAAAACTTGTAGAATCAAGGGTAATAGAGGATTGGGATCCCAAGATTCAAGTTTAGTGTTTCTCTTTTGCTTGTGGTCGAGGATATTATGTCTTTAATTTTCAAAATAGGTAGGTCCAGCAAGACCAAATCTCTTACTTCATACCTTATTTCATGGGATATAAGGGTCTATTTCTTTCTGATTGGTCTATTGAATTCAATCCAAAAGAGGAGATCGCAGTGGTGCCTATGTGGGTTAGGTTGCCACATCTTCCTTTCAATATTATGGGATGAAATCACCCTTAAAGCCATTAGGGATAAAGTGGGTTGATACGTTGATCAGGTAGAGACAAAAGGAAGCTTGTTTTTTTCTACATAATATGTGTGGAATTGGACTTGAAGAGTGTAGAGCACAAAATGAATGAGTGGGGCAAGAACCATGACTAGCTCAATGGTGGTGTTGAATCAATGAAAAGAAGGAATATAGGGGTAAGTAGCCCAAACTCACACTTTTCTTTTTCTCCACCACATCATGCATCCAACATGGGTACCTTTGGTGATTTTACACACAATAAAATTTGATATACCAAAATTTGACAATGAGGATGATTGGGAGGGTACAAGACAAATTAATAAACTTGAATGTTTTTTTTATATATATCATATAATCAACGTGGAAAAAACTTAACCTTGCATTGATACACCTAGAAAAATCAATTTCTCACTTGTTCTTATGGTGGAACTCAAAACCCCAATAATTATATTGATCTGCATTATGTAACAATTAATCATAAATTCCTATTCCCATAGGATAATTTGTTACATATAATCATTATTTCTCCTCTTCTTTCATTTTAGTGTTTTAATTGTTAGCATTTTAATTATATATAATAATAGGTGGGATATAATAATATGACATTATCAAGTTATCACTAGAGGGACCAATATGGCACATAGCTTTAACCCTATATTTAGCTTTCTTGGTTAATTCGTGACATTAATTATCTTTCCACCTGATATATATGACATAATTTAATTATTACACACGAATGAAATATTGGTTCTTATTATAATTAGAGACATGAACCATTTTGCAATTAGCTTGATTTTCGGTCTCATGTCAATAGCTTGAAATTGTTAACGAGATCACATTCTTTAGCAATGGGGTCACATTGTAGCCCATATGACGCCCACCCACATGGAAAAATAAGCAGAACACAGAGCAGAAGTAGAGCACTCAAAAATCTCCCAAAGAAGTAATGTTTTTCCATATTATTGTTTTTCATTGATATTTCAGGCTATATCATGGATTGCATAAAGTACAGTACAAAAGTCAATGCAGAATGAGAAAAGGAATGAAGATGGTGATGGTATATAAAGCACCAAGAAGAGAATTCATATATGTAAATATGAGTTTATTGGCCCAAGTTTATAAACCTTAATTTAAATTCTAATTTTTTTTAAATTTCCCAACACTTTCTCAAACCCTTATTTATTCACTGACAATTATGGATGAAGCTGCATGCAGGTTTTTCTGTCACACTAGACACGGAGATTCCACTGTTTACTGGCTTTTTCATCATAATTTAACTTGTGTGACTCTTGGAATGCGTACCTACCTACACCCTTGTGTACAAGCCACAATGTGCCAGCAATGAGTAAAAGGCCAGTAAAGCCATCAGGACCGGGTGCACTACTACCAGACATGGAGAAAAATGGTCTCTTTAACCTCTTCCAATGAAGGAACTTGAAGGAGCATCTAATTATCCTCAATTTATTTTGCTGGACCACTGAATCACCCATTTTTAACGATATGTACTTACTGCGTCTCACTTACCCAACAAATAACAGTTCATTAATAATAATTATAATAACCATAATTGCCTACAACTATGATGGAATTCTCTACCATTGCTTCGTAAATAAACTTCCCAAGAGCGTGTTACACCATAAACATTATTGCAGTGCATTTTGTTATGTAAGTGGATAACATAATATATAATGTGGAAAATAACAAATACAATTCATTCCTGGTTGATTTAATTATCCTTTAACAATCATGCCAGATGCTAGAAACAAAACATTACACGGTCATTTCAATTCTAAATGCTTATATCATTTGAATTCTAAAAGTTTCTATCATTTTCTTTTTTCTGGGGGAACCCAATCTTAAAAGAGAATATTATTACAATATCATTGTTCACTTCTGAGGCATCTTCACTTAGTGGATTGGCTCAGATATAATACTCAGGAAGCATATAAGGCAGAACTGAAGGCATCTGCTCGCCATTCCAGCCAACGCGCACCACCCATCACATAGCGTTGGGCAATCTATGCTATTTGTGGCATCTACTGCATTTCATGGAACCAAGTATAAAAATATATCGCTGATCAAAAAAAACAAAAACCAATACCGTCTCCATTAATTATATGACTCCCATTCAATCTTGCACACACTATCATAATCTCATAATGAATACAGTATCATAATCCCATTCAATCTTACACAGTATCATAATCTCAATAATGAATAGCATAATGAATACAGTATCATAATCCCATTCAATCTTACACAGTATCATAATCTCAATAATGAATAGCATACCTGTTTGCAGCAATTGAGGTTGTATTATCTCCAAGGCAAAACCCTGCTTCACAGTAACAGATAACTATTTTCAATAAACCTGATTTGTACTATTATCAAGATTATACAATCCTTAATCAAACAAACTTACCTGCATAACTATCACACAAAAAACCAGCATAACAAACATTTTTTGGGTTGCTGCCATTATTAATCCTTCAATGCCTGGATGGCCGAACTTTACTAGTCATTATAGATGCCCATCTTTTTATACATAAAGAGCCAAACACACATTGCAGTGGAACCTGAAGTGTGCACAGCATGAGCTAGATGGCACTAAATCTCTAATTTATATGTAAAAAATGTCAGAAAATGGAGATCGAATTAGTACAATACAGTAGTAACTGTAAGCCATACTTACTTTTGTTCGTTTTGGTATGGGCGCCTCGTTTTGGTATGTTATTGGCACTTATTTTATCATCTCTTCGTGAGCCTTCAATCCTGACTGTTTTCCATTACAGTGGGTTTTTATTCTTGCTTGCTCATCTATCGAAAAGGATTCATGATGCACTTCTGAATGGGAATCCCAGAACTTTAGATGAAGCATAACTACAGTTTATACCCGATCTGTAACAAACCAAGTCGAAGACATTATACCAGATGGATTGTTTGTGTTACAGCTAGAAGATACATGCATTGAGACAAATGCATGCATGCAAATATCCAGGCTCCCGAGGCATGCCACACAAATGCATGCAAATATCCATGCTCCTGATGCATGCAGATAGGCCCGAGGATCCTTATAGGTCAGCTGGAAGGTGCACCAGGTTTCAAAGATCTCAGAGAGAGCACCAGATTTCAAAGATGTCAGAGAGAGCAGTGGGCAGAACTGAGATGTCAGAACGTTTGAAGTAAAAAGTTAATTTCACAATGAGACGGATAAGTACAAAAACATTAAGAATATATTCACTTACAAATTTTTTTGGACAATGCAATTCATGGACGCCTGTCAAAAAACTTTAAAATGCTCAAGATTAATATACCTAACCGATTAATGCTGCTGACGTTAGCCCGCCCCCGGGTCTTGGGGCACAAAGTCCCATGCCTACGTCACCTGTATAAACCAATAAAAAGCAAAATAAATCAATATTTAAATAATTCCCAAAAAAAATTAATACAAACTATAGCAAAAATGATATGATTTTGTTAAAGTTGCAACAAATTACTTCAAATAATCGCATTGACCGATTCATATATATCCCCTCAGGCGGGGACATAATAAGATAGAGGTATTGTCATAGCTGATTTACTAAAAGTAATTTATAATGAAGTTTTAGTAATTTTGTTTCCCTTAGAAAATAGTAGTAACATAATGACTTTTTGAAAATTTTATTGCCCTTCAAAAATAAGTTTAAATGATAAATTTACCCTTCACAAAAAATGGTCTTCTAAAATTTTTAACCTCATTTGACAGTCAAAATGCCTCATGACAGTCATTTTTCCAAACACTGGTGGCTGGTGGTTTCTCTATGCTTAGAAACCTTAGAAGGCTTTGTTTTGTTTTTTTAATGAATGTAGATTATTTGCAAGGAATTTGATTGTCAGGAATTTGAGATGTGCAAACGTTGAAGTGAACCAGTTTCTAGTACCGATATTTTTTCCTCTAAATTAGGGCTTGGATTTTAATATACACACTTTCAATCGTTATTGCGCTATTTGCATGTTGTTGCATGCATTCTTAAAAATATTTATTGTTGTGATGTTGAAGGTAGTAGTAACGCCTGGTCGTGCTTTTTTAGGACATCTGAACCCATGTGCTCTAGAGTTTACACCCATGTTGAAGGTAGTAGTAACGCCTGGTCGTCCTTATGCTATGTTGTATTTTTTCACTAGAAACAAGCCCTATTATGCATCCATCCAATTGTTCCTGACACAAAGCATGGTTGAGGCCTTTTTTCTGGAAACTTCTTTACGTGGAAGCTGGAACAAAACGCTTTCTTTTATGCAGTGGCCTGGAAACTTTAAACTGGAACTGAGACCACTTCGGGATTAATTTTGAAGCTTTTGTTCTCAAAGTCCGAGGTTCAAAGAATAATTGTTTTGCCACAGCTACAATTTTGAAAAAGGTGGTGTTTTAATGAATGCAACGGTAGCAACGAAAATCATGCGAGAACATTCAATACACATTCATAAGTATTATTAGCGTTGTCTCCTTGGCATGGTTCGAGTTTTCTTATAGTCATAAGTACAAAATACTTCATCTCCTAGTTTTCAGAAATATGTTCACTGAAACATTCACTATTTGGGTGAAGGGGAGGCCGCGTTGGGCATGTTCATAATGTTTTGACTGTACATATTGTAGAAATAATTGTATTCATAAGCCACATAATTGAAGGCACAACTAAGTCACTTCCACATTACTCGCATGGTTTGAGAACGTGTTTGATTTATGTGTTCATGAAAGTCATTTTGAACCAAATAACTTAAGTTTATGTTGGACCAAGTGGTAAATATGCTTCGAAAACTTGAACATTTGACTTTTCTATCTGCAATATAAAAACGTGGTTATATATATATATANTTATTACTATTGGGTAAATGGTTGGAGAATGTGAAAGTATCAAATTTGTAAGAGTAATATGCTCTCTAGCTTTGGAGGAATCTTTGGCCGGTCAGTTATATAAGATAATAGGAATTTGGCTGTCATTTTGTTATGATGTGTAAATTATGATTTGCCAACTACTTAGGGTGGAAGTATTATGGAAATATGTTGTTACCAGTAACTCACTTGCACTAAAATACTTTTTCTTTTCATGTTTGTTAGCTTAATTGTTTTTCCCTTTTATTAGACTGCATGCTAAATTATCTTATCACGTGAAATACTTCCTCACACAAAAAAGTTTCAAAACTTCCTCACACAATAACGGTTCAGTAAATCTTTGGAGGATACATGTCCAGTTTGCTTTGAAACTTCACCTAGATATTCTGTGTTATTCCATGTCAAAAGTTTAAAATGCTAATGCTATGGGAATGGCATTTTTCAAAGTTAAAATATGTAATCACTGTTCTAAGAGGGAATGCGAGTTGATTTCTCTGGAAGTGGGAAGAGGATTAGATGTCTCGGGGTTGATTATCATAGGTAGAAAATTTAAGTTTTCCCAAAAATATATATCGTGTTTCTATGTTTCTTAGAAGTAAAGAATGTTCTATGTAGATACAAAAGAAGTACCCTCTGATATTATCATAGGGGTGATTTTGAATGAAAATTACTTGAATTCGGTGCACATTGAAGGGAACTTGAATTCGGTGTTTTTATGTACTATGGAAATATGCTATTGTATGTACTAATATGCTTTGCATTTTTTTTTGGTCTCTTAGCTTAATTTTTTTTCTCTATTATAGTTGAGGGGCTTTGATCGTTGATAATTTGCAAGTTATCTTGCACTATATGTGCAAACCACAATATTCTTTTACATTGGTTTATCTACTGGAAGTTGTAGTTCAATAACCTTAGTTACAAACATTGGTATGAACAATTGCATAGTCTTTACAAGGAACTAGCCATCTAAACAACTACTAAAACTAAGTTGCAAGGAAAGTAACTGACAATCAAACTAAGTTGTGCAGAAAGTAAATGACACGACAGAAAATTAAATGCTAAAACTAATTCACACTCTATTGAAAAGTAAATACTAAAACTAATTCACACTGAGTAGGAAAAGTAAATTCTAAAAGTACATTCACACTATGAAGGAAAGTAAATTCTAAAGCTAAGTTTACAATATTCAGAAAAGTAAGTTCTAAGACTAATTTCACACTATGAGGGAAAAGTAAATTCTAATTAAATCATTGATCTATGGATTAAAATCAAACTACAGAAATAAACTACATAATGAGAAATGCAAAATTATCTAATTGAAACAAAGCAACAAATTAAAACTACATAGCCATAAAATGAATAAAATCATGTTACAAAGAGAAAATGATAAAACTAAGAGCTATATGGAATCAAGATAAAATTGAAGTTATTCCATCATTATTTGGACTAATGCTCTAAGAGTCCTCTCATGGAATGAAGAAGTATCTCTTATTTATACAGGTGTTTTCCATAACAAATAATAAATGAGGATTCAAAATATCCTCAACAATTTCCTAAAATTTGGATCTCAAAAACTAATTCAAAACTAGTTCAAAGATCTTTGTTAACTATATGCTATTTAGAATACCTTTAAATTCAAATTTGAATTTAGGCAGAGAGACTATAATAAAATAGTCAAAACTCATCCCAAATGTCTCCTAACAACTTCTCATAGAGATCTTCGAATCTTTGTGGATAGTTCAAATATCCACTCATATCCACCTCCATTTACCTACTTTATTTTAACATCATGATTTTTAGACATATAAGAATAATATAAATAATGGATTTATAAAAATCCATTACTCCTAATGAATAGCTTTCTCAAAAGTTGGTGGTTGAAAATAAATTTGAATTATTAACTTTCTATAGCTTCTATAGTAGTTCACGTAGCTAGCAAAGTTTCTGCAACTACCTGTAGAGTTTTTGCATTTGTTTGTATAGTTTATGAAGCTGCCTCTAAAGTTTATGTAGCTGCATGTATAGTTTCTACAGCTGCCTTTCTGTAGTTGCTACAAAATTCTCTCAAATATCTTGTAGTTTCTTCCAACATATGATTTAATATTCAAAGCAAATACATAGTACACTAATTCACTCAATGTTAGTAAAAAATCAAATGAAATACTAAGACATGTAATTGAAAAACACTTCAAGCATAAAAATCCATATATAAGCATTACAAGGATCTACTGCATGAATATAGACAAGAAAAATGTATTATAAATAAGATAAAATGATGATAAAAAATATGCTAAATCCAAAACCGATCAATATTGTATGCGAACGCGACTTCCGAGAGACTTTAGAAAATACAACTTCTTGATACACACTAAAAAGATTGATTGTCCTTGGAGAGTGAAGATCATCACAAGCACAAACTTACACTAACCAGAGTTTCTGATCCCAGCTGATCACACTAAGTGCAGAGGGGGACCATACGCTACTGGTTTTACAGATTCATTGCAAGTGACATCACTACTTTTGATCCTAGCTGATCGCTCGAGGTGCAGAGGGAGAGCATACACAGTGCTCTACACACAGATAAAATGCAGAAATATTTCTAGACTTATAGAAAGCTTGTTCGTCTTCGGAGGGTGAAGATCATCATAAGCACAAACTTACACTAACCAGAGATTCTGATCCCAGCTGATCACACTAAGTGCAGAAGGAGTGCATGCACTATTGGTTTTACAGACTCATTACAAGTGAGATCATTTCTTTTAATCACAGGTGATCGCTCGAGGTGCAGAGGGAGAGAATACACAGTGCTCAACAGACGAATAAAATGCAGAAATATTTCTAGACTTACAAATACTCGGTGCCCAAATGAGGGGAAGAGAACCTAATTTATACATATTTAGCCAGTAAACAGGTGATCTGAAACTTACACCTATCGGTAAAAAGACTTGATTCAGATCTCATGGCAGTGGATCAAATCACACCTTTTGTTGGGTAAGTCACCCAAGCCATGTGAAAGAATCTAAAGACTGACAACTAGATTGAACTTTTTACATAGTGGAGCTACTATTAGCGGCCCATGACGCTTTTCATTATTCATTCTCATGATTACAAATACATGGTTTTTCCCCACATGTACAACTAGCGAATCTGTGAGAGTCACTGTTAGAACCGAATTCGGTGTCCAGAAATAAGCATCTTGAAAATCATTGTTCCACATCAGATCTAATCATGACTATATTTTTAATACAACAGAATTATCCTTGGAAAATGGATTCATGTTTAGTATTTAGAGGAATCCTTCTCGTATGAATTTTATTATCCAAGAGGCATCCATTTTTGTCCATTCTTCTATATTTCTGCCGAGTTAAAATAGGGAGTTCAAAAGGGGAGTAAGCTCCTCCTCAGAGCTTAAATTTAAACCACACATGATTGTGGTGTGATGCGATCATGTCTGCTTAGAGGTGTAAGATGAAATTGACATGTCATTGAACCCAGTCTTTCCTTGGACATAATTTGTCAAGAAACACTTATGTCCATCCTGACCATTGTTGTTGCACCAGTGTAGAAGGATTCCACAGATTATTATCTCTCCTTGTTCTCTGCAGAACTACAATATGAGGTTGTATCTATTCCATGTCAAAAACCCTGGGCCTATATGCACATAATACAATTCTCTTCCATTTGTATAGTTTGTGTCAATCCAAACATGATTGAGTTGCTGAAGCTGGTGCAGAGCATTTTCTAAGCCTTTAAAGGCTTGTTTTTTCCATCTCTCCAAGATTTGGATTTTCAGAGGAGAGGCATTTACTTGTTGGATCAAAGAGAGTGCCAGATATTAATTCTTCTTCCTTTTTGCTAGCGCAATTCAAAAAATATTCTCTTTCTTCTTCTGACAAGGGATCATTGAAGATCCATGCATTGGATTTTTTACTTGACGAGATGGATGTTCCATAGCTAAATATATTGAGGCTAGGCTTCTCCTGTAGTTCTTCTCTGGTTAAAATGCCAGCAACACAATTTAAATAACCTTGTTTATATACAATGTCAAAATCAAAGTTTTGTAACCAAAGGAACCATTTTCAAATCCTAGAACTATTTTCTGCCATAAGATTTCCAATCTTAAATATACCAGGCATTATTTTCGGCTCTGTCCTAACAATAAACTTAACAGGTTTTAGATGAATCTTGAAATGGTTTACAGTCTTTTTAACTACAAGGATTTCTTTGTGACTTGACGGATAATTGATTTCTGCTTTTTTGAATGCTCCTGAGGCGTAGCCACAGATTTCCTCCTTATCTCCATGTTTCTCTATGAGAATACCTCCCAAAGCTTTATTGGAGGTGTCAGTTTCAATCACCATTTGACCAGATCCTTGTGGGAGTGAGAGTGGATGGAGTTGTTTCACTTTTTCTTTGATTGTCTTTACTGCATTTGTCATGTCTTTATTCCATTGTGGTGGATTTTTCTTCATTCATTGTTACAATAAATGAATAACATCTATGTGTCCTTTGTAGAATGGCCTGATATAATTTAGGCTTCCCAAAAATCTTTGCAGTTGAACTTTTTCCAAGATCTGATCAGGGAAGTGAGCAAAAACCTTCAAGATGTGTTCTTCAAGAATCACATATCCTTTACTTATTTTATATCCTAAAAATTCAATATCCCTTTTTCCAATTTCCATTTTGGATTTTGACAAAACCAACCCATGTTTAAAAACCAAAGAATAAAATTCTTGAAGATGTTTTAAATGTTCTTGCAAATTTTTGGAACAAATAAGAATACCGTCTATATACACTAATGCCCATTTATTTTCTCTGAAAATATCTACCATTCTTTTTTGGAACTCTGATGGTGCATTATTGATGCCAAATGGAAGGAATTTACATTGATACTTCCCATGAGGAACAACAAAGGAAGTTCTGAACCTATCGTTTTATTCAATTCCAATATGGTAAAAACTAGACTTCAAGTCAAATTTGATAAAAATTGTACATCCTGCTATTCTTTGCAAAAGACTAGATTTATCAGGGAGAGGGTAACGAACTGGTTCAAAGATTTTATTCAAGTGTTTAAAATTCCCAACTAGTCTGGGTTTTACCTTTTTTATCTCAGAGTGTTTATTGACGACAAATGCTCGACATGCCCGCGGTCTCTTAGAGGGTTCTATGAGACCTTTGTCAAATAGTTATTTAATTTCATTGGCACAGAATTCTCTTTTTGAGGGAGACATGAGGGCAACAGAGTCTTTTTAGGCTTTTGGTTTTTCCAGAGGGTTAAAAGGTAAAGTGACAAAGTACTTTTCTCTAGTCCAAAATGCATTAGGTGACTCTGAGGTGCAATCCTTCTCTAATTTTGAGGAAGTTTTAGAGAGGGCAGATTCCTTATGCGTTTCTGCATAGCCGATGCATCTTTCCATTTTGAACAGTTTTGTAAGACTGAGAGTGGGGTTAGATTGAGGAACACAATTCTTACATTTGGAAGAAGAAGAATAGTATAGAGAGGTGGAAACTCTTCTTCCATTTATTGTACAAGTAAAAATCATATTGGGATCATCGACTATAATGGGGCTAACTTTATGTAAAAAAGGTGAGCCTATTATGCAATCTTCCTTAAGATCATCTACTCTATTGAGGTGCAAAACTTATTTTATTCCTCTGATGCTTATTGGAAAATATGGAACTCTACCTTTGAGCTGTATAGGAGCTCCTTCAATGGCTACCATATTTGTTTTTTTTTTCCCAGTAGAACATTGGTATAATATTTCCTTTTGCCAAATTCATTTGGAAACTTGAATCTATCATACAATCAAGCTCATAATCTTTGTATCCAGGTGGAAATTTTTTTATTTTAATGAAATATTTAGGACCACTGAACAGCTCTAAAGAGCCTAGCGATGGTTCTTCATTATGGAAATATTCTACTTCTGAGTCGCTAGTGTGATGAGAATGTTTTGTACTTTCATCAACTTTTGGTGATTATAGTGCTTCGGCATAGGCTCTGCACATTTCTTCATCAGAGGACTAGTCTCTTTCTCTAATTGTTATATCAAGCATTCTTTTCAATTCCTCTATTTCTTTTACCAGTTGTTTTAACAAATTTTGCTTATATTTGATTTGTAGTCTAAGCAGATTCTCTTTATCTTTTCTAAACTTTTGTCTATCCTCATGATGATTAGGATAGCCTTTGTAAAAATTTGCAGGTTGGTAGAATATTGGATTCTTGATGATTTCTGGAGAGACAGATTTCTCTCTTGCTGCTGAGACTTTCTCTTTTGATTTTATCCTTGTTAAAAGTTTTCTCTTTTCATATTTCAGATATTTCCTTTTTATATATTGATGAACTAGAGTCTCAGACAATTCTTTGTCAATTTCACCAATCCTAAAATCTGAAGAGACCTTAGGTGGGTTAGAAGAGAACATATAAAAGATGAAATCAGGACGACTTGAACATCCTCCTAAATTTGCGTCTTCATCAAAATCAAAAGAAGAAGATTTAGATGAATTAGGGGAAAAATTATTTAAAACAAGGTCGAAATCAAAGGAATCACCTTCTTCTAGTAAGAAGACAATTTCACCTTCAGGGTAATCTCTTGTTGTACACCAAGCTAGATCCCACCAAGATGGATCTAGTTCTTCGGAGAACATAGCAGCAAGTCTTGGAATTTTCTTCTTATTTCGGAATTTGTTAGCCCAGTGACCCTTTTTACCACAAATAAAACATTTTTCTTTATTTGCAGGTTCAGAACCTTTCTTAAAATAGGCTTTTTTCTTGAAACTTTTTCCTTTTTTATGCTTGTGGCCTTTATCTGGATGAAATCTAGGTGCATTGGTATACTTTGGATGCTTTTTATTTTTACAACTACATGAATCACACCCAAAGTGTCTTCTATTGTGGGAACCACATCCCCAATATGGCATTTTTGTAACATCTTTGCAAAAACCAGGGGAAAACATTGAAGAGTGTTGCTTAAAACCTTTAGCTACTCTTTTTCTCCAGACAATGTTCTTGCCAAGTTTCCATGATGAATCCATGCAATTGAGAAAGAGAAAGAATTTCCAAAGGGATTTTTTTATCTTTAAGATGTTTTTCAACAACATCAAGAACATGGCCAAGAGAACTTCTTAAATAATGCTTCAAATATGTAGGCTTATCTGCATTGCCAAAAGACATTAACAGTTTTTGCATATAGCAAAAGTATTCTTCACTTTTATTTAGGTTACAGATTCTGGATGACATAAACAAAGATGCAAGATGTTCATAATGTTAATTTTCATTGGGACCATAGAATTCTTTACCAAGGGCAGTAAGATTTTGTTGGTCTACATCTCCTGCATTTAACATTTCTTCTCTAGATTCTTGGGGAATCCAACGCCACCATTCTGAAGCTAATCCTGAAAATCCAACAACCAACTAGAGTGCTAATAGTTGACCAGTTTTTGTGGTGTCCTATGTTATTTTGTATAATACCCAATTTGACAAAAGCTGGATAGTTGTTCGGATTTGGGCATGGGATTGGCATTGTATGTTCAACACATGTTGATCAAGAATTTGGGAGATCATATTATTCATTCCATTTATTCCGAAACTAAGAGAACGAGGGACTGACAAAGGAGAAGTGTCAGGAAGTTCTAACATTTATGCATCAAAAGGAGGCGGAGGTCATGTTATCTGGGGATGGTTGTGCTCTTGATTGGTTGGGTTTGAAGATCCAAAATTTTCTCTTTTAGGGATTCTGAATGCTGATAAATATTTATCTGAAAGGGCATTCGACATTATTTTGAACTACGAGACCATATATTTTAACTCGTTGAGTTCATCTTGGTCTTCCATTTCGTGACCAAAAAGGAATTCTGGTCTTTGGTCATTTTCTTGAATACTCATCATTCCAAATGAGTATCTTCTTTCATGTTTGGCTTTATGACCTTTAGTTGCAATATCTAATGCAGTTTGGCTGACAAGATTCTTTTTATTACTTACATTTTGGGTTCTGGCCATCATTTTTCCTAAGACATCTATCCTTTTTTCTAACTTTTCACTTGCTAAGATAATTGCAGTTTTTACTTCTTCTTGGACTGCAAGCAAGTGATCAATTTTAGCTTCTAGGAAATCAATGTGTTCTTTCTCAGTCTATTATTTTTTCCTTTGAAGCATAATATCAGAGGCTATGCCATCTATATTTTGGCCAGCTAGTTGCTGCTAATAATTATTGTAATTAAGCAACTTTATTTCATTAGAGACAGTTTCGTGTGGAGTTGATGATTTATGTGGCATGAAATCTCTTTTAGAAATACCATCATGAGAAAATTGTCGAAATGGAGTATCAGGAAGATTTCTTCTTGGATGGAACGAGGTATCACCATGTGGTTTAGTGGAGGTGAAACCAGGGCCACTTCTAGGGAGAGACATCATGTACAAGCTTACTCCTTTGTTTCTTATTTTTAGTCTCTCCACTGCTTTTCTACAAGAAGGGAAGTCTGCATGCTGACCTTTATGCTCATTTTTATGAACACCTAAAAAGGAAATGCAAGAAGAAGAGAAGGGTTCAAACATGGATTATTTTTCAGAAGCATTATTCATAGAGGAATATTTTACAAGAGGTGGAACAAATTGAGGAGAAGGAAACCCTTCAGGAAATTTAAAAGAGTTTGAAAATTTGTCAAAGACAAGGGGTTTAGGGATAGAGAGTTGTTGGTTCTTATTTTTTTCAAAGTCTCTTAACTCTTTGTATCTTATCTCCCATTGCTTTGGGTAACTGATTCCATTCCATTCAAATGTGATAGGGGTGGAATTTTTAGAATTATCAGTTTCCACCATGCTGAGCAAGCACAAACTTTCATGGAATTTAGGAGTAACAGGTGGAAGGGAAACATTTCCAAAGCGGATGACAATCAGAGATTTAAGCTGAATGATTTTGGATCCAGCATCCATTTTAAAACCAAGAGGATGAATATAGGCTCTGAGTAAATCATAAATGTAGGGGTCATCTAGGATGACTGAATATTTAGGAAATATAGTACCAAAAAATGGGCCATTGTGAAAGGGGCCTTCGAAACCTCGAATTAAATCATCAGCAAAATATAAGTGTCGGGTATCCAAAACACAAAACAAAGAGGAAAAATTCATATAGGGTCGTACTAACGAGCCAAGTCCTAATTTGACAGCACCAAGATGCACATATTTATAACCTCTTGTTTTTTCCCAGTCAATTTGTTCTTTATAAATTAAATTAATGTTAATGGGCTCTTCCTGGTAAGTGAAGGTGATGTCCAATGAACTTATTTTAATTTGTACGCAGGATTTGTATTGCCACCACTTCATTTTATAAACCTCGGAGATTAATATTTCAGGAAGTTTCCAGTCAGGGGAAGGTATTTTATAATCAATAGTTATAATGGAAGAAGAAGCTCTAGAAGCTTGAAAGTATGATCTCCTTTCAGCTAGAGAGACTGTAATATGATATGCAGATTGACAATCTAGAGATGTCAGCCCTACAGAGTCCATTGAAGGATCCATGGAACACTTGTTGGAAACGGGAAGTAAAGAAATAGTTTTGGGCCTGAAGATATCCTACGGGTCTACTAAGAGACAACACTAGTGGAATTACGATGCCTGAAACCAACAACTATAGCCACCAAAACTCCGAAACGGACTCAGATATCAAAACTATTCCACACGAATACTTTTATAGCAAGAAATGAACTCTATCTCAAATTACTAATGCACAGATAGATTTTCAAAATGTAATACTGGAATTTGATTCAAATAGCTTATGAAACTTACAAGCAAAAAGAGATGATACAAATGTCGCGTTGGCTCTGATACCAAGAGATGCCAAGATCGAACACGAACGCGACTTCCGAGAGACTTCATAAACTATAGCTTCTTGATATAGACTCAAAATCTTGTAAATGTTAGGGATATATCATGACATGGTGAGGCAATTTCAAAGTTAAAAATTTGAAATTCATGTATGATTTAGGTGGTCATAGCCATGTGTTTCCTAGGTCATCACTCTCTACCTCTTCGGCAAAATCATCATCCTTTCTCTTCAAAAGGATCAATTAAACCATCTCACCCATATGTGACCTTTTATTCATGGTAATATGCGACACTCGGTTTATTTTTAGAGATAGACTTGCATTTCTAACTAAAAGAACACAAAACCAACGTGCAGACAACAATGCTCCCAAACCAAGGATGGCGCAAAAACATCACTTACACCTTGGTATAAAATTGAAGGCATTCCTGAAATGGGTCTGAGTATCAACCAACGTTCTCTTCTACACAGTAGGAGTCAAAAACTCTTGAATTAATACTTAGTCATGCTTCTCAGTCTCCGTGAAGGTTGGTTCCAAACTAGTGTAGTAATGAATGACATTTCATGGAACATAAGAATTTGTTGCTTATGTTTCCTAGATAGACTGTACCAATTGGGAAGGTTTCAATTCTTAAATGAAATTTCTTAGGCCTATCACTAATAATATCATTGTTCATATTATAAGATTATTCATCTTCATTTTTTATGCAAACCAAACTGCAAAAATAGATCCCATGAAGTCAACTCCACTGCAGGACTATCTCTGCATCAATAACCTTAAAATACACAGGATACTTATTGCATAAATTAGTTTTGAAATCTATGGGAAGACCCATATCAATAGCTAAGTGGGTAATCATCTCCAACAATACCCCCTTACTCACAGACATCATTAAAATATTAATGTGATTCTCAACTAAGACACCCTCCTTTTCAAATTTAATATGCACTTCTTCTCGATGCACCTGTTGTTCCTAGAGGGTTGATGTGAAACATAAGCAGTATACCTCTTCTTTAGTAACTTGGAATACTGATGGGTGCCTTCTCAATATGGGGATGAATATTCATCCCCTCTTGAGGCCAAGGTCCTTTCGATGCTTGGAAAAATCTACCATGAAAATTTTGTGGTTGAGTTGTTTGAGGAGGACGTGCTTGATCAAGGTGACTAGCTTGAGCTTCTTCTATCTCTATACAACTGTGTCCAAAAGACTTTCTTTGCTTATCTTGATGAGATCATTGATTGGAGCAGTGGTAGGAAGTGAGCCACTTCAAGTAATGGGTGGCATCTCCCATAAGTGATTTTTTAATGTTAGTGAGAATCAGGGGTCCATTTTGTGAAATAGGGGAACTGCTTCTTTTCACATATTGTTAGATGGGACGAGTATTTGTGGAGGAGAATATCGCATGTTTCAGGGATGGAGATGATGATGGTAGTGGTACATTTATGAAACTATGAAGCGATGGTTCGACTCTCACCTCCATCTCATAGCATGCACTGATAAATTACCATGTCATGATCAAATTCAGGTAAATAACGTTGAGAGACATTGAAACACGAGATGATGAATAATTTTGGATCGATTGTTGTTTCAAATTTTGCGTCGAGAGGCACTCTCCAACATAGTATGGGAGAGATGTTGTCACATTTGTACGTGACTCTCTGATAAAATAAGAATAAATTTTATACCATGTCATCCTACATAAAATTAAACTTAATAATAAATAATAAAAATTTTAATTATCCGCCAAAAACAATGTTGGCCATACAAACAACACAATATGGGGGATATGTTGTAATCTTCCTACATAACAAAATAAAAATAAATTAATTAATCAATTATCGGCAAAAAAATGTTGAAACCATGTGCAAGGCCTCCTAAACAACCCATGGTTTTAGTGTACATAGTTTAGTAGGGCCTTGCAAATGGTTTTAAAACCATGTGCAAGGCATCCTAAACAACCCATTGTTTTAGTGTACATATTTTAGGAAGGCCTTGTAAATGGTTTTAAAAGCATGGGCAAAGCCTCCTAAACAACCCATGGTTTTATTGTATATGGTTTAGGAGGGCCTTGAACATGGTTTTTAAAACCATGTATGAGGAGATGTTTTGAATAATAATATATTTTAATTTATTCAATACCTGAGAATCATATTAATATTATCATAGATCGTCCCTTGAAGTTATATTTAGGATAGTATTAAAATGTATGTAATCTCAAGGTTTGAAACAAATTAATGTTTGCATTTAGGATAATATTGGAAGGTTTTAAATAAGGGTTTTTAAATTATGGGACTCTGAGATATAACTATTAAAATATGGGTTTTTAATATTTAATAATTTATAATATAAAAAATTAAAGAAATGTATTTAAATAAGGTTTTTTTCAATTATATTTTAAATAAAGTTTTTTAAAATATAATTGAAAAACATAGCCAATTTATGGAATAGTATAATATTATAATTTTTTAATAATTATAATGTTTTAATAGTTAAAATGTTTTTATAATTTGAATAGTAAAAATGTTTTTAAAAAATAATGTTTTTAAAATATAATTGAAAATATACTTTATTTATGGAATAGTATAATAATTATAATGTTTTAAAAATTTTAATGTTTTAATAATTATAATGTTTTAATAGTTATAATGTTTCAATACTTTAAATAGTAAAAAGGTTTTTAAATTACATATTTTCCAAATATATATTAAATAAATAAATAAATTTATTATAATTGCAAATATAGTCAACTTGAAAAGTGTCATCTTTGAAAATATATTGAATTTCAATAACAAAATTTCATTAACATATGCATAGAGTTTTTTTCTTTGCATAAGTTTCCGTGTATGGTGTATTAATATTAATGCATAAATTAGTAGATACATTGATTGGTTCTAATGGTGTATTAATACCTCGAGAGGTTTGCACCTAGAGATTTTTATCCCTCTCTGTGCTTGATAGAGCCTAGAATTTGCATCTACGTTAGTATTATATGATACATCACATTTATGAATAGCACATACACCATTAGATTTTTTATTACGTATTGAAAGTTGATGCATGGTCTCTTCCATCTTTGGGAATTTTTATATAATATTAAACTATGGGATTTTTTATATAATAACAAGTTTAATATTAGGAATTAAATTATGATATTGTGATTAGGTTTGTTTTAAAATGTGATTACGTATTAGATCTATGTAAAATTGTAGATTTTATAAATAAGTGATAAGAAATTACTATATATAATTATTATATAAGTAGTTTATTTCATTACTTATAGATAAGAGATAAGAAATTACTATATATATTTATTATATAAGTATTTTATTTCAAAGTAACAATGGCATATATATGAATTTAATAGTGTTTTATAAACATATTGTGTTTTGATGAATAGAGTGGTTTTCCCAATCATTTAGGAGATTGACTAAATTTTAACATATTATCCATATCATGATAAAAGTTAAAACAAATAATATGTAATATGCACTTTGGCCGAATTAAGAGCCAAAAATAGAAATGAAATGGAAAAATTATATACACTCGAGTGCAAACAAGTGTGCCAAGAGTATGTGCAACATACATAATTAAAGTGAATTATTATTTTTTTACTATTTTATTTTTTAAATATTTTTGACAAAAAAAAGTCAAAAATAGATGTAATGGATTATTTTTATTTATTAATTAAAATTACTAGAAGGAATTAGAATTGAAATAGATGTTGAAAGAGTGTTTGTTGAACCACAAGGAGAAAAGACATGTGGCGAAAGATGCTGAGTTAGAACTCAAAATGCAGGAGGCATCCTCCCCAAAATTAGGTCCAAACTCCTTGTGGAGTGCTAAAACATAGGAGGCTCATAAATTACTAAGTCCTAGGAAAAATACTATATAATAGTATCTCTATTTAGCAAGCAGGAGGCTAGCACCAAATGGGGAATTGATCTATTCATGCAATAGATTGCGAATTGATTGGTTTTTTTACTTATGGTTCAACAAGCATGCTCGGGTATTCTAGAGCAAGTGAGACTTGGCTGCTTTAGGAGTCGGTTAGGAGGAACGACTATTTCAATTCTGTTTTCCTGATAGTGGTGTGAGGTTCCCTATTCTATTTCTTATATGTTCTAGACATGTTTAAAGTAAAATTTCAAGTTAGTTATGAATCATATTTACATTTTTACATAAAGGGTACTATGCATATGTTCATATTATCTTCCCTGCTTTATGTTATTATATAATGCAAAATTGATCTTAATTAGCAGTCATAGATTTATATTTTTAATATATTATAACCAAATCTTTGTTTGGGTTTCCATACCTGAATCAGAGTTTTGTATTAAAAATGAAGTGTTATCATAGATATGGTCAAATGTTCTAATTCATGTTTGAAGATGTATTATTACATATTTTAAATGTATTTATTTTCAACTAATCATTTCTTCGAAGTCGATGGACTCCTACAAAGCTAGATTTTGTCCTTTTATTTTTCTAAACTATAACAATTTAAAATGATAAGTGAAACTAGAATCATAGTGTCAGAAATCCTTGGCTACGACCTCATTTCACTAGATCTATTATGCCGAAGGACTTATTTACATAAATACATTTCGAATATTCAAATAATAAACAAAAGAGTGCTAACTAATTTTTTCAAAACAGAGCAAGAGCGAAGAGGTTCTTCTTTTCAAAAATCGCGAAATTCCTCTAAGTAGTGCAAATTAAAAACAAAAACAAAAACATCTCATATTTTTCCCAAAACTATCCAAATGGAGACGAGATATGCATTATTACATTAAACCATAAACCCAGATCTGATTATTAAAAATCAACTAGTAAACCGCTTTACGACTGAAGTAGGATGGTTAATCATAAACATCAAAGTTGAGTTACAGACCCCTTATCAATCTTTCCCTATCACTTACAAATCTAGTGAGTAATTACACCATCATTTATAACAAGATATAAAATTTAAAACAACTTTAAATACAAACATGCAGTCTCTATTTGTGGGTATCTAAGCCCTGAGTATTCTAATTCTATCTAAAATGAATTGACTCCATAGAATCAAAATCGAGTCAGACAGATTTTATAAACAAAAATAACACCCAGCAACTATTGAGTGGCAATAATACCATTATACAAATCCATCCATCGTGTTAATAATATTACGACATTTACTATCAAATTAATGAAGTGTCGTCAAAACATTAAATAGCAAAGATCTAACTATAAGCTCGTAAATACTCAAAAGGGGTCTTATTTAAGTATTTAGATATCAAAATAAAGGTATGAGTTTTGACTCTACTTCCACATGAATCCTGAGTGGTTCTAATCCCATTAAGATGGCATCTATTGTTCAATAAAACCACACATATATATACCAAAAGAAATTTACAAAAACACTGGAAACAGAGAGACTACGAAGCCATTGCTGCAAACTATTGCAGAGCCGTAAAGAACCAAATTTATATAGTCCAAAATTATCTTCATAAGACTGTAAAAATACCAAGTTCGTACACAGTCTACAACCCAACGAAGAGACCTTTCAAACTTAAACTACTTAACCCTTAACAATGCAATTATTGGTGGACCATTCATGAAGTCCAACTCCATCCATGCTAGAGGGTACATGTCATATCAACAAGGAGTAATGTTAGTACTTAATAAAGTTTTGGTTTGGATACACTTAAAAATAGAGAATGGTTTCACACACTCACCCTTGGTATTTAGGGTGGTAATCATGGGAGGAGGTGCCCCTGTCGCCACCCTCATCATCCATATCTAAACTTGCATTACAACAATGCACTCATGATCTTTTTTATTTATTACAAATTGTAAAATGAAGGATGATAAACAACGTTAGAACCTTATATGTTTGTGAGTGCAAAGAGGGCCAGGGGTCGATTCCTCCTGGACGCCCTTACCACTCCTTTTCTTGCAATTGAATCCAAAATCAGTTATTTGTTTATGATTTTAAACCTAAAGAAAACTTTTGTTTTAAAAACTAAATGGAACCTAACTGGGATTTGTTATACCTAGTAGAAGGCGTGGCAGGCCAACGAATGTTGGTTATCCATTTTCTTCCTCTTCGCAACAAACCAGCAAGGTCAAGACCTTTTGGTGGCCATCCACACTGATAAAAGACCTCAAGCATACCTCAGAAGCAAACAAAGGAATTATATTAACTACCTAGGTAAAAGCTTGAACAAAAACTGTACAGCACGGACATGGAGGGTAGAACTTTCATTGACAATAGTTGTAGACCAAAAGACAAGTGAGAAATGCAAATTGGACGGAGCAAAACAGAATTAAACCCTATGAAAAAACATTTCTAGTGTTTATGACAGATGTAGGGCTGATATTTCATCTCATTTACATATGCAAGCTTGCCATTAACTGCCTGACTGCACTATCAACTTAGAGCGATGGAAAAATTATTACAAATATCAACTTCCGTACAAACGTATCATAACCCTTGTATCTCTTGATATCACATGGAGAAAGAATATATGATATTAAAACCTCGAAGTTGTTTATTCCATAGATTTAAAACCATGACTAGGGTGTGAATGCCATAAGACCCCAAGTCTTAACATTCAAAAAACTCTTAAACTTTATAAGCGCATATACCTTGTGTCTCCTGCTAGGAATGTGGTCCACACAATGGTTTAGCATATTGATACTTCATTCCAAAGTAAGTGGGATCAATACTATGGTGTAATAGGAAAAATGTATACAGAACTTTATTTAACATAAAATAGCAGATATTTGAAGACATAAAAAAAAAGAAAAATGTATAACAGAACTTTGTTTAACATGGAAAAGCTTCAAGAAATACTTTAAATGAAAGTATCTTTCATAATAGTACTACAAATAAAAAGCTAAGGAATTTTATGAATTACGGTTAGGTTCTATGACCATGAAATAACTCTGTAGTAAATTCCTAAATTTACTTCGTTATGTACCTTATATAATAGGTCAAAAACAAAAAATAGAGCACTTTCTCAGTTGCTTACCTCTTACATTTAAAAAGAGTATTGATTATGATAATCCAAAAATGTTAGAAGAGGCAATGAGAAAAGAGAACTTCTGCTATGATCAGAATAAGAATAAAAGAGAAAATATACCTAAATGGAAAACAAAAATACATGACAACTTTGATCAAAGAAATATGAATACTAAGTTTTACAAAAATACTGGTAATAACTACAAAATGTATCAAGGCAATAATTATAAAGGTTTTAGAACAAAAACCCCTACAACAAAAGAAAGAGAACCTCCCACTACCTTTAATAGAAACACTGCATAGAGGGAACCACTAAAATGTTGGCAACCACTATCTTATTTTAATTGTTTTGGAACATATATATATATATATATATATATATATATATATATTAAACTACTTATATAATTCAAAGTTTAATTCTAAGATCATGACAACAGAAATTGGGGTTTAAATGATTTATTACATATTACCACAATTTAATGGGGATTTGAAGTTTATGTGAAAATTATACCTAAATCTAGGTAATGATAAATTGAAATTAATAAGCATTTAATAAAATTATTATACTAATTATGGGTTAATTACAAGGATATGAAATAAGGTTAACTCGATAATGTAAAAAAAATGAACCAATATTAAAAGTTATATTAAATATCATATAAATTGTTTTTTTTTGTAAGTAAAAAGTATTCACATTATATTAACAACAAAAAAAGTCCTTACCAACATCATTACAGAGTCGATCATCATTATATGACTTATAATCACATAATCCCATCTTCCAAAACTAACTAACCCAAAAATGTTTACCCCATTCCTGCATAAATCCACTCGAATATACAGACTCAATTCCCATCAAACCTAGAAGTTAGAGACTCAAAATCCCATGACACCCCTTGCCAACATGAACAGGCATACATCCTTCAAGCCATTTCCAAGACAAAACAGAGCTAAAATCCATCTTTGGACAAAAATAAAGCGATAATCAGGCCCATACGTCTTTACAATCGACCTTGTAGATCTTCTAGATAGCATATTGAAGGAAACATATAAGGACTAAAATCACAACCATATATAAATGGAGTAAGCTATTTACTCGACGATTTTCATCGGGGCCCACCTGATGCCGTCCAGTTATAGCTTAGTCCGTTACTTCTCTTCCGTGAGACTGAGACCGAGACCCACCCAATTCTGAACAAGTATTACATGATTCATATTTGGAGAAAACTCAAACTCAAGGAGAAAGCTTTTCCTCCAACTCGTCTGGTGACAGATTTAAACTCTGTTTTCCATTGAATGTAACATCATTGATAAGAATCTATTTTCCATTGAAACACCATTAAGAAAGGAAATATATAGAGAAAAATTATTATGAATGCAATATTCTTTAGTGATTGGTACTTTGTACTAGTAACTGAAATATCCATGAAAACACGATATATTTACTTTTTTCCATTTTGGTATATTTTCATCCGTTTTGTTTCAAGAGTAAATATATTTTGTATATTTTCATCTGTTTTGTTTGCAGTAAGAGTAAATATATTTTGTATATGAAAACATATTGTGGTACTCTTGAATGGATTGCTAATTGTTCACATGCATTGCTAATTAGGGTTTCATCAATATTCTGGGAATATATGATTTATGGTTTGTTCAAAAACATAATGAGCGTTAGTAGGCCAATTGGAGGAAAATATTTCTCCATGGATTTGAGTTTTCTCCAAATATGAATAAGGCAATACTTGTTCAGAATCTAGCTGGTCTCTGTCTTAGGCTCACTAAAGAGAAGTAACGGAGTAAGCTATCAATGACGGCATCAGGTGGGCCCTGGTGCAAATGTTCGGGTAGATAGCTTACTCCTATATAAACCAGTATTAAAACTAAACTATAATAAAATATAAGCCAAATCCTACCCACCACTCTAACTGGTACCCAGAAATTCTGGTGTCAGCACTCGAGGAGGAAGAGAAGGTGGATACTAAAATCCCATACAAGAGATAAGGAAGTCGACTTTATCTTCCATTCATTGGACAACTGGAGAGATAGAGAGTTTGCAAGAATCATGAGCATTTCCCCCCTTATTGGCATTTTTCTTATCCTAGTTTGCCTGGCCGACTAGATTGTTCATCAACCAGTAGACTACAACCATTTTTTCATAAATAATTACATGACCAATCGAATGGACCAAATCCAGGATCCAATCCTCAACCTTCTTGCATTCATCCCTCAAATGTCGGCAATCTAACTCTTGCCAAAGTTTCTTTTCTGTTTCCACAATGTGGTTCTGGATCTCCAAAGGTAATTCAAGCTCATGGATACGTGATTTCCACAGATCTTGATGTTACGCCCTCAACACTCTCTCATTAGCCTCTGGTTGATCAGTCAACCTTTTACCTCTACTCTTACCACCTTCCATATTAATCCAAACAACACAATTCTACAAACTCTAGCTGCTAGCAGAGGGAGTGTAAGAAAAAACACACAGCAAAAACATGCCTCTCTTTCGACCACCTTGCTTCTTGCTAAATATCCTAATCCTTCACTTCGTCATTATGATCACACATAAGACTATGATGATAGATTTCCCATCCCTATATCGTAAACGGATCTTTCCATTTCTGCACTTAACCTTTCCACTTACAGACTTCATATTACTCTGTACCTTCCACAGTCGATTGGGTGTAATCGTATGCACACATCATATGATATTAATGGGATGTATGGTCATTAATTAAGATAAAAGATCACCACCACAATAATCCACGTGTTATCATGATACTCCACATGCATGTTGTCCCTTCCGGACATCCACCTAGAGGTTATCCTTGTCCTGTGTCTCAAAGAGAATAATCTGTCGCGGTCCATCCCATCAGGGATCATTTCCTAGTCCTTCACCCTAACAGTTCTATGCATGTTAACTCCAAGGTTGCATAAGCTATCATCCATATTATTTCCGCCCCTCCTGACGTGGGTGAACCATACCACTAACCCATTTATTATTAGGTTGCGTACGATCTCCACCCACCCTTCCAAACTCCATGAGGCGACCACCTTTAAAATCTAGGTTCCACATTGCAGCTTCATTGCCATGTTGATGAGAAATTGTGAGTCTCCTTCCATGACCATTGGCATGCTTAAGTTCACCAAACCCCACTCCAAACCTTGCAAAAATACCTCAATATCTATCATATTGTTGGTCTCCCTGCCCAGGAAGCCATAGTTGAAACCTCTCATGGCCCCCCACTACTCATGAATAATAAAACCATAACCCATCGAGTCAGGATTACCCTTAGACACCCCATCAAAGTTCAGTTTGGACATGTGGTAAGGAGGACGGAGCCATCTATCTGGACTCTGCAAGTTCCTAGGTTTCTCGACACTTTCCTTTAGTTTGGGAGAAATACCCCTGAAGCCCCAGTCATGCATAATATGCCTCTCATTACGAGTCGGATCCTAGTATGGATTCTCCCAATTTCACGTAAGAATTGTTTCAGAAATTTTATTGTTAATACCATCCCAAACTCTGTTAATCAGACTAGTCTTCTCGCTAAAAATTCTAGAGTTTTTCTCACGCCATATTTCCCATATCAAAAACAAAGGAAATATTTCCCAAAGGCGGTTAAGAATGCGATTTTGGAATGGATTTTTTGGCCAATCCATCAGATATACGACCAGGTTTTGTTGCAACCTAGCCGAACAATGAAAATAATCGCTCCCCAATCCCATAGCACAGAAGAGAAATTGCAGGAGTCTAGTAGATGAGCGGAAGTCTCCTCCGCATGTTCACATAGTGTTACAACTGATTTTACCACACATGGTGAATCACACTTTTATGGCCTTGCCTACCCCTCTGCAGACTCCTTAGACCCCATGGACAATTTTTGTACCTTTGATGTTCCCAAGATCATCCCTAAAAAGATGAAATAATTTCCATAGGCGACTTTTAATCCCTTTCTCGCGTATATACGTGGATTTGACCGTTAAACCCATGTACATCGGGATGTGTGCAAAAGGCCAAATGATTTTGGAGTTTTCCTTGATGTGGATCTGAGTCACTTGTCCCTTTGCCTTCCATATACCTTGATATCACTCGAATTTGACCTTCCATTACCCCATTCAAGAGCTATATAAGGAACCCTTTGGATACATTGAAGGAGGAGGAATTGAAGAGCAAGAAAACTATAGTCCATTGTTGCCGAAGCTTATACTTGAGTCTACATCCCTTTGTTCCTTGGAGCACTTTGTGTTCTTCCCAAGCTTTCCTTTTCCTTGTGATCTTGTTATCGAGAGATGGAAGATTGAAGTGGTGGAAGCCCAAGTGGGGGACTCAGTTTCTCCAATTCACAGACATGCGGATAGAAGTTGTCACTATTGTAATCTCTATTTTATATCAATAGAAATATATTTTCCTATTCAATAATTTGTATTTGAATTAGTATTTGATCCATGGATGCTTTTAAATGCTTATATTTTATTGATTATATATGCTAGAGTAGGTCTAACACAATTATATATAGCATGATTGTCTTTTTTTCTGAATGTTGAGGAAGCAAATTGCTAATACAAGCGAGAGTGGAAAAGCTCAACGAGGATCTACATCAACCGTCCGGAATAAGGTAAAAATTGAGATCCTTTAGTGTTAGATGATTGGTTTCTCTTGCATATAGGAAAGGATTGATTTCTAGAATTAATCTGTCTGTTGTGGTACCCCAAGCCATAGCAATTCCACTTCGTAACAGAATTGGCGACTCCGTTGGGGAGTTTCTAGTCATTTTTCCTTTAGGGGTTTTTATCAGCATTCAATGTTCTTGAATTGCTTTGATTTCTCTATTTATGAGTTGGGTATGGCGGTATGTTTTCCTGGTAGTGTCTGATAGGAGTGAATTTTGTCTCAACTTGTGTATTTTCCTTCATTTTTATCTCTTTTTCTTCCTGTACGCGATTTTTTGCCTCACAGTCTCATGTACACGCATTTTTGACTGAGATATCCGCGTATATATGCGGGTTTTCTGCACACAGTTGTGTATGCCCTTAGTTTTTCCTTTTAGAGTAATATTGACTGTTGCTAGGTGAGTTTTGATGATTGTTGAGTCTCCTTAGGTGCTTCTAAAGTCGATATACACCTTTGTTTCTGACCAGAGATGCTTTTTAGGGTAATTTCTTTTTAAGAATGTTCTTGTCATTGCATTTTCGATTTTTTGTTTTTGGATTAGTGCATTAGGTCTCTTTTAACTTAGTGCTTTGCATGGGAGCTGTTTGAATAGTGCTTGCAAAGTCTGGGGCTGGTAGAGTCATTATGTTGCTTTATTAACTCATTTTTATTCAAAAAATCCAAAAATATTTGCTTCTTTGCATCATTATGCATCATTATACTTTGCATTTTGCATGGTACTTGCACTAGGTTTCCTTAGTGAAGTATTAGTCAGGCTTTCATATAGGAATGATTACATTTTTCATTTGAAGAAAATTTTGCATTTCACGTAGTAGCATGCCCTGTTTTTCATTCAACACAATGAATTTGCATTGATTGTTAGGTGTGCATTTTACTTCATGTTGTGTCATAACATCATTGGTTGCATGATCATCTACCTTTTTTAGTAATAATCCAAATAAAATCAATGCTTAATTAAAATGGATTACACTATCATTTTCCTTTTTGAGTAATAAGACAAATAAAATCAACGCTTAATTAAAATGGAATACACTATTTTCTTTTATAGGGTACACCAAAAAGATTAGGTTTTTGGGGTCTTGGAATAGTTCATTGTGAGTAAATTCTCCAAGACCACTAAACAACAACATGTATGTGTCTGTCCAGGTGAGAGTGTGAAATTCCTTGGTATAATTAGTGTTTCTGAGGATCCTCATCTTAGAAGGGAGTTAAACATGAGGCAGTGTGAGCAGTTATTGATTGGGATGACCCCTAGTCATAACTGAGTAGCACCGAAGATATTTCCAGGATTGTATTCGTATCTAGGGGATCTTTCGAGAGTTTCGGGCTTTGCTACCCCGCCCATACGGTCAATCCCTCCTGTGATTGTCCACCTGAGCATTGTATATATTGAGGTGACCTTAGTTTCCTTACCTAGGATATCGAGGGGGTACTTCGGAGGGGTTAGTCTGCAGGTGTCCCGTCCAGGTTGGGGTCGAAAAGCACAATTGCTATATGCATTGAAGCTGAGGGCCACAATAATTGGTTACGAACCTCCACTTGTTTTGTATGGTAGTCTAAAGCCTCTCCTATAAGAGACATACCCGCTTCATTCAGGAGCTCACATATCCTACCCTTGTTTACTTGTGATTGGCTTTAGATTATATAGGTGTATGCTCTGTGCATGCTAGCTTGCCTAGGGTTTATGTAATTAGAAGAGTATTTTTCATTTTTTTGAGTCATTGTGGATTTGGGTGCGGCACTTCACCGTTCTCGTCGTTTAGCAGGACTTCTGCCTTCTACATCTCCTCCTCCTTTAGGAGAGAGAAACAGATAGTCCATGCAGACTACTTCTCACCTTGATTCACACACGATGGGAGATCATGAAGATGAAATTCCTGAGTTGTCTTCTCCACCTCATGAGATTGGGGAAGAAGATCCTACTCCTTCATATGATCCTTCACCTAATATACCTACACACTCTAGGTATGATCCTTCACCTGATATACCTACACACTCTAGGTATCATCCCTCATTCACAAGTCGTCGGTACTGGATGCTGGGCGATGAGACTCATCATGAACCTGCAAGCACTAGTTATGTTAGTTATGGCATGTCTGGTATCCCTACACATGATCCGGCATAGCATGTCGAGTCAGAGTTTGAACCTAACACTACACCTGGGGGCACTCCTATTCCTTTCCATGTGGAGAGATTTGGGAGCACGAGTCACATTGCACCCTCCATCCCGACGATGGAGGCTACATCACATGTTCGTCCTAGACCTAGTGTTAGTAGTCCTATTCGAATACCAGAACCAAGACAAGTGATTAGAGGGAATACCACTTACATCACTCCACATGTCCCTTCAGCCTCTATTCCTAGTTCTTCAAATGTTATCCCTCCCCCTCATTCACGTGGTCCTCCGGACTGGAATGTTGCTACTAGTCATGTTCGTACTGCTACTACTCAATTAGTTATGTCTCAGAGTCAAGTACCTCCTGTTGTCTCGGGAGGTCATATTCGTACTTCTGGAACATCCTAGGGTCTATCGCAGGGAGTTCCTCATATTCCTACTTATGGAGTTTCTCATGGGACATCTTATGGAGCTTATCATGGACAATATTATGGACCATAGTATGCACAGAGTTATTCACCTTATGGGTACGGGTATCAACAACCCACTTACTCCCCTAATTATGGCTTTATATATCCAAATAGTCAAGGTACACCACATTATGGTGCTTCTGTGCCACCCTACACGGGTCAAACAGGAGGAGAACACTATGGCCATGCCCATGTTGGTTACGGTAGTCAGTCTTATGTGAACCAAAACTATGAGGGAGCGTGGCATCAACCTGCTCAACCTAGGCTACCTTTCCTTGCAATGTTAAATTAACCTGCCTTGTGGAGACTAACAAACGACCTGGTATCTCATGACCCGGATGGCTAGCTATCCCTACCAAGCTTCCCTCAAACATTCCCAAATTTGAGGGTAAACTAGGACAAGATCCTAGTGAACATGTTACTACATTTCACCTTTGGTGCTCTTCTAATTAGTTACATGATGATTCGATCCATTTAAGGCTATTTAAACGCACCCTCACTGGGCCTGCATTGAAATGGTACATAGAGTTACCTAGGGGGGAATTCGTTTTGTTAGATGACCTAGCTATAACTTTTCTCAATCACTTCCAACTACCAATGCATTACGACGTTGGTACCTAACTCTTGTCCACATTTCGGCAAGACAAAACCATGCATATCTCATACCATATCCATGAGTGGCATAGATGGAAGAGATTGATTAAATCCTTCATACCACTGGAGTTTCTCCTTGAGTGGTTCCTTAAATCGTTACTGCCTTATATAGCGAAGGATGTTTCTACATCTGGAGTTCAGAAGGAGGAACAAGCCATTTTTAGGGCATAAGAATTTGATTTTATTTATGCTCAATCTGGATTGTTATATGAGATCATTCCTAACACTCTGCGTTCTAGTTTCGACCCTAAGGTCAAACCTGGACCACATGCCGATGGCATTGTTGGTTGTACGAGTACCAAACCTACGGATTCGGTTTTGCAACAGGTGATTCAATTGTCTATCAACCAATCTACCTCGGGACAAGCCACGGCTTTGTCTCAACCCACCCAAATGGCAAATGTGCTTTCGATGCAATCGTTGGACCAGAAGGGTAACCAGCAACCCGAAAGGAATAAGAAAAAGGGTAAAAACAATCGTAAGGGTGGGAATAGGAATGAAAATGCCAATTCTAATTATAAGAACGCCCACAATGTCGGGGGGGGGNTACGCCTCAAGATTCATAGCATAGGGCCCAGCTGTGCTGACCAACCCTTTACCAGATAATCAAAACATGAACTCGAGGACCCATGATCAGTCTGGTGGAGATAAAGATCTACCGAAATCCAGTAGTGGTCATGGTTGCATCAATATGGTGCATGCTACCAAGGTTGTGACTCGTACGAAGGACTATGGTTCGTCACAACCAGACCTTGGAAAGGAACCTACTCCACCCGGGAGTCCTTTGCATATTGAAAACCCTGTGGATAAACCCGAAGTCACACCTTGCATTCCTAAGGGAGTCCTAAATTGTTCAGGACACAATCCTAATGCCCGAGCCGCCCAGAACTATTCAGTTGTCGAGGATTTAGGCCACATTCCTTGTGTGATGTGTGCACTTGAAGTACTTCAGAGTTGTCCTTCGCAAAGGAAGGATTTGATTTTTGCTTTTGGTGTTAACGATGATAAAAATTCCTCCATCATTAAATTTGAAACCGCGGGACTACAGCCTCACTTGCCTTACTATGTGTCTCTCTTGATTCATGTAGAATTTCTTAACATGACCGTTAAGTGCACTGTGATTGACAAAGGCACTGCTCCTTCTGTGATGTCTTTGTCGTGTTGGAAGGGTTTGGGTTTCCCTGAGTTGTCTAAATCCACTACCATGTTGACTGATTTTGATGGTAGATCATTTCATCCTCATAGAATTATTCCTTCACTTAAGGTCCATTTGGGAGGGAACACCGTCGTGATCGAGGTCGAGGTGGTTGATGCGCCCCTTGACTATAATTTGTTACTGGGTAGGAATTGGATGTATAGTATGCAAGCCATAGATTCTTCTCTATTTCAAGTTGTATGTTTTCCATTTAATGAGAATATTGTTATGATTGATCAGACATCATTCAAAAATACAGTGTTACTGCATCATCAGGAGCTTCTATCCCGATTATTGATCATTCTCAGTCGACAACTAGGAGTGTGGGTGTTGGCATGTATCCAGCCCTTATGGGAGCCTTTAGTTGTCCTGCACCCATTCTTATGATCGAGTATAGTTTCTGGGGGGATTCTTCTTCATTGAAGTCGATGTCTTTTCGCACAACCCATAACAAAGATCCATGGATTCTTCCTTCATTGATTCCTTCGAGTAAGCCTATCGAAACAAATGTGTCATTGCCTACAACAATGATAGCATATCAAGCGAATCTTGAATGTGTTGCAGAGCCTAGTCCTTCCTCTTTGCGGATGGAGGAGGGGGACCCATATTTGCTTCCTGCATGGGTAGTTAAGTCTTCTCACGCACATGATTTCCCTAATAGTGTTTTTCCATCAGATGAAGCTATTATTGGGGCCATGTCTGGGGTTGAGCCACCTTGGGAAGAGTTACATCATAGATCTTATTTTCTTCCTGAGCTTGACCGTTTGGAGTCTAAAGACTTTAGGGAGATTCTTAGTGAGAGAATTGGTAGTCCCGTGGTTCCATTGAGCTCTCCTGGTCTGATGGCTGATGGAAACATGGTGAATATATCTCCTACCATCCCTATCAATATCTCTCATGATCCTGGCAAGATTGAGAATGTCTATATTGGGGTAGAATGTTCACATGCTGAGATTCAAGAGTATACCGAGCTGTTCAAAGAGTTTCATGATATATTTACTTGGTCATACGAGGAAATGCCAGGTATCAACCCTCACATTGTTGACCATGAAATTAAAACTTATCCCAATGTTAAGCCTATTCAACAGTGCTTGCGTGTGGTGAATCCTAGAAAAGCACCCACGACTAAGCCTGAGATAGAAAAGCTATTAAATGTCGGTTTTATCTATCCCGTTCCCTAGACAGAGTGGGTTTCAAACCCCGTTCCGATTGATAAGAAGCAGGGAGCGATCCATATATGCACTGATTTCCGTTACTTGAATCGTGCATGTCCTAAGGATAATTTTCCCACACCATTTATTGATCAAATTTTGGATGAGTGTGCAGGAAGCGAGGTATTTTCCTTTATGGACAGATTTTCCAAATACAATCAGATCTAGATCAAACCCGAGGACCAACATAAAACTGCCTTTATTTTTCCTTGGGGTACCTTTGCATGTCAGAAGATTCCTTTTGGCCTTAAAATCCCCGGAGCCACATTTTAGCGGGCTATGACCTTGATCTTCCATGATCTCAAATTGATTATTGAAGTCTTTTTGGATGACCTTACTACTCATTCTCGTCTGAGAGTGCGTCATTCCTAACATTTGAGATTAGTGTTCGAAAGATGCCGTCGTTACTTGGTTAGGTTAAATCCTCATAAATGCATCTTTTGCATGAAGTTTGGTCACTTATTAGGGTTCATTGTCTCCAAGGAGGGTATAAGAGTCGATCCCTTAAAGGTTGAGGCAATACTTCAATTGTGTCACATGAGAAACATTAGACATCTTCAATGTTTGCAAGGCATGGCAAATTTCTTGCGGGAATTTGTGGTTAATTTTTCCAATTTGACTAGAGGCTTTATGCGTCTTTTGAAGAAGGACACTACCTTTTTCTGGGATGAGTGAGCCCAAGAGTCCTTTGATGCACTTAAACGAGCCTTAGTATCATCCCCCATGATTAGTCCACTCGACTATAGCTGTGAATTTTTACTTTATGTGGCCGCGTCCATGGATACGATTGGTATGGTTTTGGTTCAAGAGGATGAGGAGCTCCATGAGCATGTTGTATATTATTTGAGCTGAAACCTTATAGATGCAGAGATCCATTATTCCCATGTGGAGAAACTTTCCTTAGCTACCGTTCATGCAATTCAAAGGTTGAGACCCTATATTCTCCTTCGCCAGGCCTTGGTGGTATCCCATGTCAATCCATTTTAGTTCATCCTCACTAGAAGGATGATCTGGGGAAAGTATAATAAGTGGATTGTCATCTTGCAACAATTCAATCTCAAGTTTGTTTCGGCAAATTCGAAAAAATCGTTGATTTTTGCGAAGCTTATATCTGATTTCCCAAGTGAGGGGGAGGAGGAAGTTTGTGAAGATACATTTGTCAATGAGCACATTTTCCTTATCTCAACTTTGGATCCATGGTATGGGGATGTCATCATATATTTACAAACATTGAAGGTCCCTACTTACCTTTCATGGGATGAACGGTGATTGTTACGTCACGTATCCAAGAACTACCTTATAGTAGATAACACATTGTACCACTGTGGGGTAGATTCCATTTTAAGTCATTGTTTAACTCATGAGGAGGATGAGCTTGTGCTAAATGATTTCCATGAAGGGGCATGTGGTGGTCATTTATCTGGGCTTTCTACAGCCGAAAAATTCTTGAGAGTGACTTATTTATGGTCGTCGATCTTTAAAGATTGTGTCAATGAGGTCAAGAAGTGCCACCCTTGCCAAGTGTTTGCATGCAATATGAAATCGCATCCTACCCCATTAGTGCTTGTTGAATATTTCACGAAATGGGCTAAGGCTATGCCCACTGTTAAATCCAACGGTGAGATAGCCACGCATTTTGTATTCAACCAGATCATTACTCGGTTCAGTATTCCGAAGGAGATTGTCACGGACCATGGTAGGCACTTTCAGAATGGGGTGATGGAAGAGTTGGCCTCGAAGTTAGGGTATAAGCAAGATCATTCATCTTCTTATTACCCTCAAGCGAATGGATAGGTTGAAGCAGTGAACAAATCACTTAATTCCATTCTCCAATGAACCATTACACAAAGCAAGACCAACTGACATATCATGTTATACCCTGCTTTGTGTGGTTATAGAACCATGGTTAAGACTGCCACCGATTTTTCTCCATATCATCTTGTACATGGAGTGGAGTCTGTCTTACCAGTTGAATGTGAAATCCCTTCATTGAAGTTAGCCATAGATCTCTTACTAGTCACTTCCCCATTGGAGGAACATTTGGTCCACTTAGAGCAGCGTCGAGATGCCTTAGTGGCTCTAGAAGTAAATAAGCATTGCGTTAAGGTCCAATATGATAATTTTGTCCATCCGAGGAAGTTTAGTGAAGGAGATTTGGTCCTTTTCTGGGATCAAGCTAAAGAACCCCTGGGGCAGGAAATTTTAACCCCATGTGGCATGGTCCATACGTTGTCAAAAATCTGTCAGAGAAGGGCGCCTATGAGCTAGTAGATTATGAGGGTACACCCTTAGTGGAGCCTAGAAATGGTATATATCTTAAAAAGTACTATGCATGATCCTCATCCAGGGATGATTATTGTATATTATTGTACAGTATTTTGCATAGTTAGGTTTTTCTTATGGTGATCAGGTTTGTTGATTAGCTTTTCCTTCTTATGGTAGATGTCAATGGAGTCTTCCATCTATATAGGATTTGCTGATGGCGCTAGCCATCACACTCAACACTCAGCCTCTGCTACTTGGGTGATTTATACTCTTACGGGTTATGTATTGTCTTCAAGAGGTGTATGTTTACGACCCTCTTCAAACAATGTTACTGAATATGGTGCCATTATCGAGCTTTTACGGGATGCCATTTCACATGGTGTTCTCTCTCTTGAGATACGTCTTGATTCGCATTTAATAGTGTCACAGATGAATGGCTTATATCATGTTAGGGATCCAACATTATTATGAATATTGTTACGTGTAATATTGTTAGAATGGTAATTTGACAACATAACATACATACATCTTCCAAGAATTTATAATCAAGTTGCTGATTCATATGCTAACTATGTGTTAGATTGACATTTGTTTCACAGACCATAAGCTCATCACAACAATACATTTTTACACATGTAAATAAATAAAATCGATCATCATAAAAAAAATTCATTAAACATCCAAAATGTGGCAATACATAAGTGTCATAATACAAAAATGGGGCTTCCGAGGCACCAAAATATAATACACGGTAGTACAAAATGCGTCACTCCAAGGTATCTAATCCTAGGGAGGAGAGGGGGGTTCTGAATCATGGAAAGTCACCATGGCTCTAGCTAGCCATCGAAATAACCGCACCCATGCTCGTGGTACACCCACCACCTGGCGCTGCATGGCCTCAGGCAAGTCTTCGACTTGCACCATGGGTACCCTATGTGTCAGCCGCACAAAATTTGGGTGGATGCTTTGGAGTGTCTGCTCTACATCCACACCCATAATGTCATCTCCTCTTCGCCTCCATCTATGACTAGGGAAACTGTCAGGCCGTCATGGTCCTACATTTGCATACATATGATAGATTGTCACTATGTGTCATCACAAAAAAACATGTCTTTTGGTTCCACATATCAAAAAACACAAAAAAAATAAATAATTCAAAAAACTTAAAAAGAGGGTTGTGATTCATTACCAATGTGACCGTATGTTGATCCTGGTGGTAGGGGAATGTCAATATCTCCCCGAAAATCTATCCCCGCATAGGGGTAATCATCGATGGCAACTATCTGTTACCACCACCATGGAAAGAAATTAGCTGGGTAGGGGTTAGACACCCTACCTCCACCCAGTCTACGCATCGCATTTGCCCAACGTCGTTGGGCCGGATCTCGAACCTCGTGAGGAGGAACGTCAACTCTAGGGCTGAGCCCCGAAACACGCTCGAAGAAGAACATGCTCAGTATACTGCTGAAACTGAAGTTTCGTACCCTGCCCATCTTGCGGTCGCTGAGCTGTTGCTTTAGGTTACTCAACAGCGTAGTACTCCAATCATAAACTATGGGTCTCATGCACTCCACTTCATAGAACATCAAGGGCCGTGAGGCCTGGTGGAGTGAGGCTAGCCCTGCTATCTGGTCGAGTGTCAGTAGTATGGCCTTCAGGTGTAGTACTTGTATGGAGTTTGTTGGGATCTTAATCCTAACCTTCTCTGTGTCCAGATAATAGTATACAGCAATATACTCATCAATGGTGAGGCCACCTCCGGGCTCGCGAGAACATAGGTTCACCACTTCCCCCCATTGGGACAATCCTGTAATGAGGTATATGTCCTCCACCTCTATAGTGAGGGACATCTTGTCGATATGGAATGACTTTGATTCAGGATCCTAGTAGTCTACTAGCATCTGCACCAGTTTTGGTTTGGCCCTTAATCCCCTGAGACACCAAAACTTGTATAGCCCACATGCACGAAGAGCTTGTTGAGCAATTAGATCGCCCCATACAGCCTCTTCTACGTCCCTATGTTCTCTCTCCATCCATTCTATAACCATCCTGCACATTTACATTGATTTTTGGTCATTAGTTGTCTTAAAAAACATTAAACGCGGTCGGATACATGATTGTTTGTAAAACAACCACGTATGTACGTTACTTTGGGCCATTTTTCCGCGTATAGCCAACCCTATATGCAGAAAAATCCTTGATTTCCACATGGGCCAGAGTGACTATCTTAGAATGGCCTAGAAATTGATTTTGACAATGGAAATTCGAAAAATTTACATGCAAATGGAAGAGCAGGGCATGGGAAGTTAGCTGGAAAAAACAATGTCGGATTTTGCCAGACGAAACTCCCAGAATTCACCTTTGAAGTTTTGAGCTCAATTGAGTAAAAATTTCAAATGATATATAATGTTTTGAATTTTTTACTATTTATAGAATCTTTTCAATTTTTTTCAAATTTTTACCCCCTTTTTCTATAGTTTTGAACCGTTTCTAACCCTTTTGGACCGTTTTTTACTAATATGATGATGTAGGAGACCGTTTTGAGCGTCGTTTCGACCATTGTTTTGACCCGTTCGTGCCGATATCAGGTATGATGTTTAAACTAGAATATAGGTTAGATTTCACCTCTATTTGCATTTTGCATGACCTTATCACCATTTCATTATAACCATAGGTATGAACCCATTCTATCCTGTCACGGAACCTTCTTTCTTTTTTAGAAGTGACATGATGTGAATGGTAGAGTTTGACCTTACATGGGTGCCCTAGTTAGCTCCTTGTTTGCATTTGGCGCCCATGTCGACACTTTGTCCTTTAGGGTGTGGGAGTCCGTTATATAGTATCACCATGTCATTTTGCAAGAGCCTCATACTCCTCTTGATATTTTGCTGGCTTGTTTCCCCAAGACTCCCTTATGTCAAGTTGTAATTGCATTATCATGAGCTTTGCCTGCATTATTGAGCATTATGTCGGCTTCCCTGACTTTGAGTATCAGCCATATAGCCCGAGCTTGTCTCATGTCTAGCCATGCAGAGCCATTTTGTATATCCTTTGCAGCTTGATTCCCTATTTTTACCGGGAGGGGACTTTCCCCTGAGTGTTTCCATCCTACACATGTGTCTCTGCATTGAGCATAGGTATGTTCCGCTGCTTGGAACTAGTTTGTTTTCCCATTGATACTCGTCTCCTCCTAGTCTGTAACTATAGAGCACTTTTATTCTTTTTCAAGTTTTTCAAAATATTTGAAAAAGTCCAAAAAAATCAAAAAACCAAAAAGTCGGACAAGAAAAGATGTTATCTTTGGCAGCATTCGAGTTGTGTCGCCTTCGAACAGAGCACTGTATATCACATCCATTGGTTGGTTTAATAGTTTGACTTTAGGAGATGTACTCATTTCTCTGAGTTTATCTCCACCGGCTGGTTAAGCTTCCAGTCCCTATGGAGCCTCTTTCAATGCTTCCTGTGTCACAGAGATGTCCCAGTTTTGTATATCGAGTTTATGCTACCTACATTCAATCACCATTCGCCTTTATGCTCTTGTTCGAAGGAAGTCGAAACCTGTGTCGGTCATTCCTTATTTATCTTGACTTTGCATGTCGGCCATTCCCAGTATAGTTACTGATTTGTGCACATTATAATCGAGTCCTTTCACATTATATAGCTTTGTTGAGTACCTCATGTTGGATGATGGGGGATTCCTTAATGCCCTCCTTCCACCAGATTTCATCCCATCAACTTCAGATCATTTATTCTAGGATAGGAATCTAGAGTCATTTCTGAGTGACTTAAGACTTGCAGTCATCAATGGAAGGTTCTCTCACCATCGACAGTTTTGGGAATACATCAATGTCCCCTGATCGATGGATCGTTTCAAGTGTTCAACCTCAACAAATTTATTCACACTTGTTAGTTTGCACTCTAGTACCTTGATTCCCATTTTCATTATCGATGGGTGATCTTGTGTCTGTTAACGGTATACATTAATGACCGATAATCAGACGATGGACTACTATGTTCGACCTCAACACCTCTATTCACATAGTAGGACATGTACTCATAGCGGTTTATGTAGAAGACCTTCCAAACTAGTGGCATCTTATATATGCTACCTCCTAGATGGACTACTATGTTCGACCTCAACACCTCTATTCACATAGTAGGACATGTACTCATAGCGGTTTATGTAGAAGACCTTCCAAACTAGTGGCATCTTATATATGCTACCTCCTAGATCGTGCCAGTGTTCATGAGATTTCAGCTCTTGTGACTTGATTCCAATATATGTTAGATATTTCCATCCATTATGGAGATTTTGATCCATTATATATCTTTAGCCTACATGGAGATCATGATCCTGCGTATGTATTCATCATGGAGATTCTAAGCTATCTATATTGTGTGTGGTGAGGACCACACATGTCATATTTTGTATCATGCCTATTCATGGCCATTGTACTCTTACAGCTGATTTTACCACACATGGTGAATCACACTTTTATGGCCTTCCCTACCCCTCTGCAGACTCCTTAGACCCCATGGACCATTTTTGTACCTTTGATGTTCCCAAGATCATCCCTAAAAACATGCAATAATTTCCATATGTGAATTTTAATCCCTTTCTCGCATATACACATGGATTTGACCCTTAAACCTGCGTACATCGCAATGTGTGCAAAAGGCCAAATGATTTTGGAGTTTTCCTTGTTATGGATCTGAGTCACTTGTCTCTTGGCCTTCCATATGCCTTGAGATCGCTCGAATTCGACCTTCCATTACCCCATTGAAGAGCTATATAAGGAACCCTTTGGATACATTGAAGGAGGAGGAATTGAAGAGCAAGAAAACTATAGTCCATTGTTGCCGGATATTATACTTGAGTCTGCATCCCTTTGTCCCTTGGAGCACTTTGTGTTCTTCCCAAGCTTTCCTTTTGCTTGTGAGCTTGCTCTCAAGAGATGGAGGATTGAAGTGCTGGAGGCCCAAGTGGGGGACTCAGTTTCTCTAATTCGCAGACGTGCTGATAGAGGTTGTCACTATTGTAATCTCTATTTTATATCAATAAAAATATATTTTCCTATCCAATAATGTGTATTTGAATGAGTATTTGATCCATCGATGCTTTCAAATGCTTATATGTTATTGATTATATATGCTAGAGTAGGTCTAACACAATTATATATAGCATGCTTGTCTTGTTTGCTGAATGTTGAGGAAGCAAATTGCTAATACAAGTGAGAGTGGAAAATCTCAACAGGGATCTACATCAACAGTCCGGAATAAGGTACGAATCGAGATCCTTTAGTGTTATATGTTTGGTTTCTCTTGCATATAGGAAAGGATTTATTTCTGGAGTTAATCTGTCTATTGTGGTACCTCAAGCCATAGGAATTTCTCTCCGTAATAGAATTGACGACTCCGCTGGGCAGTTCCTAGTCATTTTTCCTTTGGGGGTTTTTACCGGTATTCAATGTTCTTGAACTACTCTAATTTCTATGTTTCTGAGTTGGGTATGGCGGCATGCTTTCCTTGTAGTGTCTGATAGGAGTGAATTTTGTCTCAGCCTGTCTCTTTGATTTCATTTTTATCTATTTTTCTTCCTGTACACGAGTTTTTGTCTCACATTTGCGTGTACATGGGATTTTGACTGAGATATCCGGGTATATACGTAGGTTTTCTCCACACAGTCACATATGCCCTTATATTTTCCTTTTAGAGGAAGATTGAGTGTTTCTAGGTGAGTTTTGATGATTGATGAGTCTCCTTAGGTGCTTCTAGAGTCTGTATACACCTCTGTTTTTTACCAAAGACACTTTTTAGGGTAAATGTTTTTAAGAATGTTCTTGTCATTGCTTTTTCGATTTTTTGTTTTGGGATTAGTGCATTAGGTATCTTTTACCTTAGTACTTTGCGTGGGTGTTGTTTGAATAGTGCTTGCAGAGTCTGGGGCTAGTAGAGTCATTCTTTTGCTTTATTATCTCATTTTTATTCAAAAAATCCAAAAATATTTTCTTCTTTGCATCATTATGCATCATTGCACTTTGCATTTTGCATGGTACTTGCACTAGGTTTGCTTAGAGAAGTATTAGTCAGGCTTTCATAAAGGAATGATTGCATTTGTCATTTGAAGAAAATTTTGCATTTCATGTAGTAGCATGCCCTATTTTTCATTCGACATAATGCATTTGCATTTATTGTTAAGTGTGCATTTTACTTCATGTTGCATCATAACACCATTGGTTGCACGATCATCTACCTTTTGAGTAATAAGTCAAATAAAATCAACGCCTAATTAAAATGGATTACACTATTTTATTTTATAGGGTACACCAACAAGATTAGGTTTTAGGGTCTTGGAATAGTTCATTGTGAGTAAATTCTCCAAGACCACTAAACAAAAACATGTATGTGTCTGTCCAGGTGAGAGTGTGAAATTCCTTGGTATAATTAATGTTTCTCAGGATCCTCCTCTTACAAGGGAGTTAAGCATGAGGCAGTGTGAGCGGTTATTGATTGGGATGACCCCTAGTCATAACTGAGTAGCACCGGAGATATTTCCAGGATTGTATTCATATCTAGGGGCTCTTTCGAGATTTTCAGGATTTGCTACCCTGCCCATACGGTTAATCCCTCCTGCGACTGTCCACCTGAGCATTGATTATATTGAGGTGACGTTAGTTTCCTTACCTAGGTTATCAAGGGGGTACTTTGCGGGGGTTATTCTGTAGGTGTCCCGGCCAGGTTGGGGTCGGACAACATAGTCGCTATATGCATTGAAACTGAGGGCCACAATAACTGGTTACGAACCTCCACTTGTTGTGTATGGGAGTCTCAAGCCTCTCCTAGGAGATACATACCCAATTCATTCGGGAGCTCACACATCCTACCCTCATTTGCTTATGATTGGATTTAGATTATATAGTTGTATGCTCTGTGCACGCTAGCTTGCCTAGGGTTTGCATAATTAGAAGAGTCTTTTTCATTTTTTGAGTCATTATGGATTCAGGTGCTACACTTCGTCGTTCTCATCATTTAGCAGGAATTCTTCCTTCTACATCTCCTCCTCCTTTGGGAGAGAGAAATAGACAGTCCATGCATACTACTTCTCACATTGATTCACACACGATGGGATATCATGAAGATGAAATTCCTGAGTTGTCTTCTCCACCTCATGAGGTTGGGGAAGAAGATCCTACTCCAGTATATGATCCTTCACCTAATATACCTACACACTCTAGGTACGATCCTTCACCCGATATATCTACACACTCTAGGTATGATCCCTCATTCACAGGTCACTGGTATTGGATGCTAGGCAACGAGACTCACCATGAACCTGCGAGCACTAGTTATGTTAGTTATGGCATGTCTCGTATCCCTGCACATGATTTGGAACACCATGTCGAGTCATATTTTGAACCTAACACTACGCCTGGGGGCACTCCTATTCCTTTCTATGTGGAGAGATTTGGGAGCATGAGTTACATTGCACCCTCCATCCTGGCAGTGGAGTCTACATCACATGTTCGTCCTAGACTTGGTGTTAGTAGTCCTATTCGGATACCAAAACCAAGATGAGTGATTATAGGGAATACCACTTACATCACTTCACATGTCCCTTCATCCTCTATTCCTAGTTCTTCGAATGTTATTCCTCCCCCTCATTCACGTGGTCGTTCGAGCGAGAATGTTGCTACTAGTCATGTTCATACTGCTACTAATCGCGTAGTTGTGTCTTAGATTCAAGTACCTCGTGTTATCTTGAGAGGTCATATTCCTACTTCTGGAACATCCTATGGTCTATCGTAGGGAGTTCCTCATATTCCTACTTATGGAGTTTCTCATGGGACATCCCATGGGACATCTTATGGAGCTTATCATGGAAAATATTATGGACCACAGTATGCACAGAATTATTCACCTTATGGGTACGGGTATCAACAACCCTCTTACTCCCCGAATTATGGATTTATATCTCCAAATATTCAAGGTACACCACATTATGGTCCTTCCGTGCCACCCTACACAGGTCAAACGGGAGGAGGACACTATGGCCATGGCCATGGTGGTTACGGTAGTTAGTCTGATGTGAACCAAAAATATGAGGGAGCATGGCATCGACCTACTCAACCTAGGCTCCCTTTCCTCGTAACGTTAAATTAACCTGACTTGTCGAGACTAATGAATGACCTGGTATCTCATGACCCGACTTGGCCAGTTGTCCCTACCAAGCTTCCCTCAGACATTTCCAAATTCGAGGGAAAACCAGGAGAAGATCCTAGTGAACATGTTACTAAATTTCACCTTTGGTTCTCTTCTAATTCCTTACAGGATGATTCGATCCGTTTAAGGCTATTTCAATGCACCCTCACCGAGCCTGTAGAAAAATGGTACATAGAGTTACCTAGGGGGGAATTCATTTTGTTAGATGACCTAGCTATGAATTTTCTCAATCACTTCCAACTACCAATGCGTTACGATGTTGGTATAGAACTCTTGTCCACATTTCGGCAAGACAAATCCACGCATATCTTGGACCATATCCAAGAGTGGCATAGACGGAAGAGATTGATTAAAGCCTTCATACCACCGGATTTTCCCCTCAAGTGATTCCTTAAATCGTTACTGCCTTATATAGCGAAGTATTTTTCTACATCTAGAGTTCAAAATGAGGAACAAGCCATTTTTAGGGCACAAGAATTGGATTTGATTTATGCTCCATCCAGATTGTTATATGAGATCATTCCTAACGCTCTGCATTCTAGTTTCGACCTTAAGGTCAAACCTGGACCACATGCTGATGGCATTGTTGGTTGTATGAGTACCAAACCTGTGGATTTGGTTTTGCAATAGGTGATTCAATTGGCTATCAACCAATCTGCCTGGGGAGAAGGCACGGATTTGTCTCAACCCACCCAAACGGCGAATGTGCTTTTGGTGCAATTGTCGGACCAGAAGGGTAACCAACAACCCAGAAGGAATAAGAAAAAGGGTAAAAACAATCACAAGGGTGGGAATAGGAATGAAAATGCCAATTCTCATGACAAGAATTCCCGCAATGCTGGGGGGACAAGCAGTCTAAATGTAAGGTTAAGTTTCCTTGCAATTTGTGTAAGGATGACCACCTCACTCACTTGTGCCCTCGTATGGAAGATGCCTCGAGATTCATAGCACAGGGCCTAGCTGTACTGAGCAACCCTTTACCACATAATCAAAACATGAACTCGAGGACCCATGATCATTCTGGTGGAGATCAAGATCCACCAGAAGCCATTAGTGGTCATGGTTGCATCAATATGGTGCATGCTACTAAGGTTGTGACTTGTGTGAAGGACTATGGTTCGTCACAACTAGACCTTGGAAAGGAACCTGCTCTGCTCGGGAGTCCTTTGCGTATTGAAAAACCTATGGATAAACCTAAAGTCACACCTCACATTCCTAAGGGGGTCCTAAAGCGTTCAGGACACAATCCTAATTCCCGAGCCACCCAGAACTATTGAGTTGTCGAGGATTTGGGCCACACTCCTTGTGCGATGTGTGCACTTGAATTAATTTAAAGTTATCCTTCGCAAAGGAAGGCTTTTATTTCTACTCTTGGTGTTAATGATGATAACTCTTCCTCCATCATCAAATTTGAAACTGCGAGATTACAGCCTCACTTTCCTTACTATGTGTCTCTCTTGATTCATGTAGAATGTCTTAACATGACCATCAAGCGCACTATGATTGACGAAGGTGCTTCTGCTTCTGTGATGTCTTTGTTATGTTGGAAGGGTTTGGGTTGCCTCGAGTTGTCTAAATTCGCTACCATGTTGACTACTTTTGATGGTAGATTGTTTCAGCCTCATAGAATTCTTCCTTCGCTAAAGGTCCATTTGGGAGGGAAGACAGTCGTGATCGAGGCCGAGGTGGTTGATGCGCCCCTTAACTACAATCTGTTACTGGGTAGGAATTGGATGTACAGTATGCAAGTTGTAGCTTCTTCTCTATTCTGAGTTGTATGCTTTCCATTTAATGGGAAGATTGTTATGATTGATCAGACATCATTAAAAAATCCGAGCGTTACTGCAGATCATCAGGAGCTTCTATCCCGTTTATCAATCATTCTCAGCCAGCAACTAGGAGTGTGGGTGTTGGCATGTATCCAACCCTTATGGGAGCCTTTATTTGTCCTACACTATTTCTTATGATCGGGTCTAGTTTCAGTGGGGATTCATCTTCATTGAAGTCGATGTCTTTGCACACAACCCATATGGAAGATCGATGGATTCTTCCTTCATTGAGCCCTTCGAGTAAGCCTATCAAAACGAATGTGCCATTGCTTGTAGCAATGATAGAATATCAAGTGAATATTGAATGTGTTGCAGAGCCTAGTCCTTCCTCTTCACAGATGGAGGAGGGGGACCCATATGTGCTGCCTGCATGGGCAGTTAAGTCTTCTCACACACATGATTGCCTTGATGGTGTTTTTCCATCAGATGAATCTATTATTGAGGCCATGTCTGGGGTTGAGCCACCTTGGGAAGAGTTAAATCATAGATCTTATTTTCTTCCTGAACTTGACCGTTTGGAGTGTGAAGACTTTAGGGAGATTCTTAGTGAGAGAATTGGTAGTCCCGTGGTTCCATTGAGCTCTCCTGGTCCGATGGGTGATGGAAACATGGCGAATATATCTCCTACCATCCCTATCAATATCTCTTGCGATCTTGGCAAGACTGAGAATGTCTATATTGGGATAGAATGTTCCCATGCTGATATTCAAGAGTATACCGAGCTGTTCAAAGAGTTTCGTGATATATTTGCTTGGTCATACGAGGAAATGCCAGGTATCAAACCTCGCATTGTTGACCATGAAATTAAAACTTATCCCAATGTTAAGCCTATTCGACAACGCTTGCATGTGGTGAATCCTAGAAAAGCACCTGCGATTAAGGCTGAGATAGAAAACTGTTAAAAGATGGAAAAGCACCCCATTCCCTTGATGGAGTGGGTTTCAAACCCCGTTCCGATTGATAAGAAGCAGGGAGTGATCCGTATATGCACTGATTTCCATGACTTGAATCGTGCTTGTCCTAAGGATAATATTCCCACACCATTTATTGATCAAATTTTGGATGAGTGTGTGGGAAGCGAGGTATTTTCCTTTATGGACAGCTTTTCTAGATACAATCAGATCTAGATCAAACCCGAGGACCAACATAAAAATACCTTTATTTGTCCTTGGGGTAACTTTGCATATCAGAAGATGCCTTTCGGCCTTAAAAACGTCAGAGCCACATTTCAGCAGGGTATGACCTTGATCTTCCATGATCTCAAATCGATTATTGAAGTCTTTTTGGATGACCTTGCTGCTCATTCTCATCTGAGAGTGTGTCATTCCTACCATTTGAGATTAGTGTTCAAAAGATGCCGCCATTACTTGGTTAGGTTAAATCCTCATAAATGGATATTTTGCATGAAGTCTGGTTGCTTACTAGGGTTCATTGTTTCCAAGGAGGGTATAAGAGTCGATCCCTTAAAGGTTGAGGCAATACTTCAATTGTCTCCCCCAAGAAACACTAGATATCTTCAATGTTTGCAAGGCATGGAAAATTACTTGCGGAGATTCATGGTTACTTTTTCCAATTTGAATAGAGGCTTTATGCGTCTTTTGAAGAAGGACACTACCTTTTGTTGGGATGAGCAAGCCTAGGAGTCCTTTGATGCACTTAAACGAGCCTTAGTATCGACCGTCGTGATTAGTCCACTTGACTATAGCCGTGACTTTTTACTTTAGGTGGCCACGTCCATGGAGACGATTGGTATGGTTTTGGTTCAAGAAGATGAGGATCTCCATGAGCATGTCGTATATTATTTGAGCCGAAACCTTATAAATGTGGAGATCCATTATTCCCATGTGGAGAAACTTGCCTTAGCTACTGTTCATGTGGTTCAAAGGTTAAGACACTATATTCTCCTTCACCAGACCTTCGGGGTAGCCCATGTCAATCCATTTCAGTTCATCCTCACTAAAAGGATGATTGGGGGAAAGTATGATAAGTGGATTATCATCTTGCAAGAATTTGATCTTAAGTTTGTTTCACCAAAATAAAATAAAAATCGTTGATTTTTGTGGAGCTTATATCTGATTTCCCGAGCGAGGAGGAGGAGGAAGTTTGTGAAGATACCTTTGTCGATGAGCACATTTTTCTGATCTCAACTTTGGATCCATGGTATGGGGATATTATCATATATTTACAAACATTGAAGGTCACTACTCACCTTTCACCAGATGAACGACGACGGTTACGTCACGTATCCAAGAACTACCTTATAGTAGATAACACATTGTACCGTCGTGGGGTAGATTCCATTTTACGTATTTGTTTAACTCATGAGGAGGCTGAGCTTGTGCTAAATGATTGCCATGGAGGGACGTGTGGTGGTCATTTATTTGGGCTTTCTACAGCCCAAAAAGTATTGAGAGCGGGTTATTTCTGGACGTCGGTCTTTAAAGATTGTGTCAATGTGGTCAAGGAGTGCCACCCTTGCTAGGTGTTTGCATGCAATATGCGCTCACATCCTACCCCGTTACATCTGATTATCACTGTTGATCCCTTCATTAAGTGGGGGCTTGATTTCATGGATTGCAACCCAGCTTCAGTTTGGGGGCATCATCATATTATAGTGGTTGTTGACTATTTCACGAAATGAGCTGAGGCTATGCCCACAGTTAAATCCGATAGTGAGACAGCCACGCATTTCATATTCAACTAGATCATTACTTGGTTTGGTATTCTTAAGGAGATTGTCACTAACCATGGTCGGCACTTTCAGAATTGGATGATGGAAGAGTTGGCCTCGAAGTTAGGGTATAAGCAGGAGCATTCATCTTCTTATTACCCTCAAGCGAATGGACAGGTTGAAGCAGTGAACAAATCACTTAAGTCCGTTCTCCAATGAACCATTAGACAAAGCAAGACCAACTGGCATATCATGTTATACCCTGCTTTGTGGGCTTATAGAACCGTGGTTAAGACTGCCATCGGTTTTTCTCCATATCAGCTTGTACATGGAGTGGAGTCTATCTTTCCGGCTGAATGTGAAATCCTTTCATTGAAGTTAGCCATAGAGCTCTTACCAGACACTTCGCCATTGGAGGAACGTTTGGTCCACTTAGAACAACGTGACGAGCAGCGTCGAGATGCCTTAGTGGCTCTAGAATTAAATAGGTGTCGCGTTAAAGTCCAGTATGGTAAGTCTTTCCATCCGAGGAAGTTTAGTGAAGGAGATTTGGTCCTTTTGTGGGATCAAGCTAAAGAACCCTTGGGGGCAAGAAAGTTTAACCCCATGTGGCATGGTCCTTACATTGTCAAATGTGTGTTAGAGAAGGGCGCCTATGACCTAGTAGATTACGAGGAGACAGCCTTCGCGAAGCCTAGAAATGGGCTCTATCTTAAAAATTACTATGCATGATCCTTAGCCAGGGATGATTATTGTATATTATTGTACAATATTTTGCATAGTTAGGTTTTTCTTATGGTGATCGGGTTTGTTGATTAGCTTTTGTTTCTTATGGCAGATGTCAATGGAGTCTTCCATCTATATAGGATTCGCTGATGGTGCTAGCCGTCACACTCAACACTCAGCCTCTGCTGCTTGGGTGATTTATACTCCTACAGGTCATGTATTGTCTTCAGGAGGCGAACGTTTACGACCCTCTTCAAACAATTTTGCTGAATATAGTGCCATTATCAAGCTTCTACGAGATGTCATTTCACATGGTGTTCTCTCTCTTGAGGTACATCTTGATTCGCAGTTAATAGTGTCACAGCTGAATGGCTTATATCATTTTAGGGATCCAACATTATTATGAAGATTCTTACGTGTGAGATTGTTAGAACGGAAATTTGACAACATAACATACATACATGTTCCAAGAATTTATAATCAAGTTGCTGACTCATATGCTAACTATGTGTTAGATTGACATTTGTTTCACAGACCATAAGCTCATCACAAATATACATTTTTACACATATAAATAAATAAAATTGATCATCATAAAATCTTTTCATTAAACATACAAAAGGTGGCAATACCAAAAGGGGGCTTCTGAGCCACCAAAATATAATACACGGTAGTACAAAATGTGTCACTCCTAGTTATTTAAGCCTGGGGAGGAGGAGGGGGGTTCTGAATCATGGAAAGTAACCACGGCTCTAGCTAGCCATCAGCATAATCACACCCATGCTCGTGGTACACCCACCACCTGGCACTGCATGGCCTCAGGCAAGTCCTCAACTTGCGCTATGGGTACCCTATGTGTCAGCTGCATAAAGTTTGTGTGGATGCTTGGGAGCGTCCGCTCTGCATCCACAGCCATAATGTCATCTCCTCTTCCCCTCCATCTATGATGAGGGAAACCATTAGGCTTCCATGGTACTACATCTGCATACATATGACAGATTGTCACTATGTGTCATCATGCAAAAACCTGTCTTTTGGTTTCACATATCAAAAAACACAAAAAAATTAAATAATTCAAAAAACTTAAAAAGAGGGTTGGGATTCATTACCAATGTCACTGTATGCTGACCCTGGTGGTAGGGCCATGTCAGGATCTCCCCGAAAATCTATCCCCGCATAGGGGTAATCATCGATGGAAACTATCTACCACCGCCACCATGGAAAGAAATCAGCTGGGTAGGGGTTAGACACCCTACCTCCACCCAGTTTGCACATCGCATATGCCCGACGTCAATGGGCTAGATTTCGAACCCTGTGAGGAGGAACTTTAACTCTAGAGATGAGCCCTAGAACACGCTCGAAGAACAACGTGCTCAGTATACTTCTGAAACCGAAGTTTTGTACCATGCCCATCTTGCAGTTGCTGAGTTGTTGCTTCAGTTTACTCAACAGAGTAGTACTCTAATCGTAAATTGTGGGTCTAATGCACTCCACTTCATAGAACATCAAGGGCCGCGAGGCCTGGTGGAGTGAGGCTAGCCCTGTTATCCTACTAAGTGTCAGTAGTATGGCCTTCAGGCCTAGTACCTGTATGGATTTTGTTCTGATTTGACTCCCAACCTTCTCCATGTCCAGATAATAGTATACATCAATATACTCATCAATGGTGAGGCCACCTCCGGGCCCGCAAGAACGTAGCCTCAACACTTCCCCCCGTCAGGACAATCCTGTAATGAAGTATATGTCCTCCACCTCTATAATGAGGGACATCCCATCGATATGGAATGACTCTGATTCAGGATCCTAGTAGTCTACTAGCATCTACAACAGTCTTGGTTTGTCCCTTAAGCCCCCAAGACACAAAAACTTGTATAGCCCACATGCACAAAGAGCTTGTTGAGCCATTAGATTGCCCCGTACAATGTCTTCTACGTCCCCGTGTTCTCTCTCCCTCCATTATAGAACCATCATGTACATTTACATTGAGTTTTGGTCATTAGTTGTCTTAAAAAACATTAAACGTGGCCGCATACATGACTGTTTGTAAAACAACCACGTATGTACACGACTTTGGGCCATTTTTCCGCGTATAGCTAGCCCTATACGCGAAAAAATCCTTGATTTCCACGTGGGTCAAAGCAACTATCTTAGAATGGCCTAGAAATTGATTTTGACCATGGAAATTCATAAAATTTACATGCAAATGGAAGAGCAAGGCATGGGAAGTTACCTGCAATAAACGGTGTCGGATTTCACCAGACGAAACTCTTGGAATTCGCGTTTGAAGTTCTGAGATCAATTGGGTAAAAATTTCAAATGATATATAATGTTTTGAATTTTTTACTATTTATAGAATTTTTTCAAATTTTTGAAAATTTTTACCCCCTTTTTATATAGTTTTGAACCATTTCTGACCCTTTTGGACCGTTTTTTACTAATATGATTATTTAGGAGACCGTTTTGAGCGTCGTTTCGACCATTGTTTTGACCCATTCGTGTTGATCTCAGGTATGATGTTTAAACTGGAATATAGGTTAGATTTCACCTCCGTTTGCATTTTGCATGACCTTATGACCATTTCATTATAACCTTAGGTACGAACCCATTCTATCCTATCACGAAACCTTCTTGTTGTTTTAGAAGTGACATGATGTGAATGGTAGATTTTGACCTTACATGGGTGCCCTAGCTAGCTCCTTGTTTGCATTTGGCGCCCATGTAGACACTTTGTCCTTTAGGGTGTGGGAGTCCATTGTATAGTATCGCCATGTGATTTTGTAAGAGCCTCGTACTCCTCTTGATCTTTTGCTGCCCTGCTTCCCCAGGACTCCCTTATATCAAGTTGTAATTGCATTCTCATGAGCTTTGCCTACATTATTGGGCCTTATGCTAGCTTCCCTAACTTTGAGTATCAGCCATATAGCCCGAGCTTGTCTCATATCTAGCCACGCAGAGCCATTTTGTATTTTCTTTGCATCTTGATTCCCTATTTTTATCGGGAGGGGAAAGTCCCCTGAGTGTCACTATCCTAAACATGTGTCCTTGCATTAAGCATAGGTATTTTCCGCTGCTTGAAACTAGTTTGTTTTCCCATTGACACTCGTCTCCAACTAGTCTATAACTATAAAGAACTTTTATTCTTTTTAAAGATTTTCAAAATATTTGAAAAAGTCCAAAAAAATCAAAAAACCAAAAAGCTGGACAAGAAAAGATGTTATCTTTGGCAGCAGTCGAGTCGTGTCGCCTTCGAACAGATTAGTGTATATCACATCCGTTGGTTGGGTTAATAGTTTGAATTTAGGAGTTGTACTCGTTTCTCTGAGTTTATCTCCGCCGGCTGGTTAAGCTTCCAGTCCCTATGGAGCCTCTGTCGATGCCTCCTGTGTCACAGAGATGTCCTAGTTTTGTATATCGAGTTTATGCTACCTACATTCAATCACCATTCTCCTTTATGCTCTTATTCGAAGGAATTTGAAACCTATGTCGGCCTTTCCTCAGTTATCTTGACTTTGCATGTTGGCCATTCCTGGTACAGTTACAGGTTCGTGCAAATTATGATCGAGTCCTTCCACACTATGCAACTTTGTTGAGTACCTCGTGTTGGATGATGAACCACTTATACTATGAAACGAGAAATTTATACTAAGAACGAGAACTCTGGCGATAAAAACGATGATTTTTGCATAAAAAGCACCAAAAACACCCCCCAAATAGAAAAGTGTTGATACCAGTATACACATTTTTTTTTTCAGGGTAAAAAATAGTGTCATGGCCTAAACATGCCATACTATTGTTTACAAAAACCTTGAAATCAACCCCCAAATTGGAAAATGATTTTTTTCTTCAAGAGACAAATTTCAACTTTTTTGAAACTTACATGTTAAACAAAAAAAATATTTCATAAACAATTTCACCATTCTAACCATTTAAAATCAAACAAATTATGGTGTGATTCATAATGAAATCATATATTATACCCTACAAGAGAACACTATTCATATAAATGATAAAAAAATCATTTAGAGTTTTAATTACAAACATCATACTAATAAAAAACATCTAAAATGTTTCATGTGAAATTATTCAAAGTTATCCATGGATTTTGACACCCCACCAGAATGTATATTTTCGGCTCATGAACGACTGGATATAATAATAAGAAAAAACATAAACCCCTAACCCCCTGACCCCCCATTACATTACATTAAAAGAAAAATTAAACACCCCTCGTAACCCCTTAAACCCCAACAACATTACATTTACAAAATTTAAAACAGAGGCCCCTCCATCCTCTAAATGTTAAATGCACAACTCAACTAAGGTCTTGTGGGAATAATCGATCCACCACTAATTTCTTATAGATTGATTTGTTACTTTCCTTTGTTTCCTAGGTGGTGTTAATATATGTGAGAATAACATCTATCCATGTTATTAAATGGAATGTTAATATATGTGAGAATAACATCTATCCATGTTATTAAATGGAAATGTGTTTTTTCCCAATTTTTTTTTGGAATATGGTGAATTTATTTAAAGATTTTTTTTAACTAAATCTGAATTTTTTGTTTTTTGTTGGGCAATTTTAAGAACATAAATGAAATCATGCAGCTCAAAAAACCCAAAGCACCTTCAGTCTCGCTATTTGAAAATTCCTTGAAGTTTTTTACCATAAACGCCCCAAATCAAGCCGAAAATTCAAGCAAAATCGTTGCACATTTAAACAAACCTTTTTTTATTTGGGATGGACATTCATCTCCAAAAATCTGAAATTCTTGGACATTTTTAGTCCTAGATTTTATATTTTTACAATGAATTCTTACCGTGTATTTTAAAAGTAGTAAGCTAAACTCTAGACCATTTGCACCTAAAATCCGGCAAGTTTTCTCACCAAAATCACGCGAAAATTGTTCAAAGGGTAGTTTTTAGTGATTGGAATTGTATAATATGGGTGCCCCAAGGGTAATCGAAGGTCCTAAATCCATTTCTGCAATAAAAATT
>LPNX010213687.1:199781-477281 GCA_001517045.1 Pseudotsuga menziesii
CGTAATATTAACACTAGCATATACTTTATTTCTATTTATCTATCTCAAAAATGAATTGGAATGCAAAATTCCTACTTTTTCTCTCCCATACATATTTAAAGCTAGGATAGATTATCTCATTAAATGATATAAACATTATATATTAACTTCTGTATTCCCACTACCAATTAGAAATCGATAGCAAAATTCAGAGCCAATTGACCTTAATAACGTATATCCAGCAAATGATGTTGTTGACCCAGCTTCACCCGTAAATCCACTAGTTTCTTCACCACTAGTGGTTTGAAATCCTGCATCCTTCACGCAGACGGATGGCATAAAATTCAAGCCCGAGGTCATCGCTGGAAGTCCACTCGAAAATTCATATAAAAGGTCGGACCAAGTTCACCGGGACTAGGTGAAGGTTGCAGTGTTCAAGGCAGGAGGGAGGTGGAGAAGAGAAAAGGGAGGAGCAAGCGGAGCTCCACTCCCTTGGAAGCCAAAGATCCGCCCCTTACTGGTGGCGCAATTCTCAGAATTGTGCCACCAGTAAGGGGCGGATCTTTGGCTACCAAGGGAGTGGAGCTCCGCTCGCTCCTCCCTTTTCTCTTCTCCATAGTTCCCAAAGAAATATACCAGCAATTATCCAATAATTTATAACGGTTTAATATTATATCACATTGAAGTATATTAAGAAATATACCAGCAATTATTCAATAATTTATAACTGTTTAATATTAACTATATCACATTGAAGTATATTAAGAAATATATTTTTCAAAGAAATATACCAGCAATTATCCAATAATTTATAATGGTTTAATATTAAATATCACATTGAAGTATATTAAGTCTTTCTTGAAATTGTTAATGCTATTTGATTTATTGGTTTTGAATCAAGACTTTGAACAAGATATATTGTATTTAGAAAATTTAGTCTTTTTATTTACTTAATCTAAATAGCCTAATGTTTGGTATTTGATTGGATTAACATAATACTTTTTAACTATTTATATAGAATCAATGGTTTTTTTTATTAAATTGGAGTATATATATGTTTTACATGTTGTTAAAAATGTTTTTAAATAATTAGTAATAATGTTTTGAGGTATTTTAAATTTTATATTCAATTTTATTTTAAATTATTATGTAATTAAAAATAAAGCATTATAAAAAACTCATATTTTATTAATGAATAAATCGTGGAATAAAATAAATGGTGGGATACATTGTAATATACATAATTACATATAACACTTAGAATGATGGTAGTCCATCTTTAACAAAATATTTGACAACTATGTTTATTTACAAAAAGCTCTCAAGAAGATAATTATATTTCATTTTATAATAATGTCAAAAATATAAAGGAAGCAAAAACCTTAATGTGAAAAAACTCTAAAGTTCGTCGGGAAGGGATGAGGGAGGGGCAAGAGTGTTTTTTTCAATTTGTTTTGAATATAATTTTTAGGGGGGTGTTTAGGGGGTTAGGGGATTAAAAACTTATTTTTTAATATTGTTTTAAATTTAATGTTGTGGGGGTTATGGGGAGGGTTTCTAAAAAAAATTATTTATATTTTTTTAATATGATGTTGTGTGGGTGGGGTGGAGTTTAGGGGGTATAATTTTGTTTTCAATGTTTTTAAGTGTAATGTTGTGAGGGTTGTTTAGGGGGTTGGGGGAGGGATTTAATGTAATGTTTTTAAATACAATGTTGTGGGGAGTTAGGGGGTTTTATTTTTTAGTTTTATTTTATTAAATGTAATGTGGGGGTGTTAAATTTTTTTTTTTTTTAAAGTAATATTGATGTTATTGTTACGGGGGTTTTAAAATTTTGTTATATTTTTTAAATTTAATGGGGGGGGGTTTAGGGGGTTGGGACTTTTTTTATTTTATCTTTTTAATGTAATATCGATGAAATTTTTTAAATGTACTTTTTTTAATTTTATTGATACACTTGTGGTGAAGATGTCAAAAGAGCCTCAACCCCCATTAGCAAGGATGTTTGGAAAGAAACAATTTGCGAATCTTGCAGACATAGAAGAACCAATGGAAGAGGACATTAATGTTCCTCAAGGAAGCCAAGCTCATAAAATTCCAATTTCGATGAAGAATTTGGCCAGCTTGATATTGTTGATTAGTTTCATGTCTTGAAGAAAATGTTAAATTTGACAACTTTTTGATAAGATATATTAGTAACGTTTTGACTTTCAAACTTTATTTTAGAAATAAAATTTCTATATAAAATGTTTTTAATATGTTATTTACAAATATGTGGTATAGTTTTTCTTGAATTTATGTGAATGGTTACTTTTTGGAAAATAATATAAAATAATATCATTTTTATACAAAATATCTCTGAAAATCCATTGAAAACGGTCTTCAATGTTTTTATTTTCTAGATTTTTTTACAAATTTGTCAATAAAAATGTCTTATTTTGTCGATAAAAATGCCTTATTTTAAAAAAAATTGCAAAATTTATATGTTTTTCATTATAACTTGCTTCTAAATGTATGTTATTTTGTTACATTTCTAAAAAACACACTTCAAAATATAAATTAAAATTACTTTACGACAAAGATGATTCAAAGGCCCAAAAAAATGCATGAAAATGAAAATGTGTGATACTAGTATCAACCCTTTTTGAAACGGAGGTAATAATGGCTACTAAAATTAGGAGAGAGAAAAATGAGAACTGTGTCGAGTTCTCATTTCATAGTATAAGTGGTTGATGGGGGATGCCTTAATGCCCTCCATCCAGCAGATTTCATCCCATCGACTTCAGATCATTTATTCTGGGATAGGAATCTAGAGTCATTTTTGAGTGCCTTGAGACTTGCAGTCATCAGTGGCAAGTTCTCTCGCCATCGACAGTTTTGGGAATACATCAATGTCCCGTGATCGATGGATCATTTCAAGTGTTCAACCTCAACACATTTATTCACACTTGTTAGTTTGCACTCTAGTACCTTGATTCCCATTTTCATTATCCGTGGGTGATCTCGCGTCTGTTAACGGTATACATCAATGACCGATGATCAGACGATGGACTACTATGTTCAACCTTGACACCTCTATTCACATAGTAGGACATGTCATTGTAGCGGTTTGTGTAGAAGACCTTCCAGACTAGTGGCATCTTATATATTCTACCTCCTTGATCATGCTAGTGTTCATGAGATTTTAGCTCTCGTGTCTTGATTCCAGTATATGTTAGATATTTCCAACCATTATGGAGATGTTGATCCATTATATATCTTCACCCTAGTAATTCATAAACACCAAAGTGCTAGTAATTCATCCCTGGTATTGTTAGCCAAAATCGAGCCAGCTAAGCTTGAGTTGACCCCTCAGTTAATATTAAAAATTAAATATTTTCACGCCAACTTCTTTTTCTTTTTTTCACTTGTCGGGTGAAACTTGTTTATCTCCCGACCGGACTAGACAAGTCTATCAACTTTGGTCAGACTTTCGACTCGAATCTAGAATTACTTGTCGGTTCTACCGACTTCGACCTCTAAGTCCGCTGACCTCTTCCACCTCCAAGTGTGCTGACCTCTTTGACCTCTAAGTCCGCGACCTTGTCGGTTGACTTTGGTTGAAATCTACAGAGTATGTTTCTTAGTCTCAAATACTTAAGAAATTACAAATGATTTTCACCTCTAAGTAAGATGAAGTAAAATAGACACATTAACAATTCCAAACAACTTATAAAACATATACCCAAATATGTAGGAAGACTTGAGTTGACCAATGTGCGGTAAAACCTGGAACTTTCACTGAGTGAGAAATTTAAGGATTCTTGTTCTTTCACTCAACGGTAATTGTAAAATACATTTACACAAGTCTCGAAATATTGTGCGGCCAAATATACATGCATTCAACCATAAACTATTTCATATATAACTATGCGGAAATAACAAAGGTATTACAAACTTGTCTGTCTAGACTTGTCGGCTCACTGACTGATCCTTTTACAGAGCTTTGGCTCTTCGACTGAATCACATACACATAAGCTTGAGCTTCAACTTCTTTTTTTCTCACCCTAGAGTTCTCTCGTGAGTTGTGATGTCTAAGTTGATTTACAAATTTCTTCTTCTATTTATAGGCAACCTGAAAATTGCTTCTACATGTCGACTGACTCTCCATTAAAGAGTGTAATAACTATCTACCTAACAACTTAGCTTCAGAAATAAATTAGACTGGTTTACATTGCCAAAACATGGACTCTTCCCTCTTGTCAGACTGACCCACAAGATCTTGACTCATACAGAGTTGGCTAAGAGTCAGATACGGATCTTCCAGTGATTAATATTTCCAACAGGTATTAGATCCTTGTCCAAACTCCGACTTCATTTTGAAACTACGGGTTTCATTAAGACAAAGAAGTATGTTAGCTGCACATAGGCCATCCTATGGAGCACCATAAAATAAACCCAAGGAATCTCGTGAAAAAACCAAATCAATCACAATTTTTTTTTTGTGAGAATGGTTTCTCCATAATAGAAATATTTGTATAAACTGAGAATTTAAATACATATATCCTCAACGATTGGTTTCCCATCCTCTCCAAGTGATCAACGCTGATAAAGTGCTATGTTCAGAACAATTGATGAACCACAAGTGGAAATTATGCTCTAAAGAGAGCCTTCCCTAAGTCTAAACAATGTTCAAAACAACACAAATGGATTTCCAAATTTGGACAGAAAACTGACAATGAACAAAAAGATGATATACCATATATACAAAGAGCACAAATGTCTGGTCCAATCCAACCTCTAATTAAGAGATTATCCCAAATTTTAAGACTATTCTTAAAAGTGAGCCAACGGTATGTTCCAATACCATAACTTTTTATACCACCAATTAGGAACCATATATATGTGTACTTGTGCAACAATGTATGCAAATTTTGCAGAAATAATACCCAAAGTAACATTTGGAAACTTGGTAAGAGTATCATTACTGTTATTTATTATGCAACCTCTAAAATTTAGATTTGAAATGCAAGTATTCCATTACTCTACCTAGCAACTTCCTAGTCCTAGATCTTTTGAAGTCATCCAATATGCATTAGAGCCATGTAGCCAATTTGGTCTTTTGATATGGGCAAAAGTAATAAAACACATGTCTCAGCAAAATAATTCAGAATATATAAAGAAAAATGGAAATTCTCCTAATATAAGATCAATGCCAACCAAAACATTGGTGCCATCTCCAACCTGCCAAGTGAGTCCTCCACCTAACCATGGATAAACCTTAATAAATCCATACCAAAAACCTGAGGAATTCCTAGTAATCTTTATTGGATTTTAATCCATTTTAATAGATCTTCCCTATCCATGGATAAACCTTAATAATAATAATAATAATAATAATAGTAATCTATTTTCAAGGTCACCGCCAAGCGAGACACCAAATTGGTGTATGAGACCCCCTTGTTTGTGGGACAAGGGACCCCCCTCTACGCAGCGATTTAACTGCTAAAGTCTACAGAGGTGTGTACATACACTACCCCCCTCTGGATTTGAACCCGTGACCTCCTAAGAGGAAACACATGCTCTTAACCATTAGGCCCACTCATGCTGTACAAATCCATACCAGAAACGTGAAGAATTCCTAGTAATCTTTAATGGATTTCTAATCCATTTTAATAGATCTTCCCTTTCTTATATTTGTCATGGAGAATCTGACTGCAAAAACCATTTTCAAAAATTCTCCTAAAGAAGCTTTATTTAAACAGAAGGCTTTGCTGACCCGAACAAGTTCTTGATAAGTAAAAATAATTCTAATTCTATAATATTTAATAATTAAACAACCGCATAAACACCTTCATAAAAATATAATAAATTGAATGAATAATTAAACAACTTTAAGTTCAAAATTTTAATATTACCATTTTAGACCATGAAAATGTACCCTAATATTTAATAATTAAACAACCGCATAAAAACCTTCATAAAAATATAATAAATTTAATGAATAATTAAACAACTTCATGTAAGTTTAAGTTCAAAATTTTAATATTACCATTTTAGACCATGAAAATGTACCCAGAAACATAACGATGAGGATGCTCTTTATTCCATTTTTATTACGTGTGAATCATCCTATTTATTCTTACAAATTGTTGTTTAGCAATTACACATTTTAAATCTATATAAAACCCAATTTGTCACGTCACAATTAATAAAAATGAATAATTAAAAAATATCAAAAACAATTATGCTATCAAAAAGGAGTAACCTTTCTATCTGACTATTTGCATCGATTGGACGATCTGACTATTTGCATCTATCGGACGACCTGGCTTGCATAAACTTTCACAATCTGTTAGGATTGAAAGTTTACTCCCTATCAAAATAGATATGTAAACATCTTCAAAAGTATATTCATTCATATCTACATTTTCATAAAATCATTATAAAAACGTCAAATCTATCCACAACCATGTCCATGTGTCAATAAAATCTGTATATTAAGTTCAATAAAGTCAATATTAAACATTTCAATCTATCAATTGATGCATCCAAACATCCATATCGATGTATCAATAAAGTCAATGTATTAAGCATCCCCTATAAGCATTTATATTGAATGTGTCGATCAAGTCAATCATTTTAGATCCATGTATTCATGTGTCAATAAAGTCAACGCATTTCAATAAAGTCAATATATTAAGCATCCCAATCAAATCTCTTCATATGCATATGCATGTGGCAATAAAGTCAATTCATTAAATGCAATGGAAATGTTAGCCATATCAGAATGTCTTTTTTCAAAACATATTAAAGGTTTTGGAAAATTGTTAATCGTTTAGACTTTAGGTTAAAATTGTTTTGGCAACACTATTATATTTAGTCTAAACAATCGATTACGAATCGTAATATTATTTTGGGTTCATTTTTCAAATCATAATTATTAATAATTACGAATCCTAATATTATTTTGGGTTAATTTTTCAAATCATAATTATTAATAATTATATTGGAGTGGAGTTGTTAGACTGTATATATAATTTATAAGTGGTTGAGATTGTATAATCAATCATCATCATAATTATACTAGAATGGAGTTGTTAGATTGTCACTCTAAACTATAAATTGTTGAGATTGCATAATTCTAAAATTTAACTCATTTTATTTCAAAAAATAGTTTTATTTTTACAGTCAAAATAAAAATGTATAATCTTACAAAATCTATATAGCTATATAATAGTTAGGATAAAGAGCAACCAAATCACCCGGTTTTTCTAGCCAATTTTATTATTAAATCTGGTGAAATTCATGTTTCTAAATTACAATTTGTAAAATCATGCAATTTCAGCAATATTTTCTAAACTAAATGACACATTTTAAAACTACCCAAATTATTTAAATCACCCCTAAAATTTCAGCATTTTTCCTTCGACCAAATTCCTTTTTATACTACTCCTAAGATCTATAATTAATAAACAAACCCAAATCCTCCATTTTTAAAACTAGATATAACAAACTTTTCAAAACTGAATAGAACAGTCCAGTCCAGTGACTTAAGGTATTAGGTCACATCAAAAAAAAACTTTGAAAGGCTTTTCTCACCATGCAGAAAACGAAAGAGTCGGTAACCACCTTTGGGCCTCTTCCATACCGTTCTGATATCCTCCCATATTTGTACATATAAATTACATTATATCCGATACTCGAATTGTTTATTCCATGTTTCCGAGCTTCATGTTGCCATAGTTTCCTACCAAACATTTCTCAAAGTCCAAAAGCTGTAGAAAGTAATGGAGAAGTTTGAGAATGGAGTTGATAATATGACTGGCTTATGCGTAACTAGTATGCAGCCCATCATGGTTACTCCTGCTGAGAAGACGCCTAAGGAAGTACTTTACCTGTCCAACATAGACAATCAGGCCAGCCTTAGAACCACATGTCAAAGCCTGCACGTATATGCTTCTTGTCCAACAAACCATGCAGATCCAGCCCACGTCATCCGACATGCCCTCTCCAGAGCTCTGGTTTACTACTATCCTCTGGCTGGAAGGATGAGAAAAACCGTGGATGGCAAGTTTGAGGTATGGTGTACAGGAGAAGGTGCATTGTTCGTTGAAGGCAGTGCAAACTGCACTTTGGAAGAAGTTGGATACCTGGTTCAACTTACGCTATGCACGAAGCAACTAATCTACCAGTATCCAGTCACTTATGAGCAGCATGATATGCCTCCTCTTGTTGTTCAGGTAATCCACAGATTAAAATACTCAAATACTATTTACAAACTAACTTAGAACATTAATAGGTTACAAGTTCTTTTTTAGTTAATCTGGCTATCTATACATCAGTTGAGAGCTATCTATGCATCAGTTACCAGCTAATTTTTATATTCTTTATACAATACACTTTCTCCCGTCCTGTAATCTGAGGAACATAGTTTGAAATTAACCTCATATTCTAAGATATAAAAGCTACCTAGAATTAATTAGTGTTTTTTTTTTTCAAATACACTTTCTCCCGTCGTGTAATCTGAGGAACATAGATTGAAATTAACCTCATATTCTAAGATATAAAAGCTACCTAGAATTAATTAGTGTTTTTTTTTTAAATAATCTTTAAAACATACTGTTCCTAAAAGAGATAAATGCAGCCAACCACTCTTTACCAGATCCTTATAGTTATTGGTTTATTGTATAACATAAACATTAAATTAATTAATATAAACATAAAAAAAAAAGTTAGAATTTAAAAAATAAATAAAAACTAATATGAAAAGAAATGATATTAAAAAAACGAAAAACAAAAATTGAAATTTTGATATGAAATATAAAACTTTACTGAATTGTAAATATATAAATAACTAAATAGTAAATTATTAAGTGAAGCTTATTTAAATCTTAATCCAGATGCATTTAAGCATAATAAGATGATAACAATGAAATGAATCTTGATTGTACAATTGTTACACTCAGTTTAATATTCTTGATAATTATGTTGATAGGCATTTAGATAGTATCTCATATTTTGGACTTTTTTTGACCTGATCATCAAGATTAACCCAAATGGAATAAGTGTACATGGATTCATTTCATGGTCTTCCTATTTTGTTATGCTTAAATGCATCTTGAGTATGGATTCATTAAAAAGGTGTTCAAAAAGCATTTAACAATTTGTTTTTTTTTTCATATCATTTTTTTTAATGAAGCAGTATTTGTTTTCTGCTTATATTAATTCTAATACACTAATATTAATAATGGATATAAAATTATATCACCTATCTTCACAAAACTAAATGGTTAATTATACATGTGGTAGTGCTAGTACCTAAAGGCCAACAATACTCAGCTCTGCTGCAGGTCATTTAATGCTGCCTTAACAATTGGTTGTTGCTACCACATTAAATGACCTTAACATGCTCAATATTGCTGGCTGGCAGCATCTAAAAGCCTATCATCATAGAAATATTACACATTTTAAAATTAAACTTTAATATAAACCTAAATTCTTTTTTCAAAACATTAATCTCATTCATGGGTCTGCTCTGTCTGCAGGTCACCCGTTTTCTTTGCGGAGGGTTCGTTTTAGGTCTTGGCCTCTCGCACTGCATGATTGATGGGGTCGGATTCTCACAATTTGTTAAAGCTTTAGCCGATCTTGCCAGGGGAGCGTCCTTACTATCTGTAACACCTGAATGGAAGAGAGAAGTTCTGAAAGCACGAAGCCCACCTACAGTCATCTTTGAGCACAAAGAATTTGCTGGCATCACAGGCAGAAGTGGCCTGAACGATGTAACTACAACTGGAAGTCTACTCCCTGGCTCGTTTCTCGTCAGCTCCGAATCTCTAGATAAACTGAAGAAAAAAGCATTAGCAGGCGCAGCCAAAGACGATAAGCAATCTTTATATTGCTCAAGGTTTGAAGCCCTGGCAGCATTCATGTGGAAATCGAGGGTGAAGGCTCTTCAAATTCCTTTTGATGAACAAGTCCGGCTTTATTTTGCTGTAAATGTGAGAAATGTGTACAAGCCACCACTCCCACAGGGGTACTATGGTAACGCCTTTTTTAGTGCGTGCGTCGCGGTTTCTGCTAAAGTTGTATCTGAGGCTTCGCTTTGGGATTTAGTGAGAATGTTGAGGGACGAAAAGGATAGATTGACAGATGAATATCTTCGGTCTGCCATAGATTTTCTTGAGCTGAATCACCCTAAACCGGGAGGGACTCTTCCTTCCTTAACAGAGCTTTATTTGTCTGATTGGAGCCGCATGGGATACTTACAGGTGGATTTCGGATGGGGAGACGCAGTGAACTTAACTCCAGTATGTTTTTCATTTGCTTCTTTAGCCATTTTCCTTCAACCTCCACATGCAAATAAAGATGATAAGACGAAAAATGGCATCAGAATTATGACATGCTTGCCTTATGAAGCAATGAAAATATTCAAATCAGAAATGGGCAAGCTAGACATGTAACAGCTAATATTGTCGTACTGTCATCGTTATATATATCTCTATAATATTATCTAATATATTATAGGACTAGAGGCTTGAGATATATATAATATATTGTAGGGTTACAGAGAAATATATATCTACTATATTATAGCATCTAGAGGGTCACAGAGAAATTGATATCAATTTCCACAGTATGATTTGTGAGTGAGTGGATCAGTGTAATATGATTTGTGAGTGAGTGAATCAGTGTGATATGATTTATTGATATCAGTTGCCACAGTATGATTTCTGAGTGAGTGGATCAGTGTAATATGATTTGTGAGTGAGTGAATCAGTGTAATATGATTTGTGAGTGAGTGAATTAGTGTCATTTCATTTCAGCTCAGAAGAATATTCTAATACTGAGTTGAGGGGGATCAACATTTTCTAAATGTAAAACAGTTTTAGATAGTGCTATGTTAATGTTGGATCATTATATAAAATTTAGTTGAATCTTAAAATCTTATTTAAAGTGTGGTTATGTTTTGCACATGTTACCCATTACTGATTCTTAGCATATGTTATGCAACACAACTAGAAATGGTCATAATCTGTTATTAAGTGTTGAAGATAGTTTTTGGTTTATCTATATTACATAGAGAACAAATTTCACCCATAACTATATTTATAAATTAAAACATTGATCTACTACAGACAGAACTAAAATTGTGGAACTGTGTACCAAATTTCAATAATCTTGCAAAACATAAGTTTGGTCTAAAGCACGGCCGATGTCGTGATATTTTAGAAAAGTAACTTCAAAGTATCATGCTCATTGGATTAAGGCTGGTGCTTCAAAGTCATAGTTATATAATAATTGACCCCACAAGAATGGTGTATATCTGGCCGCATAAGGGCAAACATCAAATCATAAAATTACGCTTTCAGGGTAGTTATTTGAAAGTTGGAGACACATCAGAAAGAACACGGATTGTTAATTTCACAGGCAAAAGTTATATTGAAATACAAGAAATGCTATGGATCATCGATCTTGCTCTTCTCTACTAATGTTATTGTATAAATTATTGAAATCTTAGCTAAGTGGACCCAAACATAAACTTGATCAACTAGTACTTTCTAATTGATTCATAGATTGAAAACACTATTTCTAACTAACTAGAATACGGGAGATTGCACATTTCAACATCCCTTCTTGATGTCAACTATTATAATATTTGGTATTTGTAATCCCTAGTAATATCTTTAAAATTCAAAAAAAGTTTATGCTCTAATGGTTTGGTGATCAAGATTATCTTTTTATATCTCTATTGTGTACATTTTGTGTGGTCCAAATCTTTGAAAACAGGTTTTCTTGTCTAAAAGATCATATGTTCAAATCCAAAAGAGATCATATGTTCAAATCCAAAAGAAAGTAAAATCATAACTAATACCATTCATCTTAGCTGATTAGATATACAGATGAAAAGCACCTTGACTATCCCTGTACAATGTTTTGACTCCTCCTCATGGCCAGAAATTAGATAAGGCAAGTCATGACGCAATGCCTGAACTACGATAAATCTATTAATGAGTGCTCCTAACTATATGGCCAGGAACTACCGCTAATGGCCTGACTATTCACTACTGCTCCTCGTGGCCAGACATAAAACTATTTCTATTCATGAGGCAAGCCCCTACGACTCGAATGGCGGGGCATAAAATTGACTCCCTTCTTAATAGATGAGTGAGAAACTGCATGCCATTTTAATGCACTATATCGCCCCTTGAACCCTGTTAAATTACGAAAACCCATCAAGCATGAGGAAATGAACCTAAACTTGATTTCATCATTTTTATACTTACGAATGGCACTATCTGTTCCTTTCACCCTTGGGACTAGGCCTAGTACTTTCACCCTTGGGACTAGCCTAGATCTTTTCTGAACTGTATGAACAGGTAGGCCTTTCTTTCCAAGAATATTTGAGTGGGCTTAGTGGTTAAAAACATGTGTTATCTCCTTGGAGGTCACACGTTCAAAATCGATGGGGTTAGGGTTGCCCATTTGGCTTGTTATGACAAGGCTTGAAGGATAGGTGACCCCACACAGTCCAACTTGAACTGCGTGAGCATATTAACTTACCAAATTCATAAAACCCCACTAACTTGGACTGCGTGAGCATATTAACTTACCAAATTCATAAAACCCCACTAATAAGTTATTGTCGCGTAATAGTAAATCAGGTCTTATGCTTTCTTCGTGCTGAATCTCTTCTCGATCATCATTTCTCGTGACTCTTTCTTGCATTTTATCTTGGAAAAATGAACTGCATTTTATCTTGGAAAAATGAACTGCTTGCTTGTTGAGTATCCAAAGGACCAATTTGCTAGATGGCAATTTGGCTAATGCTGATATAGAAATAACAAGTATAAGATTGTAAATGATGTTTTCTATACAAGGACAGAATATTGTACTTGGTGACAGGATCCAAATTTAAGGAGAAGATTGTTAGAATCCTTTCATGATTCACCTAGAACTGGTCATATGAGGTTTATTGAAACCTACAAGTAGATCACATAGAGGTATGCCTTGAAAGGGTTTAAAGGTGATATTCTTAGTAATGTACAAGTGTGATGCATGCCACCGCAATAAATATGGCATTTCTCATTCTACTCATTTGCTACAACCTTTACCGAAAACCGAGTGGGAAGCTATTTCATGGACTTCATCATAAGGATGCCTAGGTCTCTAAGGAAGGATTGCATTTTTGTGGCAGTCGATTTATTTTAACACTTCATGTTTATACCTTCAAAGTTAAAGACTGCTTAGGTGGCTAACCTATTCTTCAGAGAGGTATTCAAGATGCATTGACTTCCCCATACTATAGTTAGTGATAGAGATAGCATAATTATGAGTGCCTTTTGGCAAGGGTTATTTGATTTTACAAGGACTAAGCTCATACCTAGTACCAACTACCATCCTAAGACGAATGGGTAGATGGAGATGATCAACAAGTGGGTAGAGGGATATCTTCGTAGTTTTGTGATCAATAAACATACAACTTGAGTAAGATGGTTGCAATTAGGGGAGTCTCTTTACAAACCATCCCTCATATGTCGATTGGCATGACTCTTTTCATAGATATATATGGTTATAAGGCCCCAACCTTTGTTGAGTTTACACTTTTGGATATTGGTGTTCTAGTCCTATGGCACATGTTGGACAAAAACATAGGATCACTGAAATACTTGAAGGACCATCTATGTCGAGGAAAATAGAAACATGATATATATGCAAATAGGCATCATAAGAAGCATTGGTTTTAAGTGGGAGACATGGTCTTCCCATGATTAAGGCCCAACAGGAAGCCCTCTTTAAATAGGATTGGATTCAGAAAGCCGAAAGTCCTATTTTTTGGCCCTTACAGGATATTTGAACAAGTAGGGGAAGTGGCTTATGAGTTGGAGTTACCCACATGCAACTGAATACATAATCATTTTCATACTTTAAAGAAAAGAAAAAATATGCTACCACTCTATCCTTACCCCTCCCGTGAATTATCTCATAGTCATATCCCCACTTTTTGGTGACCCATTTTTGTTTCTCAAGGGAGTATGCGCATTAATGTCAACAAAAATTCAATGAGCATATGAAACCCCCCTAGTAAGTTGTTTGTTCCATTAAGTATTTAAGGTTGCAATGATTGTTTTTATCTATAAATGTTTCCCAAGTATGTATGGATGCTAGATGTCTACAACATGCAATATGGCCATCATATTTTTCATGAAGTCAATTTTCCCAAATAATTATTGAAGTTTCATATCATCTATGATGCCATGAAAGGAAAAGTAATGTTCCATCTGAGTTGAGTGACCCTTCCTGTGGGGTTTGACCCATTCAATTTGATGAAATATGATTTATATATTATGTGCCACATGGGAGTCATTGGATCACAAACAAGCTGAGTGTAGTGAGGCCCACTAGGATTGGATGATTCATCCCTTTTCTTGTAGGGAGGTTGGTATGAATCTAGGTATGCCAAAGATGGTCAAGGAAAGAGTGTCATGAAGTGGGCCATCTTGTTGGAAAGCGACTCCAATTTCGTAGGCTCGACACAGATGTCATCAATATTTTGTAGAGTATATAAGTGGTTGTAGTATAAATTTTGTTTCTAGTCATCATACTATATTTATAGGTGATCAAATATGTGGGAGAGCTATCCTCCTCAAGTGTTAGCCATTGGGGGAATGGGTTCACAAAACAGGTTGGAGGAGCGGGACCAATGCGATCGGATCGATGCAATTAGTCTTTTTAGATGGGTCCTCTATAGACTTTAGTAGTTAAATAGTTGGACTAAGGGGGGTATGTCCCACAAACAACAGGGTCTCATATACCGAATCGGCACATGGCTTGGATGTGACCTTAAAAATAGATTATTATTATTATTATATGAAGTTGTAGGGAGTGACAATGTGCTTGTTTTTCTTGTGGAATACATGATTTTTAGATAGTGCAATAGCTAAATTGTTATATTCACATAAAAAAGAAGTTGGCTCATTTTCCATATGTGAAAGATGATATAAGAGTCTTCTTAGCCATACTGCATGGCGTGTTGTCCTAGTTGCTTCTATATGTTCTGATTTTGCAAATGATATCTTAACCATGGGTTTCTTTTTGGACACCCATTGAATCAAATTTGTGCCAAAGTGAAAAGCATGTCATGAAGTGCTTTTCCAATCAGTAATGTTTCCTGCAAAGCCACATAAACATTATTTTTAACGCTCCCCCTTAATTTTTATCTTCTTATCAAATATTCTTGTGCTTTTTTTTTCTCTTAGTCTTCATTTGGATCATGTACTTTCCACCTTCATCCTATGGATTGCATCATCTTCATTTTTTTCTTTCATAAGACCAGGTTTCTACGTGCTTCTTCATTTAACTCGATTCCCTTCATCATAAATCACCTTGGTATTTTGCATATTACACCTAACCTTTAAAATTATCAAAGGGTTTCGACTTACCATGAACAATCACACTAAGTGGTCCCTAGTTGACAACAAAAATCCATTTTCATGACAAGTGGTTTTCAATGACCATGATATTGCATACAAATGGTTTCAGCTGGTCGCGAACCTTTCCTACAAATGGTTTTAAATGATCACAAACCATCTTATAGGGAAACTAATTCACAATGCACACACTTGCTTAGGATTTCATCACATTGGGCTATATGCACAAACATTTCTTGCTTCTCCTTCTATATCTACATAAAAATTGATTATCGATGTTCATATAAAAAATATTCCATCTACCGAGATACATGGGTTTTATCCATTGTACTCGCCAATTCTATAGGAATTTTATTCACCTACATGGTTCATCAATATATGAAACTCTCTCCTTTAATCATACCTTGGACCAAAATCTATGAGGTGATGGGTATACCTGATCATTCACCCCTTACCACACATATGACATGTTATGGAGAAGATTTCCTATGGCTTGAGGTGGACCACAACATACTGAATGACACCAGAAATAAACCCATTTCAATATGAAATAGAGATAAAAAGAACTAACACTAAGGGATGGAAGGCATACCTTATTCTAGAATGTTGTAGTCCATCCCCGTTGATATTTTCAACCATTATTGTACCTACAATTCATCCTCAACAACAACAGATAAGACAAGAATACTAAATGTTAAAGTGTTAGGCCTACTCTACAGTATATAAAACCAATATGTATAAACCAAGGTAACTACATCATCCATGCAAAAAGAGACCACAACAGACTGCATGACACCATAAATAAACCCATTTCAATATGCAATAGAGATAAAAAGAACTAACAGTAAGGGATGGAAGGTGTACCTTATTCTGGAAGGTTGTAGTCAATCCCCGTTGATCTTTTCAACCATGCGTGTACCTACAACTCATCATTAAAAACAACGAACAAGACAAGCATGCTATATGTTAAAGTGTTAGGACTACTCTAGCATATATAAAACTAATATGTATAAATCAAGGTAACTACATCATCCATGGATAAAGGTCATACATAGTTACACACATACAATGGACGAGAAATAGATATTTCTATTAATAATGAACAGAGATACAAGTGACAACCTTCGTCGGCACCTCGGCAAAATGGAGAAACTGATTTCTCCACTTGGGCCTCCACCACTTCAATACTCTATCTAAATGTCAAGCTCAAAATGCAAAGGAAGTCTTGGGAAGAGCAACAATGGATTCTCACAAGGACAAAGGGGATGCAAACTCAAGCATATTTGAATGAGGCACAAATGAAGTATAGTTTCCTTTCTCTCTTCCATTCTCCTCCTCCAATGTATCCAAGGTTCCCAATATATAGCTTTTCAATTGGAAGTGAAGGGTCAAGTCGGAGCATTTCCATGCATATGGAATACCAAAGGTCAAATTATTTGTGAATCTATGAGGAAAACTCCAAAATAGTTTATTTTTGGTTACATTTCCTGATGTACAAAGGTCATAGTGGTCCAAGCTATATGTACACGTAATTTGCAATCTTTTGACCTGTGTATAGCAATAATTAGGTATTTTTAAGGTGTTTCTTGGAACATCAAACTTTCTTTTGAGCAAAGGGGGTCCAAAGAGTCTGTAGAGGGACCTGGAAGGTCATAAAAGTTTGATCTACCGAGTGTGGTAAAATAAGATATAAAATATTCCCCCTAATGTGTGATATCAGAGGGGTAACATGATGGCTGAAATACATTATATCCATCCCAAAATTGGAGTAATGATGACCCAAGTGGAAAAACCAACCACTCATCAGTACAATACATTAATAAATCTCAACATGTGACTACAAATATTTAGTGTAGCAATCTCGGATACATAAGAGTACAATGGCCATGAATAGGCATAATAGACATATGTCACATGTGGTCATCACCACGTACAATACATAGTGAACAAGATCTCCATAATGAATGGAGATATCTAATAATACACTGGAATTTGGGCATAAGAGCTAACATCTCATGAATATTAGCACGATCAAGAAGGTATCATATGTGGAATGCCACCAAGCTCGGATGTATTCTATGCTAACCTCTATTGGTACATGTTCCATCACATGAATAAAGGTGTCAAGATCGAACATGATGGTCCATCATCTGATTACTAGTCATTGATGTATATCGTTAATAGATGCAAGATGTCCCATTCATAATGATAATGGGAATCAAGGCAAATAGTGAAATCCAATAAATGTGAATAGATGTGTTAAGGTCGAACACTTGAACGAATCCATCGATCACGGGGCATTGATGTATTCTTAAAACTTTCGATGGTGAGAGAACCTGCCACTGATGACTTCAAGTCTCAAGGAACTCAATGGACTCTAGAATCCTATTCTAGAATAAATGATCTGAATTTTATGGAATGGAATCCACTAGAAGGACAAAATTAGGGCCCCATCCCCCATCAACCAACATGAGGTACCGTAACAATGCTCGATAATTTGAAATAACTCAAAAGAACAAGATGTGCATGAACCAGTAACTATATCGGCAATGGTCGACATGCAAAGACAAGATAACTGAGGAATGGCCGACTCAGGATAAAAATTCCTTCGAACAAGAGCATAAGGCACATGGTGACTGATAGGAAGTACAGACTCAAGTCTGTAGAGGGACATGGAGGCAGGCATCAACATAGGCTCCATATGGACTTGAAGCATAACCAGTCAATGGAAAAGCTCAAAATAATGAGTACAACTCCTAAAGGCATACTAGTAACCCAAACGATGGATGGAATATACAATGCTTTGTTTGAAGGCGACGCGACTCGACAACTGCCAAAAGTAATATCATTTCCTGTCCGACTTTTTTATGTTTTTTTTTATTTTTTTTGGTATTTTTCATATTCAAAATCTTTAAAAAGAATAAAATTGGTTATAGTACAAAACTAGGAGGATACGAGTGTTGCAGGAAAGAAAACTAGTTCCAAGTAGTGTAACATACCTATGCTCAATGCAAGGAAGCATGTGCAGGATAAGGACACTTGGGGGAATGTCTCCTCTTGGTAAGGGATGATAAAGCTACAAAAGATATATAAAAGGCTCTGCTTGGCTAGGATTGAGACAATATCAGGCTATGTGTCTCATAACGCTGAAGCAAGGAGCCGACATAAATCTCAATACGATAAGTGGATGCATGAAATGCAATTACAACTTGAAATAAACAGGATTCGCTGTGGGAGATGGCCAGCATAAAGTTAAATAAAGAATATGAGGTTGTCACTTAATGACATACCGATACTACAAGGGAATCCCATACCTAATGGAGGACTCACAACATGGGTGCCAAATGGAAAATCAAGATCTAAATAGGGAACCTATGAATAAGAAGGCTCTACCACTTACGTAATGCCACTTCTAGTAGCAGTGTGAAGGTTTTGTAACATTATGAAGTGGATTCATACATATAGTTTAAGGCGACACGATCATAATACAATGCATGATTCATACAAAAAGTGATCCTATCCTATATGCCAGTTCAACATTATACCTGACATGGGCATGAACGGGTCAAAGCCTCAAGGAGAGTGTACAAAAATAATGGAACCTACATGACAACATTATTAGTCCAAAATGGCTCGAAACAATTAGTAAAGAGTCCAAACTATAGGATATAGGGAGGATTGATCATGACAACTACATTCAAAGGAAACAGTGCAGTGGACAATGGGACATAAGAAGGAATGTAAGGTGTGTACCCAACATTCATGTATCCATTACCACCCCCATGAGGGTGAACACTAGTGTTAATGCCAAGTGAAGGAAGTGAAAATCCTCCCACAAATGGAGTAGAGGGTGGAATATGACTACTCCTGAATCTAAGAGAAAGGTAAGGGGCTATGGTGCCCCTTAGTCCAACACCATGGTCCGCACTAGGACCTAGAGAAGGTGATGGGATATTATTAGTGATATCAGACATGCCAAACATAAAAGGACCCGAAGTCAAGAGAACATAAATATACTCAAGTCACCATGATCCCTAAATCAAAATAGCGCACAAAGAGCACAATCCTAACAAAATCTAAGTCATATGCAAACAAGCCAAGAAAGAGGATAAATGAGCTCCCGAATGCAGCGGGTATGTCTCGCCTAGGAGAGGCCTGAAACTCCATACACTACAAGCGGAGGTGTGTAACCAATTATAGTGGAATTAAGCTTCAACACATAAATCGTTTGTGTTGTTTGACCCCTTCTTGACTAAGACACTCACAGAATATGTAATATCCTGATTTTGACCACGATTGCATTAAAATTGTATATGATGTAAATATCATTATTTAAGCATGGCGAGGAGATCAAGGGAAAGGCCCCACCATGTATTTAACGTTTTATATTTCGGAAGTTAAAATCGATGCATATGGTTGTCGTGCTAGCCAGACACGTTATAAAAAATGAGAGATCATGTAAATATGCAATTAATAAAAATACCCACAACTAGCTATCTCAATGCAACAAAGAGATCGGGGCATGATTTTCAAAAGGAATAGGGAGGGAAAATATTCAAACCCTTGAGCCAATAAGGTAAATCCAAATGTGAATGGGAGAACCCATAAAGCTGTCAACTACCTTTTTTTTCTTATTCACCCAATCATCTATTTCTTCCAGAAATTGGTTGAGGTAGTTAATGCCTTGGGAACGGGAGAGTACGGAAGTCAATTTCATATTGGGGAAAGCCATCATTTTTGGGAAATAGAATTTTGAATTATGTGGCAAGTTAACACCCAAAAATTGATGCCCATTCCATCATTCACCCATGTGTTTCTCTTCCTCACGCAGTTGGAGCAAGCTTGATAGTTTCCCTCACATTTTTCTTGTGTTTTCCTCATTTTTCCATACCCCAAAATCTGTTTTTTTTTTGCTGAGTGAATGTGCAGCAAAGATTCACGATTTGGGGGTTTGAGGAGGTCGATTTTTCTCTTCTAGTGTCCAAGATTGTTTTTGAAAATGAATTTCTCACCCAGGGATGATTTCCCCATTTGCAATTTTGTTTTTGGTTTCCCAAGACATTTTTCTCATACCCAATATTTGTGTTTTGTTGATTATGTGCATCCCTGTTTTGGTATGAAAGACTTAGGAGTGGAAGATTCCCATAATTGGTTTGATAAACCTAGTGAAGAGAGGAACCTCGCAGACATATCAAGAGGGGCTAGCTAATCTTCTATACACACCCTGAAGAGCACTTGAAGGGAAGGTACGGCCAGAGGGACTGTGTAGCAGTGAAGGGAATGCTTTCTTGTGTTGGGTGTGTAGGTATTGTGGAAGGCAAAGTTAAATAGATCTGGTGTAGGTGTCCATAGCTCTGTGGTTAAGCTCACTAGTTTAGCAGTTATACCTTTGCACTGTCTTAGCATCCTGATAAGCCCAACTGTAAATTGGCTTGGCTAAGTTTTGGTCTGTTTTGGCTATGTGTGAGCATGTTGTTCCCTAGTTCCTTGTGGAAATCATGCCCAATTCAGGGTTTGAATTGGTGTTGATAGATTGATGAGCACACTGGCCTATGGTTGGGTGGAATGCTACAGCGAGATAGCTAGTTGCGGGACAACTTAATTTCAAGATAAGTATTCTGTTTGAATTTAATTCCTACAATGTATTTGATTTAATGAATTCTTATGAACATATTGGATTATTGAAATATATTTTCTTCTGATGTATTTACATGTATTATTCATCTTTATATATGTTTTTATTTCAATGCATTATTGTTTATTTTCATGGGGATAGATTTCCCGAATGTGATAAGCAACAGTGTAGTCGTGTCCTCTCCTCAACAAAATGAGGGGAGGGGACGTCACAAAATAAACTCTATAAGTACCCCCGGTGATACCTAGGTAAGGAAACTAAGGTCACCCCAATATAACCAATGCTCATGTGTAAAGTCGCAGGTAGGATCTACCGTATGGGAAAGGTAACAAAGCCCAAAGCTCGAAAGGTACCTCAAAAGCCTCCATATACGAATAAGATCCTAGAAGTATATCCGGCGTTGCATAGAGAGTGGCAAGGGGCTATCCCCTCCACAAACGTGTATGTTGCCTCATGTTTAACTCCCGTGTAAGAGGATTCTCCTGAGAACACTAATTACAACAAGGATTTCTCTCTCTCACATATATGGACACCTAAATGTTTTGTTTTGTAGTCTTGGAAAAATTTACTCACGACACCCTATTCCAAGACTCTACAACCTAATCTTGTTGATGCACCACTATCAAATAAAAAGTGTAATTTATTTTAAATTAAGCGTTCATTTTAAGGGTTGTAATTACTCAAAGGAAATGAACATGCAACTAGTGATGTTATGACTCAGCAGTGAAATAAATATGCACACCTAACAAATTATGCCAAGTGCAATTTGTCTTTAAATATGAAGAAAGGGGTATGACACTACATGAGATGCAAAAATATTCATTCATTTGCAAATGCTAATGCAATCCTTCCTACATGAAATCCTAAACGCAACTCTCATCCAAGCAATCCAATGCAGGTACCTTCTTAAATCCATATGTGATATGCAAGTAAGAATGCAAATTTATAATTATTTTGTATTTTCAATATAAAACAATGAAAATGCAATAAAATTTGTTTAAATTACTAGTATGTACAACAAGCATCAAACACAAGCCCAACAAGACAGTAAGAAAAAAAGGCAAATGCACTAATGGAAAAACAAAAAAGGAGATAAATGAATAGAACTACTTTCAAAGAAAAATCAATGAAAAGGGGGATCGTTTAGTCACAAAAGAAGCATTCAACAAACAACATCAGTACCCAGGAAGACACAACGACACTCACAACCCACCCAACAACTTCCCACATCAAAAACTCAACCAAAAGGGAGGATGTATGTGACTGTTCAAAGAACAATATTGTATGTATGCGACTAGGTAGAAGACAATCTATGTATATACATGATTGTATATACTCTAACCTGCGTATACATAAAAGAAAGTGGTAAAAAGAGGACCAAGGGTCAAACCAGTCTAGGGGAGTGTCTCCAGCACACCACAAACCCTCATCATCCACACCGAACACAGAACCTCCCATCTAATCTATGAAGTTCCCACCTGGGCTATAATGTCTTGAAGTTCCTTATAACATTGTAAAGTTTCCTTGATTTAGGACATACTACTAAATGCGACACAAAAATAGGGAGAAACAGAGAGCAATTCAAACACATCGTATGCTCAAGCCCCAATGAAAAACAAGGAACTTCCCTAGTGGATTCGCCAATTCTGTTAGAGAGAAGATCTCCCATGGCTTGGGGTGGACCACAACAAACCAAATGACACTAGAAATAAACCCATTTCAATATGCAATAGAGATCAAAAGAACTAACACTAAGGGATGGAAGGCATACATTATTCCAGAAGGTTGTAGTCGATCCCCATTGAGCTTTTTAGCCATGCTTGTACCTACAATTCATCCTCAACAACAACGAACAAGAAAAGCATGCTATATGTTAAAGTGTTAGGCCTACTCCAGCATATATAAAACCAATATGTATAAATCAAGGTAATTACATCATCAATGGATAAAGGTCATACATAGGTACACACATACAATGGACGAGAAATGGATATTTCTATTAATAATGAACAGAGATACAAGTGACATCCTCTGTCGGCACCTCATCAAAATGGAGAAACCGAGTCCTCCACCTGGGCCTCCCCCACTTTAATCCTCCATCTCAATGGAGAGCTCGCAATGCAAAGGCAAGCTTGGGAAGAGCAACAATGGATGCTCACAAGGACAAAGGGGATGCAGACTCAACCATATGTGAATGAGGCACAAATGAACTATAGTTTCCTTGTTCTCTTCCACTCTCCTCCTCTGATGTATCTGAGGGGCCCAATATATACCCATTCAATAGGAACTAAAGGGTTGAGTCAGAGCATTTCTAGGCACATGTAAGGACAAAGGTCAAGTTATTCGTGACTCTATGAGGAAAACACCAAAATATTTTTGGGGGGCACATTTCCCGATGTACATGGGTCATAGTGGTCCATGTTGCATGTAGACTCGAGTTGTAATCTTCTGACCCATGTATAGAAATAATTAGGTATTTTTAAGGTGTTTCTTGGAACATCAAAGTTTCTTTTGAGCAAAGGGGGTCCAAAGAGTGTACAGAGGGACATGGAAAGCCATAAAAGTGTGATCTACCAAGTGTGGTAAAATCAACTATAACATGCTCAATTATAATTTAGGTTCAATAAGCATTCCAACTGCTTAACCACAAAATGATTACCGTCACTCAACCATATGCCCAAAATACAACCCATTTACAAAAGAAAAAACCGAGATCACTATTGTCTCATAATCATGCCTTTTCATATAGAACATTCCTTCATCCTAAATTTCCATATTCAACCATCATTAATTAAAACTTTGTGAATTCTAACCAATTAACTTCACATCCATATTGAGGTTACAAATATCAATATAGATGTTAATACTAATAATTCCAAAAGCATTAACAATAAAACGCCCTAACCATTAGTAACACTTCCCCGCCATGAAACAAAGGAACTTTGAATGTTACCAATACATTGAAGATCAAATTTAGTAACACTTCCCCGCCATAAAATTTATTTGATCAAATTTTGAATTAATTTAATTCGAAAATAAAATTAATAATAATTAAAAGGATAATGTTTAACATGCCTTTAACTAAATTTGTTGCACAATATATATCACGTGTTCTTTATAACAATTTTCTAAATTGACTGAAATTTAACAAGCTCTCTTCATTGACTGAAATTTCAGGGTAAATAGTTAATGAATGTCTTCAGCATGAGAATCAAGCATGAGATTGCTTTTTATTGATCCCTGCGAAGCAAAGATTATGGTGATCGATAGGTAGTTATAACTATTTTGATTAGAAATTGTTTTATTTTTTTATCATTGTGTTAATCAAAAATTTTGAAAAAAATCTTATTAAATTAATTTGTAAAATATAATTAATATATATATAATTAATTTAACCTTTTTTATTGATGGGTTAAATACATAGATTTGATAAATCGTTGATTTACTACTCTAAGTTATGATAAGATATGAAATAAATGCTATAGATATCCTAAAATATTTATCTAGATTTGCAAATTCATTGTTGGGATACTATCTTTGCTTATGGAAATATATAAATTTAGAAAATGTAATTCAAGAAAATTCCACGTTTAAGCTTTATGGAGATTTGCAAATTCACTGTTGAGGATAGGATCTTTGCTTATGGAGATATATAAATTTAAGAAATTTAATTCAAGAAAATTCCACTTTTATTGTTGGGGGATACAATCTTTGCTTATCCACATATGTAAATTCAAGAAAAACCCAACATTTATTGTTCGCAAATAGAATCTTTGGTAGGTTGAGATAAAATTTCAATATTAAGGTCAGATATATGCAATAAATCTATGCACAAATGTCTATGTGCATATCCCCATGCAATATGTGCAGTATCTCCATGTGATTCTCCATGATTCTCCATGTGATGCTCCATGATGCTCCAAGATATGGAATAATTTTGAAAATTTGCATATTTATTACACATTTATTACTTTATGTAGTTCATACTGTAGCTCCAAAGAAATAGAAAGTTATGTATTCATTAGGAGTTTTTTTGAATCAGAAATAAGATAATACTCTGCAAGATCTTCAAGCAAAGAGTCTTGGTGGGCCAATTCTCTGCTATACAATACTCAATACTCTGCAATATCTTTGAACAAGGAGTCTCACTAGAGTGACAATCTACAAGATCTACACGCAAAGATATATCTTAGTGGATCAACAATCTGCAATATCTACAAGCAAATATATATTTTAGTGTCATTGGTGGTATGGTGATTGAGTCTTTCAAAAGAAAATATTTTAAAGGTATATCATTTTTTGTTTCTAAATCACGGTAGCATAATAAATAATAATTAATCATTTTAATATTTGATTATTAAACTCTTTAAAATTTAAATAAAAAAATTAATTAAAATTTTATAAAAAAAAAACTTTACCTAAACCTAGGATCAATCGGCTAACTTTAATTAAAATTAAAAAACTTCACTAACAAACCCTTATTTATCACTTCGGATCTGCAGCTATTCCAATCGACTACTTGTCCTAGTGATGGTTCCCGATTCGGAATCGAAACGTTGACTTAAAAATGACTACTACAGACTTTCCAAAAAAACCCTACATCAACCTAACTCACCGCATAAACTTACAAAGTGAAATAAAATATATATTCTTCACTTCTATTTCGAAAACAAAATGTGGGCATTAAAAATCAAAATTCAAGTAAAATCGTCAGTGATTGGGCTCTGTCTGAATATATAGATTATACAACAAGAGATTATACAACAAGACAATTGTGGTTGAACAATAGCTAACATAATAGTCAAGATATATACATCAAGAGAATCGTGGTTGAAGGACAATGAACATAGTAGTCAAGATAATTAATCAATCTTCAGTGCATACCATACAAATACAGGTATGTCCTACTAGTCTACTTTAAACTCTGTTTCAAAAAATTAGAGCTTGTCGAAAAATTAGAATTTGTCTAAGCATTATGGCACAAGTTAAAAATTTGATGATAGCAATTAGATTCTGAAAGTAATATGAAATAGACAAGTAGCAATTGTAAAAACAAAGGACAGACCCAAATAAGTTCTATAGATGTTCTAAGTTAGGTCAATTTGTTTTGGCAAACTTACTATTAAGGGTAAGTGAGCCAAAAAAAAATCCCTCGAAGGGAGTGAACCTATTATTAGTTCACAAGGTTATTCCTAAAAACGAGTAAAGGATAATGCCCCAAAGAAAGAAAGACTCAACAAAAATTCTACCTCACCTAACGGATTGTTTCACACAGTGCAACTCAGAACAGTTGAAAGGTGAGTTCTTTTACTTGCGTGAACATAGCGAAGGTAAGGAATTCACATCTGAGGCACAACCTTAACCTTAACGCAGTGCAACTCGGGTAGAACCAATTGTTTCATGCAGTTCAGGTAGAACCTTGATTCGTTAGGTCCAATGCATTTTCCTCATTCCTTAATATGATAGGAGACTATATCCTACAATGGCACCTCTATAGGGAGGGATAAGAGGGGCATATTGTATTAAAGAATAGATTCAATGGAAACTACCACCAGATGAGATCTGTTTAAGCATTATGGAAGCATGCGTTAAAAAATTTGATGATAACAATTAGTTTTTGAAAGTAATCTAAAATAGACAAGTAGCGGCTGTAAAAATAGAGTACATACCCAAATTAGAAATGCCTACCAAAAATATTGAAAATATTTAATTTTTGTAGACGTTCTAAGTTAGGTAAATTTTTTCTGCAAACCTACTATTAAGGGTAAGTGAAAGCTAAAAAAGTCCCTCTAAGCTAGTGAACCTACTATTTGACATGTATATGTTAGTGTTCTTCTTACCGACGACCACACAGTTGGCATAATTCCTGACTCTTTTGACATGTAGTGACAATATGGAAAATAATATACACACCATAAAATAGTATATTAACCAAAGGATTATCTTGGCTCACTCACAATAATGATAAATATATTCATTGCATAAATAATATGACTATAAGTAAAATAATGTACACAACATAAAATAGTATATTAACCAAAGGATTCTCTCGACTCATTGACAGAGCACATCTCTTATGGTTTTACAATATGATAGAGCACAAATATTATGCCTATATGGAAAATAGTATACACAACATAAAATAGTATATTAACCAAACGATTCTCTTGGCTCACTGATAGAGCACATCACTAATGGTTTTATAATATGATAGAGCACATCACTTGAGAGATGCCAAGCAAAAGCTAAAAATCGTTGCTTTAAGAAAGAAACAAAGCGAAACTTGAAATATGGCTCACCTTCATTGTGTTTGATGATGAAAGAAAGTCTATTTTCTGGCTCAAATGTAGAAATGAATTTCTTAGAAACATTATTGATTTTGCAAATCCGAGCCACGAATTGATTATGGTTTTTTGTAAGGAGCTACTCGTCTATACCTCCCAACTTTGAAGAGTTCATTTCTAATTGAACGGGAATTGGCAATTGTTCTAGCTCTACGAAGCAATGGAGACACTTCATGGTTGGAAGAATCCATTATAGTTTCTTTCTTAGTTGCAGCTTCAAACCTGGAAAAATGATCTGTTTATGTGCTAACCATCCATTACAAGAAGTCCAATATGATTTTTTTTCCATTTTACCTAAACGGACCACATACTTGCCCAAATGATCATTTCCTAAGAGGCATGATGAATGTGAATAATCATGGTATATGTTCGTTGTGTAAACCTAGGAAGTGAATCCCATGAGAGGCTATCAAAAGGGGTGTTCTTAGTTTGATGACAACCCAGATTGTGTCTGTTTATGTGGATTTTTTTGTTAATGAGCTAAGTGCTCTCTTGTATCTTTTCTTATGACCTTTATGAAGTTTGTAGCCAATTGTATGTGGAATACAATTCAGTCTAGATTGTGAATGACCCTTGAGATCTATGATGTGCGTGGATCCTGTGATATTTGTTGGAATGGTATTGCAATGAAATTTTTTATCTTTCAACATCCTTGTGTTTAAAAAAATAATTGGTCACTACTTTGTTCTAGTTTTGTTGACATAACATTGAAGGTGTTGCACATTACAGCTCAACCTTTTTGTTTTGTGGCTTCTTCTACCTATTGACCAAACCTCCATATGGAAAGTATGAGTAGTTACTTATACAATCATTGCACATCAGATCCTTTCGCTTGAGGCAAAGAGGTTGTGTGAGAAATCATTGGTAGCATTATTGGGAACATTCCCATTAGGAAGCGACAACTTTTCTTGACCCTACTCAAGCATGAACTTGTCGTTGAAAAGATCAGTGTGAAGCCTCAAGGAATGAACCCTAATAACTAGGGGACTACGGGGGAATACAAAAGAACTTCTTTGAAGTACCTCACCAGGTACTTTCAGGATCATGCAAGCTACGTACTATTTCGTCAAGTTTAATCCACTCTATTCTTACTAATTTTTCTTATTAATTTAGAAGTGAATTTATCTTATCCCAATTGTCAATGTAAACTGAGTTTTAGATGAAAATATATTCATGAATTTCTGAAACAATAAAAATACAATATATTTCCTTTTCGGAAAACCATAGTTGTTAATATGCTTCAAGACCATAATTTTAGAATAGACTCCCTCCAATTTGAAAATGATACAACTCGATTTCCTATTTTGGGTAAAAAAACATTAATAATTTGATAAGCAGAGATGTGTAAAGTTGAGAAAAGAGTTTCTACTTTAAAATTCTGCAAAACAATTTTGAGTACTACATATCTTCCACAAGTGTTCTAAAATTTTTCATTATTTCAAAAGACATCATGCTAACTAGCCATTGGTTCATTGCTGCGATGGGGATGATGGAGTATTACACCATTTATCAGGATTCTATTAAGCCATCTACCAGAATTCCATTTTCACTTTGGTCCATTCCACACTCAAAGTGACTTAAATTTCAAAAGAAGTAGAATGAGTCCAAGTCCTATGATGCACTCCACAATTAAAATGGCATGAATTTCAAAAGAAATAGAATCATCCCAAGTCCTATAGTGCACTCCATAGTCAAAATGACACAAATTTCAAAAGAATTAGAATCAATCCAAGTTGTATGAGATTTTTGTAGAATGGTTACCCCTTAAACTTGACATCTAAGCCCTAAAACGAGCAGGAAAGGTTTATTGCTTAAAACACAATATGATCCGCTTCTAACTGGCAACACCTGCAAAATTTAACATGTGTTAAATAACAATAGACATTTAAGCACTGAAAAATGATTAACTATATTTCTCGACTTCTCAAAGTCATGAATGTACCACCGATTAAAACCTCCACAGGTTTTGATTTCGCAGCCATCCTTGCTAGTTAGTAGGTAACATTTGAACAACCAAGGAAGCCAGCTAAATGCCAAAAGAAGAAAATGACCAATGTGTGCAAGCTATCGGAAAGTTAGTGATGATAGTTAGTACTTGATTGTAATGCCACTCCCTCATATACAGTCGTTGAATGGCCAACCATTAGTGTTGAATGACTGCGTAGCAGTTGATAATGTGGCATCACGAGAGAATTGAAGTGTGTCGTGGATTGGGTTTCCACCATTGCACTGCACATTTCTTGACCATGTGTGTTAAGGTGCAGGTATTTTTATTTAACCACGGATGGGTGCATGCATTCGACACTTGTATGCTTCTTCTCTACATAATTTTATTCATGCCAAAACAAGTACATTGCGCATAAACCATTACACATATATTAATGAAATAATATATTTTATATAATACAATGATTTTATATACTTAGTGCTAGGGTTGATTCCTTGCATTAATCATTTTTTTCATATTATATAAAACCATTGAAAATTGGGTGATTGCAGCTAGCCTTTCTATCATGTAGGTAACAATCGAACAACCAATGAAGCCAACTAAACACTAGAAGAAGAAAATGAACAATGTGTGTGAGACATGGGAAAGTTCATGATGACAGTTAGTACTTGATTTTAATGTCACTACCTTGTATACAGGCATTGAATCGCTAGCCATTAGTGTTAAACATATGCATAGAAGTTGATATACTATGTTTCATCACGATAGAATTGAAGTTTGTCATGGACTAGGTTGTCCACCATTGCACTGCACATTTCCTGACTATGTGTGTTAAGATGCATGTAATTTTGTGTAACAATGGATGGGTGCATGCATTCAACACTTGTACATTTATTCTCTACATAATGATATTCATACCAAAAATTGTACACTACACATAAACCAGGACACATATATTAATGAAATAATATATTTTATTTAATATAGCGATTTTATATACTTAGTTCCGGGGTTGATTCCTTGCATTAATCATTTTTTTCATATTATATAAAACCATTTAAAATTTCGTGATGATCAAAACTGCTAATGGTAGTTGCAACCATTTTGGTATTATCGAGAAGTACTCTATACATGAAGAAAAAGACATTCATAGGAGAGTTGTGCATTAGGGATGAAATAATACGTGAAGAACAAGAGATTTACAGAGTTGTGAATTAGGGATTAAATAATACGTGAATAACAAGAGATTTACATGAGAGTTATGAATTAGGGCTGAAATAATCCTAACATAAAGAGATATGGTGCCTTGGATGCTCTTTTTCTATGGGTTGTACTTTGGAGAACTTACAACAATTCTAGGTGTCCTTTGTTGTTGTAGAGGAAATTTTCCTATGGATAGGTTTTAAGAGGCCATCAACGTACTCAGGTTGAAAGAGAGATGTACAATGTTCTGCAAGAATATATAAGCAATATTCATAGATAAATAAGGTCCATTCCTGATTAACTGAAGGCTGGTCCAAGATTTCTGTCACATCCCCTCCCGTTTGAGAGGACGTGACTACGACATTGCTGCTATCATACAAGCACGGAAACTAGCCCCATGAACATAGTAATAAAATGAATTGAACATAAAACATTCACATATGCATAACACATGCATTTATGCAGCAAAAGAAATTAATCCATTTAATCATTCAACATGTTCATATAATTCATTAAAACAAACACAGTTGCAGAGGTTAAAGACACAAGCATACATATCTTGATAAAGAGTTGTCTTGCAACCAGCTATGTTGTCGTAACGTTCCACCCAACCATAGGCCATTGTTCTCATCAATATCTCGGCACTACTACCACCAGCGAGTTGGGCATGATTTTGACAAGGAATAAGGGAACAACAAACTTACAAAGAGCAAGACATACATCCATAGTCAATCCAACACACATTTGGTTTTCATAGAGTGCTAAGGAAACAAGCCAACCACATAGGGGTTCCTTGGACTTACTCAGCCAAGCCACAAGCACATCCAAACATAGACAACCATCTAATAGATGGGTTTTATGGACTTAATAAGCCAAGACAACACCAGGATGAACTTCACAACCAAATACAAGTTTTGGGTATGGAAAAAAACATCTTAGGAGACCAAATCAGAAATGGTGATTGAGGAAAAATGACCCAGATGAGAAAATCGTTTCAAGAAATGATTAATGGATTCATAGAGGCAAAAAGGTCCTCTACAAATCCCCAATTCTTGGGTCTCTCTTCCCAGCCACTGAGCATAACCAAAAATGATTTTGCAACCAAAACCAGATTGGTAAAATAGGGAAAAACACCCTGGGGACCAAAAATGATTTCAGCAAGAATTCTTGGGCATTAAGGGAGAAAATGAGACCCAAAAAACACCAAAAACATGAATCCCTACTGCACATGCATGCACTCAACAACACAAAAATCCCATCCATGGAGAAAATTGGAGAAACTGCAGAAAACTTAAAGGGGAGAGCACAACAAACTCCAGCTGCATGAGGCAGGAAAACATGACATCTAAAAACCCCTAGAACTTGAATCTCCTCTGCCCATTCAATGAAAAATACCAAAAATGGATTTTCTCTGCTGTGGAATGAGGAAACAACCATCAAAACTTTAAGGAAAGAGACTAGGAGCTCCAATTGCATGTGAGAGAAAAACATATGGGTGAATAATGGCTTGATCATGCATTTCCAAGCATTCACTTTCCCAATATGGCAAAAACACATTTTCCAAAAATGGGTGGCTTCCAAAATTCGAATTTGACTCCCATAGTCTTCCCGTCCCCATGTATTAACTTTCCTTAGAAAACTTATAGATGACTGGGCACAAACAAAAAATGGTTACTTGATAGCTTTATGGGTTCTCCCTTAGGCATTTGTCTTTTCCCCATTGTCTCAAAGGTTTGAATATTTCCCCTCCCTATTCCTTCTGAAATCATTCCCCCATCTCTTTAACGTTGAGGTACATAGCTAGTTGTGGTATTTTTATTAATTTGCATTTACATGATTTCTCAAAATATATTGTGCTTGGCTATCACATAAACCATCGGCATCAATTGTAATATTTGATACATAAGACACTAAATCCATGGTGGGTCCTTTTCCTTGAGCTCCACACGATGATCAAATAAAAATATTTACATAATGCGCAATTCAATACCATGGGGTCAAAACCATGGTGTTACACTTTCTCTAGCACTTCTCCTACTCCTCTTTGCCAAGAGACCTACAAAATGAATTATACCTTCCTCAAACCAAATAGACTATATGAAAGGATAATAAGTCCAATAAAACATGAAATCCTAAACTGATATAAATCATCATATAATCAAAACAAAAATTCAAATACACATTGAACAATGATTTGGGAAGAAGAAGGACATCACATATTTATTAATCATGAAATGAAATACAAATATACCTTCTCTTCAAGTTGGGCACCTCATGAAACCTTGATCTTGTTCTATTTCTTCTCTTCTCCAAGGAACTTAGCCTCCAAGCTCTGCTATACAAGGAGATAGCTTCTAGGGAAAAGGTGGGGGGAAAGAGAGTCCCAATTCCTCTAGCATAACAATGCAAAGATTCAAGTCTCCTATCATGGACCTCCCTTCCTCTATTTTTACCTTTCTAAAGAGATAGGGTGGAAGACAAAGTATTTACAACTGAAGGAGTCAGTATCATAACCACCCAAACTACCCAAAATTTGAGAAACATATTTTTTTGACATCTACAGGAAAAATACGCGGGTTTCAATGACATCACTCGCATATACGTGGGTTGCAGTGAAAATACTCATGTATGATCCACAGGTTGCAATGGAAAGAGTTGCGAATACATGGCATATGTGGGTATTATGTAGAACAAGTCGCATGTAAAAAGATGAATCCGTGAGTTTCCTTAAGGAAACTAACGTATACATAAAACAAATATCATTTTTAGGGTACTTCTATGAATTTCCATACTTTATATTCTTCTAGAAAGTTTTAGCTGATTCAAATACCTTTCCAACAATGCAAAGAAGAGATGAAATGGAGTTACAAAACTCTAGATATAGGTCCTCCAATATAGGTGTTTTTTCAGTGACTTTCATGAAGTGTCGTCATGGAAGTGTCTACATGCGACATAATAATGGGAAAGTGGTCACGGGAAGAGATGTGTCATTTTGGGCTATAGCGGATGTCCCCTAATGTATGAGGTGAGAGGGGAAGATGATATTCAAAATAAATTATGAAGGAAACAACTGATTATGGAGAGAGAGCAGTGAATCCAAGATCGAAAGGCTCGAACAGAGGTACCTGAAAGAGAGATAAATGTGAGAAAAAAATAATCTCTGGGACATACATGTCCATATACAAACAATCTCCATAAAGATATAGGTGGATCCAATATATGTATAACCGATGAAACTATCATGGTCACTCAATATTCAAAAGGGCACCATATAAAATCTAAAGGAGTCATGGCCACAAATGAACAAGGTGGATTCATGCTCAACAATCGATCATAGCCACAAGAATACAAGGTGGATCTATGTCTCAGTGAAATTTTATATAAAGTGTGACAATGTCTTGTGCAGCTCTGGTAATAAAAAAAATGATGATGTTACTGTCTCCCCAAGGTCTTCAATCCAAACCACCCAAAAGGTACAAATCCTAACCATGCTAATAAAGGAGCTAAAGTTGAGCATGGAGGAAACCGTTGATTACCGGTGAATGATGAGAACCATTAACAAACGTAAGGGAAACCAACATTAATAAAAAAAGGTTTCTAAGGTACCTAGTACATTCTAACAAGTGTGAATACAAGTACTTGAAGTCGAACACTTTAAGAATCCATCGAGCAGGAGACAATAAGGTATTCCCACTACCCAATAGCGAGGGAAATTACCACTGATGACTACAATCCGCAAGGTACTATCATAAACTCTAAATCGCATTCCTAGAGCAAGAGGTGTTGCAGTCGATAAGAAGAGATCTATTGGAAGGAAGTTATTAAGGAATCCTCCATCATCCAACACAAGGTAAGTCGAAGGATAATTGGATCTGGAACTTGTACTGAATTTCATGACAAGAACGGTCAAAGGAATGATGTAATGAAATGATACCAAGGAATGGTTGACACAAAAGGTCAAGGAAACTATAGAATGGACGAAAAAGGTTATAATCCTTGAACAGTGAGCATGAAACAAAAGTGACTTATGCAGATTTTGACACAAGGAGACCAACAATGCAACTCTGCAATGTAGGAGACATTGACATATTCCCCATATCATTGGAAAAGAGACCAATTGGAGGAGTAAAAACTCTAAATCGAGACAAAGTAAAAAACTCAGACCCAACTATTGATAGACTCAAAAATGGTGCTTTGTTCAAGGAAACAAGACTCGCCGCCATGATGTAAAATACATGTGAATGAAATTCCCCTTCCCTCTTTCTTGTAAAGGGTTAATGAGTCCAAGAAATAGAATTCAGGAACTTCTTCACTTTTGGAAATCTTGAAGAAGAGACAAAATAATACTCAATAAAGCACTGATTCATGGATTTTATGAGCCCAAATTAGTAAATGCTCAAAAGTGTTTTCATGGTTTTGAGAGTCTGAAAACTCCAAAGAAGACTCTAGGAGGTTTCTTTTTCATAAATTAGTCTCCTAAGTCTAAAAAAGTGTAAAAAAATATATAGGAGAACTCTCTTAGCCCAGGTGAACTAAGGTATGCCTTTTTCATAGTTAGTAAAAAAGGTTCAAAAAATGGGTAAACTATCACTAGACCAACGCACCTTCAGAAGAGGCATGTAGCCTGAGTTTAACGAGTGTGAAGGAAGAAAAGATAACTCAGAAAGAGCCATTTGATAACAAGAAATTGGGATTACAATAGTAAACTCGATGCTTTCTTCTTTAGGTTCTAGCAGGCATGACAAAGACATAAAGTACGCTCGAAATATTTTTCATGTTTTGGTCTAGAGCACGAAAAAGATAAAACTAAGCTTGAAAACGTTTCTTTTCCAGGAGTTTAGTCCTTCAGGTCCAGAAAAGAGATAAACCTCTGCTTGAAGATACTCTTCTAGATTTTGAAGAAAATAGAGTATTGTTTTTTCCTAAGTTATCCACAAGGCTGGAGAAGGGGTAAACTTATACCTATGCAGACGATTGTTCAATTTACCTTGACGAGTCTGAATAAACAAGTTAACTAGATAATCTACTTAATTTCAAGGAGTCATCCTGGGGCTTAAATATAACTCCATATCTTTCCTATGAATATTTAACGAATCTATAAAAGTCAACTCACGACCTCCTTATTGTTTTTAACGAGCTCAAAGGAGAGTTGAAAGAATGCTCTAAATGTGAGGAGACGAGTGTCAGAGGCAGGAGAAACTAATTCCAAGAACAAGGAAATATCTAAGGATAATGCAGGTAACATGATAAAGATAAAGACACTAGGGGAATGTCTCCTCAAGGAAAAAAAGTATAAGTTTGAGTGATGATGAGAGTAGAGATGAGGGTTTATATAACAAGCTAAAAGCATGGAATCCGACATCAGTCTCATAAGCGCAAGCATGGTACATGCAAATGTAGTTTTAGCTTGAACAATAGGGCAAGGTCAGTAAACAATTGTGAAACCAACTACAAATCCTGTCTCCAAGAAATAACAACATCATAAACATATTCAGAAGAAAAGATATGATGCAAGTCACTTTGGAAGAAACACATGCGACTTTGCTATATTCTACAAAAGGTGTAGTTAATGTAGAATCAACTGAAGAATATTCTATAGTGCCAAGGTGAGAGGCTTCAAAATCATTAAGATCAACCTCAAAAGAAAGGAAAATATCACTAGAAGAGATAGATCCTACAGGAACAAACTCAGTATCATAGCAGTTGAAAAATTCATAAAAAAATAAAACTCATCAGAATCACTGACTTGTTGTTCGAGGCGAGAGTCCAAAAACTCAAAAAGACCAAAATAAGAAGACCAATCCATGGAAATATCAAGCTTACTAATAAAATCATGGTTAGACTTAGTCACAACTGAACCAACAACTAAAAGAAGGTCGGACTGTATGAAATACTCTAGGAAGAGTTCATCTGAAGGAAGGAGATCATCCGAGATAGGACACATGTCTAAACTTTCAAATGGATTGACAGAGTGGAGAGGAGGCTCCACAATCTGTATAGGATAACTCACCTGGTCAATTGTTGGCACCGAGTCCCGAGAAGGTAAACATGAACACAAAGGGTTCTCCTCAGTAGAAATTGAACACAAGGGATACGAGGCCACATAGCTCACCCATGTTAGGGTAGTGTCTATAGAAACACTGGGAATCAATAAAGGAAATACATGGTCTCTAGCTGGGTTAGGAGATGGATCAAGAAAATCCAAATTATCGATAGTGATAATTTCTTCGCCATTATTAAAGTACATCACACAAAAGAATGTTGACACCATTTCTTGCATGGCATAAACATAATCATGCCCGCGGAGCATATTGAAGTCCAAGGGGTCCTCTGTAAGCATGAAGTCAACTAATATGGTCTTCCCCCCAAAGTAACAGGTGTTTGAGAAATAATTCCCAAGGCTATACTATAACTTCTATCAAATGCCAATACCTTACTATCACTTGACACAAGGCGGGGAGATACCATGCTTATCCAAGAACGAGCATACAAGATACTAACTGAGGCTCCTTCATCAACAATACAATGTATTGTTCAACTTTGGCTTTTATTTGGAAAGGTGCATCAGAAGGAAGGTGTGACTCAACTAGGCTATCCCAATCAAAGGAAGCAATCCAAGAGCTTGGTGGGGGTTCATTCGAAGTGAGTTCAATACCCCTTTGTTCAGTAAGTTCTGAAGTGGAAGTGAAGAAAATGTGACTAGAAGACACTTCACTCTCCAATGGAAGAGTGGGATCAATTGACAATGGAATCAATTCAACTTATTCGTGAAAGTCACTCTCCAAAGGGAGAGTGGGATTGACCAAATATGACATTGGTGCAATCCCATAAGGATCACTCTTTGAAGGGAGAGTGGGCTGAACCAAAGACTAGGAATGTTTGACCACTAGATCAACCAAAGGTTGAGCAAGTTGTTGAGAAACTATAGTTTTTTCAGGAGAATGAAATTCTTGAGTTTCGGACCACACTCTTCGCATCTCAATGATATAAGGGAACTACAGAGTAAGATGATATTCCTCTCATAGCTTACAAGGGAACTTAATATTGCACTTCAAACAACCAATTTTCTCAACGGTGTCAACATGACTAGCAGTGGATGACTATTTTCTCTCAGCATTACCGATAGAGGCTGAGAGACTAGTTCCAACCTAACTAAGAGAGGCTTGTTGTTGAGGGACTTCAAGATGTTATAAAAAAATAGGATGAACGGGAAACCAAACTATTTATACCTACACAATCACAAGGAATAGATAATTAAAGTGGTATCCCTCACAAATATTACAAGAAAACTTCGGCTTGTGTTTTGAATGGTTAGACTTTTCAACAATGTCAACATGACTCACAATGGCTGACTATTTTCCCTCAGCATGAACCATAAAGGCTAAGAGACTGTTCTGAGCATGACTTGCAGAGGATGAGATACTTCCCCCAGCATGACCTAAAGAGGTTGAGAGATTGGGTTCAACATGACCTACAGAGGATGGATGAGTAGGATCAACATGATTTGCAGTAGTTGAGTGTATTCCCCCAACATGAATTGTAGAGGTTGGGTGGATGGATCCAAAATGACTTGCATAGGTTGGATAGGTAAGTTCAACTTGACCTACATAGGTTGAAAGGGTTCCCTCATCCTAAAATGAAAAGGCTGAGTGACTGGATCCAACGTGTCCTGGAAAGGTTGGAAGGATCCAGCTAGCATGATCAACACAGGCTAGATGGTGAAGTTAAACTTGACTTGAAGAGGTTCAGTGCTTAGATCCAACATGACCTACAGATATTGGATAAGTTCCCCCAACAAGAACTGTAGAGACTAGACGGTGAGTTTGAACTTGAACTATAGAGGTTGAATGGGTTCCCCCTTTCTTAGGAGTGTTCTTCCTATTTTTCGTTCTTTTACTCCTTTTAGACTGTCGGTTACTAATATCAATACTTTCATTACATGAGGTAGAAGGAGGAGGAGAAGCAACTACAAGTGAAGGGGAAGCAATTTTCTAATTCCCTTGATATAAGGAGCTTACTTGAGAAGCATCAAGGGAATTCAGGACATTTGGAGTGGAAAACAACCATAGGTATCCCTAGGGTGAATCTAGGTAGATTCAAGGTAGCCATCAAAGGAACACCAACATTCCCTCTAAGAGGAATAGTAAAAGGAGTTCCTAGCATGGGGATATTTTGGTTGGTGTTCAAAGGGGTGTTAGCCATAGATTCAAACAATAAGACAAATTCTGAGTTTGACATGCAACCAACAATACAAATAACACACCACTAGAAAAATACCTAAGTATTAAGCCAAGAAAACAAATATTCCTTCCAAAGGAATGTCTAGGATGATGAGGGCACATAAATAACCAGTGGAGGAAGGACAGTAGTTACTTGGAATCTCGTGAAGATCCCTATGGGTGCAAATGCTAGAATCAACCAACCGCCCTCCCATATTTTCTACCAAGGTTACCTTCCAAGTATACCCTAGGTGCAGTGGAAATACCCTTCCAATGTGATGAGTGTAAGATCGACCTAGAATACAAGATACTAAGGCTACCAAAATTGTGAATAATGTCTGGCAGAACAGTCGCCAGTCGAGTTGATGCACATCGGAAGGGTAGCAAAGCCCGTAACCCAAATAGTACCAGGCACCACACGGGGCCAAGAGGAGGTACTGGATGAGTCCCCAAACATGCAATAACTATGGTGTATTCTTTATTAAGAAGTGGAGGGGCATATCCACTAGCTCAGTATCGCACCACCTCCTCCTTGACTCTTGTGTGAGAGGAGATTTCCAGTGTCTTTCCCAACAAAGTTGGATTTCCTAAAATTTAGGCCACTATTTTTAAGTTTAAATTTTTGGGTAGTTAAGATATCCCTAACCCAAAACACTATCCTAGAGCAGTGTGTGTCATCCCTATAAATAAATAGTTACTAATAAATTTTAAATATTAAGCGTTTATTTTAAAGGGTTTTTAATTACTCAAAGAGGGTGGCATAGGTGAAACCAATGGTGTTTTGACTCAATGTTGAAACAAAATGACTAAGCAAAGAGAAATGAAATGAAAAAATAAAAAAAATATTCTCTTTCTTTTCCAAATAGAAATTTGAAAGCCACAAAAGAACAATTTTTTTTTTCAAAAACAATGATATGCCATGCAATCTAGACTAAAAACCTAATCTACATGCATTTAAAGAAAACATGTGTTTTTTTTCTTTTTATTTTATAAATGCAAAATAAAAACTACCTACAAACTAAATGCATGCAAATAACAAGAACATAGAAAAAGGAACTCTGCCATATAACCACCAAACAGACCCTAGAATACCCTAAAGTCAGCATAAACCCTACTTGGATGGAGGCTTGCATAAAGGAAAAATAAAATACTTTGGCAAGGTGAAGTTAACCAACAAAAGAATAAGGAAACAAAAACCAGTAATCTTCTAAGTTCAAACAAAGATCAATAACAGAGGATGACCATAAACATAAGCCAAAAATCATGCCAAGCAAAATGGGTGGGGGGATGAGCAAAGAGAAAACCTTAATTCTAGAAAAAGACTTACCACATAGATAAAGAACACCCAAAAGGGATGACACTAACTCCCTAGAGTCATCCACCTACATAGGACCCCAAAATACCTACCAAACAACCCTCAAACATCAGAAGAAAACCAAAAAATGAGGAAAACAATGTTTTAGGGGCATATACGAGTTTCCTAACTGACAGGTCATGTGTCATACATAGGTTGATAGTATATCAGGTCATGTGTACATACCATACATGTGACTGTGGAGTCTTCCACTCACGTATGGGTGGGGAAAAGGACCAAAAAAGGCCAAAAACTACCTTAGGAATGTGGGGAGGTGTGCTTTCAGATTGAGAAGGTGTGCCTAAGTGGAAAGAAGGACCCTAAACCTTACGAAATACTGGAATAAAGACAGAAAAACCCCAAGCAAGCAAGGCTCTCCCTAGCAGAGTCGCCAGTTCTGTTTTACAGAAAAGTTTCCTATGGATAGGGTTTAAGAGGCCATCAACATACTAGGGTTGAAAGAAAGATGTACAATGTTCTTCAAGAGTATATAAGCAATATTCATAGATAAGTAAGGTCCATACCTGATTAACTGAAGGCTAGTCCAAGCTTTCTATAGCCCTTTTCCTGCTCCTCTTCCGTAAGAGACCTGCAAAATGAATTCTACCTTCCTCAAACAAAATAGACTATATGAAAGGAGATTATGTTCAGTAAAACATGAAATCCTAAACTGATATACATCATCATATAATCAAAACAAAGATTGAAATACACATTAAACAATGATTTGGGAAGAATAAGGACATCACATCTTTATTAACCATGAAAATAAATACAAATATACCTTCTCTTCAAGTTGGGCACCTCACGAAACCTTGATTTGATTTTGTTGCTTCTCTTCTCCAAGGAACTCAACCTCCAAGATCTACTACACAAGGACATAGCTTCTATGTAAAAGGTGGGGGGAAAGAGAGTACCAATTCCTCCAACATAACAATGCAAAGATTCAGGAATTCCTCTCATGGACCTCCCTACCTCTATTTATACCTTTCTGAAGAGATAAGGTCGAAGAAAAAGTAGTTACAAATGAAGGAGTCAATTGCATAAGCACCCAAACTACCCAAAATATGCGGGTTTCAGTGACAACAGTTGCATATACGCGGGTTACAGTGACAATAATCATGTATTATTTGTGTGTTGCAAAGGAAATAGTCACGAATACAGGCCATACACAAGTATTATGTAGAACAAGTCACATGTAAAGAGTGGAATCTGTGAGTTTTTGTAACAAAAAATATCAATTTTAGGGTAATTTTGGTAATTTTCAGAATTTATTTCTTTTTGGAAAGTTTTAGCCAACTCAAATACCTTTCCAACAGTGTAGAGCATAGGTCAAATAAATTTACAAAACTCTGGATATAGGTCCTCCATTATAGGTGTTTTTTCAGTGAATTTCATGAAGTGTTGTCATGGAAGTGTTGACATGTGACGGATTCATGGGAAATTGTTCATAGGCAGAGATGTGTCATTTTGTCTATAACAATTCCAGGCGTCCTATGCTACAATAAAACTGTGGAGAACTTACAACAATTCTAGGCATCCTTTGGTACAATATAACTTTGTATAGAAGTCTTTTCCAACTACCATCAAGAATGTTTCATGGAATCAAAGAACATAGCAGACATCTTTCCCATCTCAATGTCAAGATGATTGACTGAATGTCGAGATCCAGTTTCCATCTTGAGTGTTTATTAGTTGCATACCATCTATATTTCTGGTAAGCATTTAAATATAGTTATTACTTGCTCTGAAATCTTATTTTGTTGTGAATTTCATATATGATTTCTTTGTAACCACTTGCATTATATTCATCCACAAACCAATTCTGGATTGTGTATGTTCATGCTACTGATGGGAAAGCTTCTAGATGGGCATTTTTGTTATGATCTTTGTTCTTTCATTCCCTTCACCAGTTTCTACTTAGCATACTTTCCAGAACCGATTGTTGAAAATCACTTTGCAGCACATAAAACCAGGGTACATGCATACTTAAACATGTCGATCGTGAATTTCATAGGTTAGTTGGTTGTGGTTGTAGTTGTATCATTTACAAGGATCTGTTTTTATCTAGATCTAAGTCACGTGATCTTGCTTCTATTCATGCAATCGTTTATTAGATGAAGAGCATGCATGCTTAAATGTGTTGATGGTGACTTATTTATCATTTATACGGCATCAAATATAGTCCCTTTTTTTAGTCCGAACTAGAACGCATGCGGCTAATCCCACCGTTAACAAGACCATGTTGTTACTAACCCCCTAATAGTAAGATTTTGTTTTACGCTAAGCATTTTAGGTTTGATGCCTATCACATGGTTTCCAAAGTTGTCAAAGAAGGTATGTATTGTCTCTTATTCGATCCTAACCTTGTAATAACTAGGAATGACTCATAATGGACACATCGAGAACATATCATCATTAAAATAACTAATTTACAAAACATTAAAAACAGGGAAACATTAGATGAAATTACACGTGTTGAAATCGGTGGTTGCATCTGCAACATCCTAACATGATTTTGTGAAAACCAAAGTGGCCATACATACAACATTATTTTCTTTTTATCTCTCAACATTAGCTCTGGACCGATGTTGGATTCTCTTTCATTCGTGATCCATATTCTAGTGGAAACGATTTTTTTTTAATGAAATATCGATTGCCCAATTTATTACCAGATCCAATTATGCCATTATTGTTTTTAAGAAACATAGTATTTGGTTGACAAAATATCAAAACATATATCTAAACATGTAACAACATATAGACAAGATTGTTGACAATGCCTCATATTCAAACAAGATTAACAATCCAATCCATTTTCCCAACACGCCATCAAAATTCTAGTCAAATTTGAGAGACCACCAAGCCATCTATATGTGGTTGTACTCGGTATTAGAGAAATATGCTCGACATTACAGGGAATGAGAGCCATCTATCTTACTATATGTTTGTGCCTTGCAAAGATATATACATGTCATTGGTAGCACACAAGGAAACGCATTGGCGTTCCTCAAATTTCCAGATCGAAGGTTATGGTGATATTTTGATCTACCAACCAATAAGACATCTTCTTATGCAATCACATGGTTCAAGACTTGATTATGATCTGATGTGCAATTGTGTAGTTATAGAATTTACTTCCTATATCTGTAGCTGGGTTTTGTGTCCATAGGGTGAGTCTTAGTTGGTGCATTTATGTCAAATAGCTTATGGTTGATTGCATGGATGCAAAATCCTCCAATACTTCATTTATATTTCAATATGTTAATACAAATAATGAATCTGTGTAGTCTTTCCATATAAAATTGGTGTACTTTATCCTTCATAAGTTCCTCAATTTCTCATATCTAAATGCTAGCAGCTAATAAATAACATATAACAAAGTTAAAATGAACATAAGTCAATGTTTTTGGGGGTAATAAATAAATGTAGATGGAATATAAACCATTAGCAACGTCCAAATTAGCAACATCAGAATCCATGAGTACCAGCTTGATCAACAAGCCAAGAGTACCAACTTGCTCAACAAACCTATGCTTTTAACTATGAATCCAACCTTGGCAGGTATGTGAAAATGATTATTAAACTAGTCACGTGACATCCATCCATCTATTCGGGGTTAGGATTTTCGTAATTCATAGCTTTGGTTTCTTGTCCCCTTTGCCATCATGTTTATGATTACTTTATTAGGGAAGCTACAAGACCTGTGATAACAATCCAATCAAATAACTCATCCAAGGTGTCGTCTTCAAGTGCATCATTGAACCTACCTAGCCCTTGGATGGAAGGATTTCTTGATTATTTTTCATCCTTCTTGCAATGAATGGAAACAATAATCCATTAATTGCACAATTTTTATGACTGTGAGATGTGATAATTGATTCCTTTGAGGAGATCACTCCTTCAGTAACTTCTATGTTTAACCTAGATTTTGGACAAATTTTATCTCCAAAAGGAATTCTTTCTTTTCCATTCTTGGCATTTGATAAACCCAATGTATGCAAATATTATAAACAATGTGACACTTCTTCAGAAACAAATCCAGGTACACCATAGTTAGAACCTATGACAAAACTTTCAGAATAGCCAGTGTTGCATCTTGTATAGAGATTCAATAATTGTCATCTTTTAAAATTCTAAAATTTGTGTCAAAAAGCTGTGAAGTGGAATCCAAGCCTTTTTTATCACTCTCTTCATTGGTTCTTCCATTAGCATTAATCTCTTTTGTTGCAGATTGGGCACTTGTACTTTGTTCAAATCTTGGCTCAAACGGCTATGTTCGCATATTCTCCACAGATGATCTTCCTTCTTTCCTTTATAACAGTCGATTTGTATATGACCACTCCACACCTCATATAGAGATTAACATCAAACAAAGAAAACTGCTCTTTTTTACTGCAGATTCTCAAATAGGTCGAGACAAAGTTTGATATAGGACTGGGCTACCTGAATTATGAAGGAGCAGAAAATGATATCTTCCACATGTTGCGGCTACCTCCATATGTTTTTTCACTGCTAAAAAAAGATTGAGTGGTAGCTAAATGATAATAGGTGAGTTGGGTAAGTATGACTTAGGAAAAAAAAGTCACTCCATTATTGTCAATATGTTGTTCAATCCCTCACCCCAATACTTATATCATAGATGAAAGAAGCGTTGAGATTTCCTTAGGACGGATTTCAATTTTACCACAAAACCATGTTTTGGATGATGAGCACACTTTTGGAATATGGACATGTTCCTTTCCACCAAGTATTTATTATATGCAGAGGATTTTATTAGGATGTGACAAAATTTATGTGCCCTTATCAACCCTGATTGTTAAGGTGATTGTTGTTACATGGCCAAGTGCAAAATTGAGGAATGATTGTTACTTCTTTAAGGCCCAAATACTTTTTGGACTACATTATTTCACCATTGCTCATTACTTTTGAATGCCCAAAATTAATGATGATCAATTTAACTACTGCAAGGATGCATAAACCCATACAAACTATGCCTAGAGTTTCATATTAAGGTTATTTTGTTGTTGTTTTCATCACCAAATTTACCACAATTTTATTACATCCAATAAAAGATGCCTCTTGGTGTTGTTTATTAGCACTACTCAAAATAGCTTAAAAGTGTCCATAACATCTGAAACAAGGGTTCGCACATTCTGTCAAAAGGGGAAAAACTCCTAGATCTGACCATGACTGTTGATGCCTACCCAAAGCATCCTAGGATAGTTAAGATTGGATACTAGAAAGAATGTATCCAGTTCGTGACCTAAATAACACTCTTTTATATTGGGGTAAACATTTCTCATTGGCGGTATTGTGGATCTCTAGGTTGTCAAGTATGTATAAGCATAATCTAGTGTTTCGGGCCTTGGCCTTAGCGAGTTATGGCTAGTTTAATTCCCATGGTGTCACCCTATAATGTAGATGCCAAAGGAAGTGAATATATTATGCAGTCAAGGAGGATTTCATAGTTTTGTGCTTTTGTTGTTTTCTCAACATTTTGATATTGGTTTCCTTTTGGCAGATTTGACACTTACTAGTGCAAGTCAATGGTGGTGTTGGCTCCTGCATATTTTCTCCTCAATTCTACAAGGTGGTTGGCTTGTCTTGATTAGTTTTTGCACTAATAGGAGACTGGACACCATGCACAAGACTACTGGTATTAGAATTTGAAATTTATTACAAGGTTGTGATGTACTTCCTTCACCTGTAGAATCAAGATTTCTCTATATTCTTTGAACTGATAAAGTTCTTCATTGGAATTTTGTTTGTTTTTTGGCACAATGCTTGAAGGAACTATGTAATAACATTATGCAAATTACATAGTAGCTAAATAATGTACATAATAATGATGGTTATATCTGTCACCTCATCATGTTCATAGTAATATAATGATTAGATCTTTAATTACCATAACAAAGTGGAGGATTTAGAGACATTGTCTCAAAAGTATTTTGTCCAACAATACAAGTCAAAACCTTATGATGTTATCAACTAGTACAATCATTTAAAAATCAGATTTTAATTATTGAATAATCATGTTTTAAACATTGAAAAAGCATAGTAATCCTATTTTAAATTTACTTAAATAAAAAATTAAATTTACATTTTATTGTTGATGTTTAAAGTTTATTGAGAACAAATTTGATTTGTGAACTTTATCACAAACAACTTTGGTTAATGAACTTTATTAAATATTTATTTGGTACTGTGTTTTCTCATGCTGACATGACCGTAAGATGTTCTCTCTCTTATGATGATATTCCTACACCCCGACGTGTTGTTATTGTTCTAACTTTTCTCTTTTTGGTTCCACAAAACAAGAGGGCTATACGATCCATCATAGTATTAACTAAAATCAAGCATAGATTCATTTCATTTCTTGAAACGTTTTTGTCATGTGCTTATTCGTCTTGTTTCTTTACAGAGTAGACACGTCAAGCAATTTTGGTCGGCGACGTCAAGTAATTTTGGTCCTAAGAGAAGATGACCACCAGTCATTGATAGCCACACCTCTTAACATCTTTATACTTTTATGTTTTTGTCCCATTCCACTTTTGTTGGAAAATGCTCCAATAAACATTAAACATTCCATATATGACAAGTGCTAGGTGGAAACTTTATAAAACAATGTTAGATTTATGAAATCTATTTCGTCCAGCATATCTTAAATAAGATTCGATTTAATGGTGGGATAACAATTTCTCTCAATCATTAGAATTTAATTCAATTTACCAAAGGTTATGAACGTTTAATTATATTTTAAACACAATATATACAATTAGAGGGATTATAGTAAAATGTACCTAAATTAATTTGGTGAATATAATAGTATGTTCTAATACATTTTTTTTAACTATATATAACATGTAGTTTATGAGAAATGGTTTCAGTTATTGCGCATTATACATTCCGGTAGGGGAAATGTGTAACTCCTTCCGTGTTGTTCTTAGAGTTGACACATGTCCTTTTTAAAAATAATAATATATTATAAAATAATAAATTAGATAAATTGGAGATGTGTAACTTATTTGGTCCTCATCCTAGAGTTGACACGTTTCTTTTAAAAAAATAATAAAATATTATAAAATAAAAACATGTTAGATCAAATAAAAAACACAAATTAGATAAACAACATATATTAAAAAAACAAAAATTAGATAAATTAAGATGCTTTCTCAACCTTTACAGTTTAAAAACATATTCCCATCTCAAAATATTTGATCCCTCTCTATGCTTTCTAGATCCCTTTAAGATGGATCTATGTTGGTTATAAAAACATAAGAAAAAGATTCAAATCCTTCATGGTTGATATTCTTAATTCGGTATTTTCTATTAAACCTAGGGAAAGGGCACCACATCTAAACTACAAAGTGCGCTATATCAAAGTTGTTTTCAAATAGAGAAAAATAGAGTACATATTCCAATTCCTCTAAATCCCATAAATTGTTTGGGAATGCAGTGGGATATACCATTTGATTGAGGGTGAGTAGGTTAGGTGAAATAATATTCTCCACTCGCCAAAGATCCATTCTCATTGGTAACATCAATTATTCCCTTTATACTTCAATGAAAAAGAGAGCGATGGTTGAACATATGGAGCGCAAGACAACAAAACAATTTCTCACCTCCTCATGTTATCACTCTTTAATTAAGGTATTCCTCACATTATAATATTAATAGTATTACAATGATTAAATATTTGGTAGACCACAACTAAGTGAAGAGGATTTACAAATTTTGGGACCTTATCGCAAATAAATTTTATCTTTAAAAAATACAATTGTTTGAATGAATTTTAAAGGCCCTTTTTATTATTTAGTCTATACATTAAACACATACCAGAATGCTTGGTCAACAAAACTTATATTAAGCAATTATGGGCCTTGCTAAGTGTGTGGAAAATATCAAAGTGAAATTAAGTAGTCTTTCATCTTCTATTAAAATCTCATGTTTTATATGGCTCTCCCTTTGGAATAAGATCCACACTTGGGAGAACCTTCAGAAAAAAGGTTTACATGGCCCAGGTATTTGCGTACTTTGCTTCTCAGAAGAAGAGATAGTTGAGCATCTATTTATAAACTGCAGGACGTGGAGATTGGTCTCTGAAAATGTTTGTAATCTCTTAAATCTTGCAGTTTTCTCTCATAATGTTCACTTGAAGAAATGATCAAAGGCTGGATAGGGAAGCTACCCAGAAATTCACGTTACTCTTCGCTCCCCTTTCTTATGATTTGGATCTTTTGGAAGGCTCAAAATCGGGCCATATTTGATGGATTTAAAAGGAATATTTACAGTCTGATCCAACATATTATTTCTTCTACCCAAGCTGCCCCTGTGTTGAAAGTACCCAAGGGGGGGAAAAGAAGAAATAAGGGGCTACCCCCCTGCATGGTTTACCCCTATGGTTTTATGGATGGAGCATCAAACAGATTGATAGCTGGAGCGGGTTTCTGCATATATATAAATGAGACCCATTACTTGGAGTCCTCGCTGGGGGTTGGATATGGCACTAACACCAAAGCCGAATTGCTCAGCTTATGGGAAATTCTATTCACATCCCAAATGATGGGGATCCCTCTCGCTCATGTATATGGTGATTCACAAGTAATCATCAATTGGGCATTGGGATCGACTATGCTCTCCCCACCTGAGCTCTTTCATTGGTGCAGGGAGACAAAAAATCTCATTTCCAGCTTCAAGGAATTGTCCTTCTCCCACATCTATCGAGAGCACAATCAGATAGCTGACTACCTCTCCAAAATTGCACTCTCTTATCCTCAGGGTAAAGGCAGTTTTCAGGAATATTTTGAGAACCATTTGGTTTCTCAAGACTTTTTTCAGCTCTTCTGAGCTTGGTAAAGGGATTTTTCTACTCCCTTCTATTTGATTCGATTGTTAGAGTGTCGTCTTTTGGATTGTTGTTTCAGCTCTTTTTGGAGCTCGGTAGATGTGGATGTGAGGACAGTCCTCTTATTTATGATGAGACAGTTTTCTGATGGGACCATTCTTTTGCTGTTAAGCCTTTCTCCCTGGCAGAACTCTCAAGCAGTTATTGGTATCCAACCCGCTTAAGGGGAGAATGTAATGATGACCTTTAATTCTTTAAAAGAATAACAAGGACATGCTTTTTTCTTTTTGAAAAAAAAGGTAGTCTTTCATCTTAAGTCTTTACACAAGAACTAGTTTCACAAGACATTATATTTCAATATTACTATATTATTTTCTTCCTCGCGTCTTTCTAGAACTGAGGTACTCGTCACATTTTGTGCTTTACATTAATTGATTAACATTTATTATTTTCACGGTCCTAGTGCTATGATATTTGTATGTTCTATTTTATCAAAACTGCTTTTAAATTTCATAGGAATTATGACTCAAGTTGCAAGTTGAAATTATTGTTCAAAGATTCACTTTTGAATTTTGACCAAATTTTAGGATGATGTAATATTTTGCTTTGTTTTTTCCTCAAAAAAATTTAAGTTGAATTTACCCTTATGTTTTTTGTAATATATTTGCATGTAGAACAATGATCATACTTAAAAATAAAAAATATGCTATTGATGATGTTTTAGAAAATTACAACTTGTATCGCTTGTATAATTTTGCATATACGTCTAGAGATTGTTTATTTGATGCTCTCCATGTACTACTGCAAAATAGATACACATCTATAGAACTCAGAGAGGGTGCTATATGACATTTAAAATATTGCTTGGAAAATAATGATTAAGAAGCACTTGCATCTCATCAACATGAATTGAACACATATTCTTTGATGGAAATGCATAATATCAATGATCCATAGCTTTATTTACAATGAATGTCAATATGAGATTCAAATATTCTACCATTAAAAGATAGAGGCCTTTGGGGAGACATGTTTTGTATACATTGGGTGTCAAAATGGCTCAATATACCAATTAGAGTTTTGTCAAATACAAAAATTTACCCATACTTGTATTTGAATTCAAATTTAGCAAACAAAATATATCACATATTGTTTCACAATGAAAATCCTCTTGATGGACATTTTGAACCATTAATGTGCAAAAGACAAACTCACACGATCAATATTCATCTACATAATGAAGAGAGTATAAAATATAAAGACACAGAACAACAATGGCTTCAAATAAAAAAAAGAAAATGCTTGCATGTGGACTAGAATGAGTTTGTTCAACTTCAATAGTGCACATGGTGAAACTTTATTTGATACCATTTTCCATTTAACACACAACGAATATGACTCAGATTGCTTACAATGAATAGTAGCGCAAATTTTCACCAACGCAATAAGGAAAAATGATTCTTTTGGAATTAGATGCATAGAACACTATATCAATATTGGATACTAAAATATGTTCCAAGATTAGCTAATTAGAAAGCATATATTGTCAATTTGGCATTTCCATATGAACTAGGAAACATAGAAGGTGGCCTTTTAATTTACACTTGGATATCCTATATTTGGAACATAGAAATATGCATATGGTCTGCCAAAACAATGACCATCTTGGCTACATTCCACCCAGAAATAAAAACATCAAAGGTGTTTAATGTTATTCAGTATCAAATAGGCATAAAACAATTTCATTTTGAGCCATTGCAACAAGTATTAGAAACAAGTGCTAATACCAACACAATAGCATCCAGTAATAACATACATACACGTGAAACAAAATTGACTGTTTGTTCTCTAAAAAATCAATCAAGAATGATATTATCTTAGGTGATAAAACAAATACAGTTGATTTATAAATATATAGAATGTTGACGAAAAAAAACTGCAAATGTTGTTTGTGAACAATTTGAGCCATTGAAACAAGAGGAGAAGATTAAAAAAGTAAAAAGGCCTATGGTTTCTGATCAATACAAAGAAAAAGAAGAAAACATACTTCCAACACTAGCAACACAAGCATTTGAAAAACATGTATCTGATGTTCAAATTTGCAATTGCTCCATCTATGCTTGCAATTTTTTTAGAAAGGATGTGTTGGAAAGAAGAGACAAAGATATGCATAAAGTAGTTTGAAGAGAAGAAACAAAAGTAAAAACATGCACAGACCTAAATTTGGAAAACAATACATATTCAAACCCTGTAAAAATATCTTTGCAACATGATGAAATTCCTAAATTTGAATTTCCACAACATATTAGAAGAAACAAATGCATAGACATAGTAAAACAATTAAATCAATTGGAGGGAAGATTAGTACCACCCAGACTACCATTCTTGCAAATAAGAGAGTTAGGAAAAAATTATAGAGGTCAACAAATGGGTCTAACTAGAAGTGTTATTAATGTACTTGCTGACATGTCTCGAATTCAACAAGACTTGATTCGTGGCATAAAGGAAACCAACACCGTTGTAGTGGAAATTAAAAAAAGGCTATCCTATAAAATTTCTTATGCTTTTGGACGCATTTGTGTGCATATAGTCATGAAATTGTTAAGGTGATTGTGCAAAACTATGCTATATAAAATGGACAAAGCTGTTATAAATTACAATTGTAAATAAATGTTCAACCAAAACAAGGATGCAGATGAATCTGATGTTGAAAATGAAATTTAGATTGACATTGATGAAAATACTCATGAGCAAGTTACAAAAACACTACTCTATGGATTCACATATTTGCATGGCAGTATGATCTTCAAAACAATCAAATAAACATTGCTCCTGGTAAAGGCTACATTCCACTAGGAATTTTTTGCGAAAAATACTCAGAGGAGACGAGTTTCCCTACAATTTTGTATGGACAAAAACGACCAGATGATGTTACAAAGAGTTTTTCTTATCAAAAAAATGCTCTATGGGAGGGATTACACAAGGAGCATGACTTTGCATATCAAATCACAAATTTGTTTTATAAAGCAGTTCACATTATTCTTAGTCAAGTATTAAACTTTATTTGGATCAGCATAAGAAAATTACAATTAAAAGGAAGAAAATTGTTAACAAAAGATGTTAAGTCAAAACCAAATTTGGACTAGATACTAAAATCAAACATTGGTTACATGGATCTAAAATCAATTTACACATCACCAGACTACCATATAGGTGTACGCAGAAAAATTTATGCAATGATACGACAACTAGGAACCTCAACATTCTTTGTATTCTTTAGTAGTGCAAAGCATCATTTGAAACCGTTAATCAATGCACTAAAATATATAAAAGAAAATACAAATCTTCCCGTTGAAAATGAAATACAAGATAATGAAATTGAAACATTGCTAAGTTATGATCTTGTAACTTGTGTTCGATACTATATAAATGGAATAAATGCTCTACAAAAACTAGTTTCTTATGATTACAAATACTATGGTAAGATAAAATATTATTTCTTTGTAACATAATTCCAAAATAGAGGCAACCAACATGATCATGGATTACTATGGTTAAAAGATGCACTGATCTATGGAAAAAATACAAATGTTGAAATAGAGAACTTTGTGGATAGATATTTGTCCTCTGATTCGAGTTTACTTGCAAATGATCTTGAAACATTTCAACATCATCATCATCATAGTTTAAGTCAAATGAGTTACTTAGAAAAACTCATGATTAGGTATTTTATGGTGGTGTATAGTGGCTTATTTCCTAAGAACTTCAATAGCCAAGCTCTCATTCACAATTTCACCTTCCCTTAGGAATTTAAGGTATTATACAGGGGCTTCGCTAAATAGGAAAGAGTGTAAACCGAGTAGAGAACATTGGATTCCCTACTAGGGGTCCCTTAGACTGGATTTAACAAGGAATCATACGACATCCTATTAATCCTTTATAGAAACAATATTACACCATTTGAGCAACCAATATTACAAAATGCAAGTGACAGTCATTCACAAGAGAGTATGACTATACACCAATTCATAAGAAAAAATTTCATCAATAAACTTAAAACCGGTATTTATCATTTCATTAACATTGAAACACACATTTACACATGTACAAACATACCGTGGAGTCAATAGATTTGCATAAAAAAACAATAATGGAACATGTTTGTAACACGATTCGCAATGAAAGTGGAACATCCATGTTCCACCCAACCGTAGATTAGGAACATATATGTGCTGTCCTCAATCACCCCCAGCTAAACTATGCGTGCCAAGTGTCAAAACCCCAAATTTTCATAAAAATTTAAAATTTTGAAAATACATAAAATTCCCAGAATGCGGTTTGTTAATAGCTAACAGTTATCTATAAAAGAATTAGTTACCAGATTATTTAATACATAATATTAATTAAGTAACTTAGCATTCTACTTTTTGATACAAGCTTAGGTTTATTTTGTGTAATAATTTAAACTTTCAGTTTGCTGATGAGTTTTTAATTTGTGACAAGTAGGTGGATTTGTCTTGGATTCCGGGGCTTACTTAGCGTTTAAGCTAACACAGAAAGCTTACTTGTCCTTACAGGTTTTTACAAATATGAATGATCGAGTAATGCCTTTAATTCCATAAAGCATCCAGCTATATTTGTAATTGCAAAATAAAAAGCTTGGTAAATAAGATGTTACAATCAATTTACTTCTATGAGGTAAAACAAGTACTTTTGTTTCCTTCAATTATTTTTGTCAGCGATATACATGTAGAAGAGTTTCTTTCTTAAATGTAAATAGAAACAGTAAATTACTTTCCCTGTTTCACAACATGTGATCTTTGTCGTAAGTTATTTTCACCTAGAGTGCATAACCTGTAATGCTATAATGATTGTTCTAATGGTAATATACATTATCAACTTATATTAATAGTATAACCAATTGCTTGTTATTCATCTTCTGTAATGAAGATTACTTCCTAAGGTTCTAAACATTATAGTGTACATAATGTCCTAAGGACTTAGAATCTAGTGGAATTGTTCCACTTTAGTTTTTTATTTATTTTTATAATACTTCTCTTGAATTAAGCCTCTGACCACAATATTTAACTTAGGTCAATTCTTCAAGAGAGATTGATTTATTACCTCATGCAAGTACTAGACAGTTCTAAAAGATTATGTTACTAATCAAAAACATGGAGAAGCTAATAGTACTTATCATGATTGAGTAAATAACCAAAAGTTGGTAGCTTTGTTGATCTGAGCTATATAAAAAAATCATAGCCAACATCCTATTATTTGCCAACCACTAAAAACGATATTTTTCTATGATACTCACCAATACACACATGAACTATCTTGTTTATAAAACATCCATGTTTACGAGTAATTCTGGTTATAAACAAATAAGATTTATAAAGTTCATGATCCTATTTAAAACTATTTTATATAAAATTATCAAGTTATCACTTAAACGTTGGTGGCAACAAGATTAGCTATGCAAAGTCTATTAGGAATACTTTATTAACATCATAGTTTGACTAGGTGATGAGATAGCCTTTTAATTAGTATTTTCCAAGTATCATAAGATTTACTTCATAAACTTAGTTTCGATAGCTCAAGGCTTATCAACATTTGTAACTATACTATTGATGTTATGAATAAATGGATAAATCATTAGCTTCCATTCATAAAATATCTTGGGCAAGAATCTATGTTATGGGGTTGCATTGATTTTATGATCAACGAAAAGCTTAATATGAAAAAAAAATATCAATTTAAAAAATTCACATTATAACTTGTTATGGAGAAGAAATGAGACGTTAGTCAACTTCATCGATTGGTTTATGTGTATTGTTTTGTATATAAAAGACTTTGAATTCACCATCATTTTGAACTAAATGATGGCTATATAATAACTTTGTAAATGATGCGAGGTTCATGGTTTAAGACCATGCCACCGTAGGTTGACTCGATGATAACGTGGAACCTTTTAATGATTATAATACTATATGAAAGTTCATCGAAATATGTTTTAAATCATTGCGAATCATTTGGCATGCAGGAACTATAGATTCGACCCACTGCATGGATGAAAAATTTAGATGACCATGTGTTTTCTCCTCGGCCAAGTGTTGGAAGTATAATATTTTATGAACCCTACTCTTTGTCATTCTTCCCTGTGGATTTTGGGCCTTCAGGCTACTCTACAACTACTGCATGGCCGCCATGCTTACCCTACTATGAATGATAATGAGCTCTACATCCTGGTTACATTGTTCAGTCTACCTTCGTCATCCTCGAACCCTTGATTGCATTGTGAGTTTATCTTTGCAATAATTTGTTGAGGGTCGTGACTTTAAGCTTATGGCCTAGTCTGTGTGTAGTGTTTGGGTTCATTCCTCCACGGCCTGCCTATTGGGATTTTTTAAAGGGGTTATTTTCTTTTGTTACAACTCTGTCTTCATCATAGGGTTTTTGAGAGCATGGTTCTCATGCTTAGCATTGTGGTGATTGTTAGAGCTTCACTGTCCGCTTCTTGCTTGGCCATTTCTCCACTTTATTCTTGCTGTTGCTAGCAGTGGTTTGTGCATGCGTATGAACATCTATGTCACATGAGAGATGAAGGGTTGGCTCCTTGTCTTGCTGGTGGCGGCGCTCCTGTTTCTTGATGGCTACATTACCTTCGCTTCCAGGTAAGAAATATTCTTTTTAAACAGTTCTTACATTTACTCTTAACTCAGTTATAATATAATGCATAAATTTTAATGTCGTGGGTTATCTTTCCAGGTAACGGTTTACATTTCCCTTGCTGCTGGTGCAACGCGTAAGGCTGGCTTCTTGGTTATGGGTAAGCCCTGGTCAACCCATGGCAGTCCATGATAGTTGAGTTCTGTATGGAACAATTTCGAATGGAAGTTACGGCCTGCAAAATTTACCCTTCATGGGTTATTATTTCTTGGTTTACTTGCTTAGTTTTTACCAACCCTTGCTGTTAGCAGGGTTCTCCAGCTTATGCCGTGACTTGTAAATTTTGTTTTTACTTGTTTTGTGTATAGTTATGTAAAATATTTACATCCTATCAAGCCATTCTCTGTTTAAACTTTAAGTATAGAGAGTTAACTATCCTGAGCTCGAACTCGGTTATTTTTATGCTCATACTGTAATTTTGTGTACTAGGGTTTTTACCCTATTTCGACTATGTAAAGATATTTTTACTGTTTAAATTTATCTTCCATTAAAATATATTATTATAACATGTTCTGTTTTTTCTTTCTATTATAGTAATTGTTTATAAGCTCGGATATTCGAGCAAGGGTTAATCTTGTTAGTGACCTATGTATAAATAATTTCTTTAATTATTCTGTAGGTTTTAGTTCAATAATAAATGTTAAATTAATTGTCTTTTAGAGGTATATAGTTGTTATACTTTCATGGTTATATTTCTCTGTCCTTGTAGGACTGTAATAACATTTTATAGTTTTAAGTTCAGATTACTAAATAATCCAAGTCCTTGGATTATTGCTTTTCTAATTATTAATTATATTGTTATTACTATGAATTACAATGTTAATACCATAAATTATAATGTTAATACTATAAATTGTAATGTTTAATGCTATGAGGGTTTTGACCCTGTACTTTATTTTTATAATTAGTCTTTTGTTTAGTTTATTTAAATGAATTTGTTCATTTATAAATAATATTTATTAAATATTATTTACCATTGCATTGAGTCCATTTTATTTTAATAAGTACATAGACAGGTTTTGTTATTTTTTCCTTATTACAATATTATAATTGTTGTAGTTAATTTATTTACAAAAAGAGCTATACTAGAATTAGCTTACTTGCAGAGTGAACATTTGTAAATATAGTTAAGCAGTATGAACAATAAAATAAACTATGTAAAATATCTTGGTTCTTTCTTCACATAAATAAATGAGTGTTTACCTAAGTTAATTCTTTTACCTGTGTTATAGGTTCGTAGTATCATTTTTCAAATACAGTTTTGAATAAAATAATAACCTATTTATAGTAATCAACTTGTTAAAAGAAATAAACATGTTGTCTATAAAGTATTATGAATACTTCTTGGCTAGCATTCTTAATACCATAGTCTGGTTTAAAACAATAAACTTAATTAGACAGATCAGTATTCTTTCTTGAAAACATCTATATACAGAAATAAATTATTCTGTTGTTTTGAAACATGAAATAACTCTATTCAATCCATATTTCTATCATATCTTCATCTATTTTAAGCACACTACTTGTGCTAGAGTACAGTCTGGTTCATTCCAGACGGGGGAAAACACAGGTAGGATTATCTTATCCAATTACAGATTCAACATTCAAACAACTAAAAGATTATAAACTCTAACAGTTCACTACATAACATGTAAATCATTCATTATTCATTCATTCTCAGATAAAAACTTTTAACACGGCAAATAATAGACTATAGAACTTGTTTAAAGCTAGATGACAATAGTGTTGGGAGGCCATTCCTCCCTACCAACTCTTGGAGAGCGCTCAAACAACGTCTTCTCGGGACCCCCGAGCCTGTTCTTGGTCACCTTGGCTGGGAACTGGTGGAGCAAGCAACAAAATACTAGTCCAATGACTTAGTACTAACTCTACACTCAGCAGGAAGATCCTTCAGCTAAATAGCTATACTAGATCATTTTCTACATTTTACCCCTCAAACACCTTCCAGAAATTCACTTCCCAATGAAATACTTTGAAGTACATTCACCTGAATGATTCCCTTCTTGAAAATGAGCAGCCTCAGCTCTCTCAAGAATGGGCATTTTTATTAAGATTTCCTAGGTCTTTTTGGGTTAGTTGTCATTAATTGAGCCACATGCTCTGATCCCACTTTCTTGGGGGATCATGACCCCAAATGTAGGGAGGTTTCCACCTGTAACATTGGAAGTGTTTGAGGATGCTACCACTTGTCTATTTGCTCTCCACCCAGTGTCCTCCACCAACTTAGTAACACTCTTTTTAACAGCTCTCCCAAGTTGTTGTCTCCAGTTTTATTTATTTATAATTAAAATATTCATAATTACATGGACAACATCCTTGACTCTGCTGAGTCATCAATTACAACTTAGCATAAAATTTAACATATTGTCTTGAAATAAAATCAAATATGATAATATTATTTTTGCAAAATTGGGGCATGTGACACCAAGAGTGGAGACAACTAACCTTTGTTCAGTTTTCCAAGAAGAAATCACTTTCCTAACAAAGAGTACTGCTCACAAAGAAAGTATTTCTCTCGAATCTTCCATAAAATAGAGTGCTCAAACATCAAGATTTCATTATTTCCAAACATACTCATCAGCGTCCCACATCCTCCCATATTCCCTCTAATAGTTTTATTTCTTATGTCTTACATTGTATCTACAGTCCATTCCCCAAGGAATCCTCGTCAACCACTGCACCCTGATTTCTCCAGGGTTTGTCCGATCTTAGTTCGCAGCTACGATCCATTTTCATATGAATCCTTGTCAACCACCACACCCTGATTTCTCCAAATTTTGGTTGGCACCATTATGGAGTTTCAGTGCCTGGTGTACTTCCTTGAGGTTTACTGCTCTACGTCTCCCTCTCTTACATGCATAGTCTCCTCTTTTAATGTGTCTTGTCCCTTTCATTCTGAATTTCATTAAAGGAAAAATGTAGTGCTTACAATTGTCCTCCGGATACTATTTGGACAGATTCCGCAATCATCCAAACCCATAAAAAAACATAATCGAGATTTAATATTACAAATAATGTTTATAAATAAGGGAATATTATAATCTGTCCCAAATTCCAATAATCTTTCAAAATAAAAGTTTGCTTGAGAGTCGGGTCGATGTCTTAATATTTTAAGATAGTAACTTCAAACTCTCTTACTCACTCGATTAAGGATTGTACTTCAAATTCATGGTTAGGCAATTGGAAATATAATCTACTGTTGAAGGTGATTATCTTTATATGGATATGTCTATCCAATGGGATCAACACTTGGGATAATTTACAAAAGAGGGGATGTGCTGGCCAAAACTGTTGCATTTTATGTTATGGGGACGTAGAATCTGTTAATCACTTATTTGTTGATTGTCTATACACTAAGGAGGTCATCGATGGGCTCAACCTTGCTCTTCAACAAGCCATTTCTTGGAATGAGACTACATTCAAGCAAAACCTGGTTATCTAGACTCGGAAATAATCAAAATTGAAGTATCCCCCCTACTTATGACTTGGCACCTTTGGCTTATCTGCAATAGAGTTATATGTGATAATTTTAGGCCATCTTCAATGCATACCATTCACCTTATTCTGGAGAAGCTTAATATATAAACAATGAAGGTTACCTCAAGAACCAACAAGAGTTTAAAAGGTTTGGATCCTGTATACGATTTCCCAGACAGTTTTTTTTTATGGAGCCTCAACAAATAGAACTGGTGGCATTGGTGTTCACCTTACATGGAGCAATGAACATTATTTTGAACTAAAAATGCGATGTGGAAGGAGTACTAATACTCAGTCCAAAATTATTTCTCTTTGGGTGCTTTTAATCTTTTCCAAACACATTGGGCTACCATATTTACATATCAGAGGAGACTCTTCAGTCATCATCAACTGGTTCAATGGGCAGGTTGCCTTAGAGGATTTGGATTTGGCAGGCTGGTGCCAAGAGATCATGACCCTCCAATGTTGCTTTATCCATCTCCAATCATTTCATGTCTATAGATATTTTAGTGTCATGGAGGACAACCTATCTAAGGAGGTACTCTTACTACCCTCTGGGATTCTACAGTTCTTGGATTTTTCTGAGAATGTATGCCATGAGCATGGCTTTGTCCAGCTCTTTGAGTCTATCACTCCCCTCTATTTCTTTCGGGGATTGAATACATGATATTTCACTATTTTGACGAGTAGGGTGGACTAGCACACCATCTCAATTTGAGCTGTCTTTATCCCAGTAGTGTATCCTTACATCAACTTGATTGTATTGACTTGATTGATGTTGCTGCTCGGTGATTCGATACAGAGACTGGAAGTTTGCATGGAAATGCTACTTCCTTTTGTGGAAGTCACCTTTGGGTACTTCACTATTTGCATCTCTGAGAGGGGTCTGAGCTTTATGCTCCTAGTTGTGGTGCTTTCCTTTTATATTTTGCTAGATGTGGCCTTACCTTATATATTTGTACTATTGTTGCAACTCAAAGGTTACCTTTGATTCAAATGAATAACAAAGAACTACTATTTTTCTCCTGGAAAAAAAAAGTCATGGTTAGGTGCCACAAAAATTATGTATATCGTGTAGCAAATTGCCCCTAGTGGCATATAGACAATAATAAAAATACTACTTTGAGGGTAGTTATTTGAAAGTTGGAGGCATAGTAGAAAGAACCAGAATGACACATATTACATGAAAATGTATGGAGCAAGCCATAAAGATGAATGGGTCATGAGCGTTGGGAGGCCATGGAAGTAGATAATTAAACCTGGGGATGTTCCATTGATTTAACCCAAGCAGTGAGACACAAAAAACCATGCATTTTTTTATAATATATAGTTGTTTGAATTTTTCAATCTTTTCACCATTTATGATCTATGTATTGTTAGTTATAATAATATCATTACTACTAATAATAATTTAATTTTAATAAGAAAAAAATAATTTATAAAATATTATATAAAAAAATGATTATAATAAATTTTATTTATTTATTTATCATAAATTTTAAATTAATTAAACTAAAAAATTATGTATATTCTCATATTATTAAATGTTTTGTTTAATAATTTTTCGTTTCATAAGAATAAATAATTCAAATATTATTACAAACTTAAACTTAGAATTTGAATAAATTAATTGATGATGAAAGTCTATCTAATCCTATGAAAAAATACAAGATAAATTATTTGATTTACTTAAAAGTACTATTTCTATTATTTGGGGATCTAAAAGGTTAGAAAGGTTAGAAAAGTCACTGCTAAAGCAAAGATTTTGGAATTGAGATCTTTTCATCTTCAACACTCATAGACTCACATAGATGGTGAGAGTTAGTTCTAAACTTGACAATATTAATTTCTTTCTTTGAGCTCGTTAAGATAGAAAGATAATTTTGATTCTCAAGATTAGTGTTAATGATTTCTTTATAATAACACAATTTTATTTTAACATTTAAATCTTTCTTGCACCACCTTTTCTCTTTGAACTTAGAAGTAATAATGTTTTAATGTTATGCATATTTTCTAGAGTGGTAATTTCATCAATTCTCCAATAATTTAACCTAATAGAGACATCTTTAAACCAACCAAACATGACGCAAAGATAGTTTTCTTTGGATTTAAAAACAATTTTAGGAATCCCACCATCCCTATTCCCCATGGAGACATACTAATGATAATAGAGGTGAGTCGGTATACATCGGACTATGAACACTATGTGGTGAAAGAAGGCGCCATGTGGTACGCCCAAGAGGGGACTCTTGTTTAGACATACGAGGGTAATACTTAAAGAGTTGACATAAGTGGCTTGCCTCATTTTGTGGGGCATCTCGTTAGCCAAAGAAATAGGTATTTGACGACAAACATGTTCCTACTTTTAAATTTTTGTCACAAGTTAGATAATTGCTGCAATTTGGTTGGATTTGTGATAGAAGTCAATTCATAAGATATTTATAAAAAGTTTTTTATTTTTATTTTACTTTTAAGTTGTCATTAGTATTTTTATTGAATTTGATAATTATCATATTTTTATGGTAACTCATCATTGTAGTGAAGAATTTTTTATGAATTTATAATTTCTTTTCAAAATCAGAATATATCTATATAAAAAATTAAAATAATAATAAAATTTTAAATATATCATATATGAAAAATCATAATATATCTATATAAAAAATTAAAAGAATAATAAAATTTTAAATATATCATACATGAAAATTGATTTTATTATCGATTTAAAATCCAAAAAATTATATCGTTATAATACATTTATATAAAAAATAAGAAGTACTAATACAAGTTTAAATATCACATATGAAAACTTCCATGCAAACTTATTGTACTTGAATAGTTGGAAAATCTTTATTTTCAATGCAAAGACTAATAAGTAATATATAGAAAAATAATGAACATTATAATATTATACAATTTTACAGATTTCCTGGGTTAATATTATTTTATTACAAATCTTTTGGGTTATTATTATATTATTTAAACATTCAGTATTAAAAAGAAAAATAAATTATTTTAATAATATTTAAGTTTATATTCATCCAATACTAATAATAATCGCCTTATGCTTAGCCTTGAATATACATTTGGAGAATTGTCATGTACACGAGTTAAGGGACAATCAAATACCCAACAAGTTAGCCAACAATGAATTCTAAATTTTAGTATACAAAAACAGTTGCACTATATTTGAGTTTTTTTTTTTTAAATAATAATTTGATTTGGATTGAAATATATGAATATTTAGAAGAAATTGTATACAAAATCTCAGAATGCCTGGTGCTTTACATAATATAGCGTTGTTACCATAATTATGTAAAACACTGTTATACCATATTTGTTAGTTAAGCTAGAAAATATCAAATCAAGAGAGTGGGGAAGTTTACCAATCCATTAAAAAAAAAGAAAAATAAAATTACAGAGACACATCGTAGAAGAGAAATCGCTCTGTTCTCTCCTTTTAATTAAGGAAACATGGACTGAAAAGATTTCAGGGAGACCTAAATTTCTCATTGGGATGGAATTATTACATAACAATTGTGATGTAAGTTTTGACTCCGGGCACCATTCTGGCAACTATTTTCTTCGTTGAATCTCCGTTTTTGTTTTCATTTTCAGGGTGTCCTCGACCCCTCCTTCCACTCTTACCGGCGTCCGATAAACTTGACAAGTACATGATGGGATCCATAAGGATTACCATCTATGTGGTATGTATAGATCATATCACCAAGGAGGGAACACAAATTCAAATTTTCAATTTTTAGAAAGAGGGAAATGGGAATGGAAAATGTATGGCACTTATAGTAACACTGCTATTTCATGATCAACAGGTTCTTCGACATGACCTGGCATTAAAAAGGTTGAGCTGTAATATACCTTCAATTAATAATTTATTATTATTAGTTTTGTTGGAACAATACTTTAACTATTATTTTATTATTTTTGATAGAAAAGTCGAGAATAAAGCATTTTGTAATAAAACATTTTTATTTAATAAAATATGGTGAAGGGGGGGCAAAAGTGGATGTAGATGTTAAAGAGTGTTTGCTGGTCCACAAGAGGAAAAGACATGTGGCTGAAGCCACCAAGTGAGAACTCAAGATGTAGGATGCATCATCCCCAAAAATTAGGTCACAACTCCTAGTTGAGTGCTAAAGAGCAAAAGGCACATAAATGACCAAGTCCTAGGAAAAATACTATATATTAGTATGTCCATGAGCAACAGGAAGCTAGCATTGGACGAGGATTAAATGTGAGAATGCAAGAGATAGCACATTGAAGGAATTTTGCTTTTGTGGTTCAACGAATAGGCTCAGGGATTCTGGAGAAAGTAGCTTAGGTGCTCTGGGAGTTGGTTGGGAGTAACCACTTCTCCACTTTTGTTTTCCCGACATTGGTGCCAGGTTTTTATCTTTGCGTCAACTAGATATATATATTAAATATGAGATTGTTGTCAGTATGAATGATACATCCAATCTGTGCTCTTAGGCATTTCGCTGCATCGACATAGTCTTTGTATAAATATCATGCTTAATATGTATCAGTTAAATATTACACTCTGGAAATTGAATTTTTATCTAGATTGGCTTATATTGTTAAATTTATTCTATCCCTTTTTCTTATGCTATCGTGTTATTGATTTAGTAAATCAACTCTGTTAGTTATCGAAACTCTAATTATGCAGTCAAAGTACGAACCTTAGTATTTCTTTTATCTAGAAATTCTTTAGTCTTAAGAATTTGTTTATGCACAGAACAGATCCTCTACGACTCAGTATTCTTCAATTATAATTAACCATCTGTTGGATCTAGGTAGTTAATCTTTTAATATTATATTCTTACAAAATGAACCTAGGGCATTTTATTTATATATATCCTATAAAATAGATCTATATGGATCGAAGAACTATTCCTAAAGTAACATAACAATCATAAATTATAAGTTAAACTACAGGGAAATATCCCCAATGTGTATTCCAACATTTATGTAAACCATCAAATGCATTATTGTTATCATATACAAAAAAATAATCAAAATAACTCATAAACATATCTCTCAATCAACATAGTGAAATTACAAATACATGAATCCCAATCGAATCTAAATCAAATCACATGTTAACCTAAATTACAGAGATCATGGGATCAAGTCCCTTTAAAGTAATAAGTTTATTTACATTACAATTGAGTTAACCCAATCCTTGGCCAAACATTTAATTACAGTAATCGATGTCATAAGAATATACTACAGAAAGAACAAGATTAACTTTATAATCATCTTACAATGATTTCTTAATGAGAATCGAGATCTACTTTGGTAATAGAGTACAAATTCATTTAAAACAAGAAGAAAGAGTAAAGGTCTAAGATGACCACCGAGATGGTTCACTTACAGTAAAGTGAATGTCATTCATTTACAAATCAAGTCGTAGGTATACCCATCAACTGCACTACATATCACATATTTTTGCTTAAATCAAACAATATGGTTGTAAGCACATGCCAAATGGCTGCCACCACAATACAACAAGAAATTCACATAGTTGTAGACCCTACGACGAATAATAAAACTCATAAGTACCTAGAACAAGTATAAGATGGTCATAAGACCATTTTAAATGGCTACCATCCATTACATAGATTTTAAATCCATATTACAGACGAGAATCATCACCATGATGTTACCAACAAAATAAACAATGTTTAATATATTAACTACTATCTTCACGGCTGTAAGACCATCGAGGATGGTTTCCTTTGAATTAAAAAAAAAATATTACACAGACTAAAACCCTAAGCACAAACCATTAAAAAAATCACATGGATCCAAGGCTAGGCCACTGTGTATTTTATTTTTAAAACCAATAATTGGTGCAAAAGTAGTTGTAAGTCCATCACGGATGGCTACCACATTCATTAATTAAAAATAATTTAATACAAACTGTAATAGCATGGGAATAAGTCCGTCAAAGATGGCACCCAAAAACCCTGCATAAAGACTTTAAGAAAAACACTACAAGATACTCAAATCATTTTTGAGGTAATGGTTGCGAGTCCATATAGGGTGAACCCCGAGAGTTGTAATACAAACACAGAGTACCAACAAAAAGAAAGTTATCTTAATTGCAGTGGTGGCCGCACTCACGACCCAAGATTTTTCCCACCTCTACCTGCAACCAACAGACAGGGTATAAGTCTGTGTGTTTTGACCGAATCCTAAAATAAACTGTTAAAACAAAATGTTTTTTTTAAGTTGAACAAGATAACTGAGCGTTTAAAAACGCTATCTTGGGAGGAGGTGACCCTTTTTCCTCCCTCTCCAGTTCCTTCAACCTACACATATTGCTAGCTTTATTAAGTTTCAAACGTTGGAAAGATAATAACAAAATGAAATGTATTTTAACAATGGTAAACCCTTACCTTGGCATTTGGAAGCGAGGGCCAGGGGTTGGCTCCTCTAGAGTACCCTTATCTCTTTGCATCCTGCAACCATTAAAAACAAAGTATCACTAAACCCTCAAAACTAATCCCTACAAACCAAATAAAATGCAGATTTATAGTACCAATTATTTGCTCATTTGTTAGAACATACTGTTCGCATGGTATCAGAGTTGGCAGGCTCATCAAGGATTTGACGTTGAAAGGAATACATATAAGGAGGTGTTTGAAACCAATTCACCTAAGAAAGAACCAGACAAGCCATTAACATAGTGAAACAGAGCAAATTTCATGCACCAGACATACCAATAACGCAGTAAAACTAGAGCAAGACTAAAAAAGAGCAGAGGTTGGCCCTAAACCGACCTCCTACAAAACAACACCACCAAATGAGAGCTCAAATAGATTAAAGCCTCTTTTACAAACCCAATGAAACCGTAATATCTCACAATCGACGTGTAAGGCATAGATTTACTCTCGTGTCACCTTGTGGGCCTGGTTGTGCTACCAACTCGCAGCCATGATAAGTTTTAAGGTGAAAAGGAGTCTCACTTTAATGCATGGCCAAATCATTACAAGGCCTAATCATTGCAAAATCTAAACCTTGAAACATCTACACATGCCAAGCGTACAACATATCTCCTGGAACCTTGGAGCATAACAAACCATATAACATGACAAACCAACATTTGCATCAAACACCACACCATGTCATTTATATCGTGGAAACAACGATGGGTATATATCTATATATATATTATAACCATAATTTTTAATAAAAACTCAAATGCTAAAAACACATGATAACAATAGTGGCAGGTGCACTTTTCAAACCTACGCCAAGGAACCCCGTCACCTTTATCGAAACCTTGCATCACACGTCTTTCAAACTTTGTAAACCTTGGTGAAGTTCAAGCTTTTTGTTCTTATGGAAACCTTACATCTTTTATACCATGCACATAGGTTATGGTAAGGCCTTGGCCTCTAAACTTGCAGGATTTAGGGTCAAAACCAAGATCCCTATACCTTACGCTAGGAATCAAGTCCTTATGCTTTTCTTTGAAGCACTTAGGATTTTTATAAATAGAACTTTATTACAACAATATTGAGAGACAAAACTAGGACATAGTCTTCCGAATCTTTAGGGCTAACAGGCCCTAGTAAAAACTAATAATAAAAACAAGGAACTATAAACGTCACCTGGAGGGACATGGTTTTATGTTCGGAAGGAGATAGCCATCGATGACACCTTTTTAAACCTAACATAATAGGTGGCTAAATATTATTCACTTGCTGAATTAAAACATAAGTAACCTGCTAGTAATTGGCCTTAAAACAATGCATGTAATATTTCTTTTTAGTTACGTTTTTGAGGTGTATTACAAGTACAAAAATTCCTATCAAAAGTCTCCATCATATTTAGAATTTTTTTTTGCAGAGAATATAATTGAAAGTGGGGAGGACCGTGTGTGGAGAGTTGGGGTGGCTAGTCTAATATAGAGAAGTTTCCCCAGAGAATATAATTAAAAGTGGGTAGGACTGTGTGTGGAGAGTTGGCGTGGTTGTTCATCTTACACGACTGAGATTCAAGTAGTTTGAGGTTTAAAGAGGGCCATTCTCTTCATTTCCTTGGGTATCCATAGATCCAATGGTAAGCAAAGTTTCCACGATAACAATCATTCCTCTTCTACGCGTTAAATATTATTGGGGACAAGCTGCTAAGAATTTAATGTAGTACAATATTTAATGTAGTATAGTTGAGAATGGGTAGTGACAAAAGGACTATTTTGATGAGTTTTATCCCATTAAAAAGAATAGGTGTATGAATAGGATTAGGTGTAGGTGTAACTGTAGGTAGGACGGGTTCAACTGTGAATACTTGAGCATTTTTGAAGGTTGATTTCGTGTTTGTTACGGTTTGCATTGTTATATATATATATATATATGTATTGCTGATATGAAAATACAAATATCACAGTCACTTTTTGAAAAGGGAATCATTAATAAGACTAGTGAAACAGAGAAAAAAATCACGATGAAGTTTTTTCAAACTAACCTGAAAAACATTTCATTGTCATGTTATATGATTTTAGAATGAACTATATGTATTTGAAATATTACAGTTCCTGGGATGTTGAAATATTGTTTCAAAGCTAGATTTGAATAACGCCTCATAGCAAAGAATACTTCCTCATAGCACATGATAGATACACCGTTATGTTAAGGTCAATGGAACACCATTGATTTCGTTGTGAAATTTTTATATTTATGAGGGGAGATGAACATTCAAAAAATGTGATCAGGTGGTATGTTTGTATGGAAATTAACATAAATGGATGAAGAGTTGAAAATAAGGGTACATTAGAGAAATTATATTGGAAGAGAAAACTGAAAATTCGATGGAAGCAATGAAAATAAAGGAATAAAGGAATGAGATAGCTTCCTACAATAGATTGGACCACTTTGAAGAGAAATGGAAATAGTCCATGGAAAAAAGTTGAAAAGTGAAAGAAAGACACTTTTTCTCTCCTACTCATTTAGTAGTTAACATGCATTTAAGAATTGAACATAGTTATAATGTAAAGGAACTTTAAAGTCTACCGAGGTTACCTTCCATGTCTACCCTAGGTGCACTGGAAATATCCTTCCAATGCCAACAGTGTAAGATCCTAGCAGAAAATATACTAAGGCTACCAAAATCGCGGAAAATGTCTAGAAAAATAGTCGCCAGTCAAGTCGATGCACATGGGAAGGGTAGAAAATCCCGTAACCCAAACAGTACCAGGCACCACACTAGGCCGGGAGGAGGTACTGGATGAGTCCCCAAATGTGCAACAACTTTGGTGTATGCTTTACTAGGAAGTGGAGGGGTATCTCCAATAGCTCAGTATATCACCACCTCGTGCTTGACTCCTGTGTGAGAGGAGATTTCCAGTGTCTTTCCTGATGAATTTGGATTTCCCTAACCCAAAATATTATCCTAGACTAGTGTGTGTCATCCCTAGAAATAAATAGTTACTAATAAATTTTAAATATTAAAGGTTTATTTTAAAGGGTTGTTAATTACTCAAAGGGGGTGGCAGAGGTGAAACCAATGGTGTTTTGACTCAATGTTGAAAAAAAATTACTATGCAAAGAGAACTGAAATGCAAAAAGAAAAAAAATATTCTTTCTTTTTCAAATAGAAACTTGAAAACCACAAAAGAACAATTCTTTTTTATTCTTTTAAAAAACAATTATATGCCATGCAATCTAGACTAAAAACCTAATCTACATGCATATAAATCAAACATGTGTTTTTTTCGTTCTTTCTCTTTTATAAATGCAAAATAAAAAATACTTACAAACTAAATGTATGCATATAACAAGAACATAGCAAAAGGAACTCTGCCATATAACCACCAAACAGACCCTAGAATACCCTAAAGTCAACATAAAGCCTACTTGGAAGGAAGGATCGCATAAGAGAAAAATCAAATAATTTGGAAAGGTGAAGTTAACCAACAAAAGAAGAAGGAAAAAAATACCAATAAGCTTCTAAGTTCAGACAAAGAACACTAACAGAGGCTGACCAGAAACATAAGCCAAAAATCATGCCAAGCAAAATGGGTGGGGGGGATGAGCAAAGACAAAACCCTAACGCTACAAAATGACTTACCACATAGATAAATAACACCCAAAAGGGATGACACTAAATCCCTGGAGTCATCCACCTGCATAAGACCCCAAAAGACCTACCAAACAACCCTCAAACAATAGAAAAAAACAAAAAAATGAGGACAAAAACTGTTTTAGGGGTGTATGCGAGTTACCTAACTCATAGGTCACGTGTCATATGTGGCTTGATAGTATATTAGGTCACATGTACATCCAAGACACGTGACTGTGGAGTCTTTCGCTCATGTATGGGTGGGAAAAGGGCCCAAAAAATGCCAAAAACTGGCTTAGAAATGCAGGTGAGGTGTACTATCAAATTGAGAAGGTGTTCCTAATTAGAAAGAAGGATCTGAAACCTTACAAAAGACTGGAAGAAATACAGAGAAACCACAAATAGACAAGGCTATCCCCAGCGGAGTCACTAATTATGTTCTAGAGGAAAGTTTCCTATGGCTAGGGTTTAAGAGGCAATCAATATACTGGGGTTGAAAGAGAGATGTGTAATGTTCTGCCTACTTATATAAGCAATATTTATAGATAAGTAAGGTCCATACCTGATTAACTGAAGGCTAGTCCAATATTTTTCTTTCCCTTCTCCTGCTCCTCTTCCCCAAGAGACCTGCAAACTGAATTATACCTTCCTCAAACCAAATAGGCTATATGAAAGGAAATTATGTTCAGTAAAACATGAAATCCTAAACTGATATACATCATCATATAATCAAAACAAATATTCAAATACACAATGAATAATGATTTTGTAAGAATAAGGACATCACATCTTTATTAATCATGAAAATAAATACAAATATACCTTCTCTTCAAGTTGGGCACCTCACGAAAGCTTGATCTAGTTCTGTCGCTTCTCTTCTCCAAGGAACTCAGCCTCCAAGCTATTCTACACAAGGATATAACTTCTAGGGAAAAGGTGGGGGGAAAGAGAGTCCCAATTCCTCTAGCATAACAATGCATGGACTCAAATATCCTCTCATGGAACTCCCTACCTATATTTATACCTTTCTGAAGAGATAGGATCAAAGAAAAAGTAGTTACAATCGAAGGATTCAGTTTCATAACCACCAAAACGACCCAAAATTTGAGAAACATATTTTTTTGAAATCTGCAAGAAAAATATGTGGGTTTCAGTGACAACAGTCACATATACGCGGGTTGCAGTGACAATACTCGTGTATGATCCATAGGTTGCAATGGAAATAGTCACAAATACATGGCATTCATGGGTTGTAGTGACAATACTCATGTGTGATCCACAGGTTTTAATGGAAATAGTCACGAATATAGGGCATACACAGGTATTTTGTAGAACAAGTCACATGTAAAAAGTGGAATCCGTGAGTTTCCTTAAGGGAAATCGTGTATACATCAAAAAATATCATTTTAGGGTGATTTTGGGAATTTTCAGACTTTAGTTTCTTCTAGAAAGTTTTATCTGACTCAGATACCTTTCCAATAGTGTAGAGAAGAGGTTAAACGGAGTTACAGAACTCCAGATATAGGTCCTTCAATATAGTTGTTTTTTTTAGTGACTTTCATGAAGTGTCATCATTGAAGTGCTGACATGCAACGCAATCATGGGAAATTGGTCACATGAAGAGATCTATCATTTCGGGCTATAACAATTCTAGGCGTCCTCTGCTACAATACAACTTTGGAGAACTTACAACAATTCTAGGCGTCCTATGCTACAATAAAACTTTGCAAATAAGTCTTTTCCATCTACCATTGGAAATGTTTCATGGAAACAAAGAAAATAGAAAATATCTTCCCCATATCAATCTCGAGACATTGAATGCATGTCGAGATCTAGTTTCCATCTTTAGTTTTTATCAGTTGGATACCATATACATTTCTTGTAAGCATTTAAATATAGTTATTACTTGCTCTGAATTCTTATTTTGTTGTGAATTTCATATAAATTTCATATATGAATTCTTTGTAACCACTTGCATTATATGCATCCACAAACCAATTCTGGATTGTATGTGTTCATGCTGCTGGTGGGAAAGCTTCTAGATGGGCATTTTTGTTCTGAGCTCTGTTGTTTCATTCCCTTCGCCAGCTTCTACTTAGCAGAGTTTCTAGAACCGATTGTTGAAAATCACTTTGCAGCGCATAAAACCAGGGTGCATGCATGCTTAAACATGTCGATGGTGAATTTCATAGGTTGGCTAGCTGCAGTTGCAGTTGTATCATTTACAACGATCTGTTTTTATCTAGAGCTCAGTTGCGTGAGATTTATTCTATTCATGCGATCGTTTATTAGATGAAGAGCATGCACATTTAAATGTCTCGGTGGCAACTTCTTTATCATTTACACACCATCAAATATAGTCCCTTTTTTTATTCCAAACTAAAATCCATGCGGCTAATCCCAGTGTTAACAAGACCATGTTGTTACTAAACCCTTAATGGTAAGAGTTTGTTTTACGCTAAGCATTTTAGGTTTGATGCCTATCACATGGTTTGAAAAGTTGTCAAAGAAGCTATGTGTTCTCTCTCATTGGATCCCAACCTTGTAAAAACTAGGAATGAGTCACGATGGTCACATCGAGAACATAACATAATTAAAATAACTAATTTACAAAACATTAAAAGTAGGGAAACATTAGATGAAATAACACGTGTTGAAATAGGTGTTTGCATATGCAACATCCTATCAAGATTTTGTGAAATCCAAAATCACCATACATACAACATTCTTTTATTTTTCTCTGTCAGCATTATCTTTGGACCTATTTTGGATTCTCCTTTCTTCATGATCCATAGTCTAGTGGCAACGATTTTTTTTATGAAAGATTGATTGCGCAACTTTATTACCAGATCCAGTTATGCCATTATTGTTTTTAGGAAACATGGTATTTGGTTTACACGATATCAAAAATAAGTCGAAACATGGAACAACATATAAACAAGATCATTGATGATGCCTCATATTCAAACAAAGTTGACAATCAAATCCATTTTCCCAACACACCGTCAAAATTCTAGTCAAAGTTGAGAGACCACTAGGCCATCTATATGTGGTTGTACTCGGTATTAGCACAGTATGCTCCACATCCTAGGGAATGAGAGCCGCATATCTTATGATATGTGTGTGTCTTGCAAATATTTGTACATGTCGTGGGTAGCACACAAGGCAATGCAATAGTGTTCCTCAGAGTTCCAGATCAAATGTTATGGTAATCTTTGGATCTACCAACCAACAATACATCTTCTTATACAATTGCATGGTTCAATACTAGATTATGATCTGATGTACAATCATGTAGTTTTAGAATTTCCTCCCTATATCCATGGCTAGAGTTTGTGTCCATAGGGTGAGTCTTAGTTGGTGTACATTTATGTTGAATAGCTTATGGTTGATTGCATGGATGCACAATCCTCCAATAGAGTCTTTTATATTTCAATATTTCAATAGAAATGATGAATCTGTGTAGTCTTTCCATATAAAATTGGTGTACTTTATCCTTCATAAGTTCCTAAATTGCCCATATCTAAAGGCTAGAAACTAATAAATAACCTAGAACAAAGTTAAACTAAACATAAGTCAATTTTTTCGGGGGTAAGAAAGCAATGTAGATGTAAAATAAACCATTGGCAACGTCCAAATCAGCAACATCATAATCCATGAGTACTAACTTCATCAACAAACCAAGAGTACCAACTTGCTCAACAAACTGACGCTTTTAACTATGAATCCAACCTTCGCAGGTATGTGAAAATGATTATTAAACTAGTATGTGACAACCATCCATCTATTCGGGGTTAGGGTTTTCATAAGTTGTAGATTTGGTTGCTTGTCCCCTCTGCCATCATGTTTATGATTACTTTATTGGGGAAACTACAAGACCTATGATAACAATCCCATCAAATATGTCATCCAAGGTGTCATCTTCAAGTGCATCACTGAACCTACCTAGCCCTTGCATGGAAGGAGTTCTTGATGATTTTTCCTCCTTTTTCCAATGAATGGAAGCACCAATCCATTAACTGCACCATTTTTATGACTATGAGATGTGATGATTGATTCCATGGAGGACAACACTCCTTCAGTAACTTCTATGTTTGACATAGATTTTGGACAACTTTTCTCTGCAAAAGGAACTCTTTCTTTTACATTCTTGGCATTTGATAAACCCAATGTATGCAACGATTATACACAATGTAACACTTCTTCAAAAACAGATCTGGGTACACCATTGTTAGAACCTATGACCAAGCTTTCAGAATAGCCAGTGTTGCATCTTGTATACAGATTCGATCATTGTCATCTTTTGTAATGCTAAAATTTGTGTCAAAAAACTGCATAGTGGAATCCAAGCCTTTTTTTATCACTCTCTTCATTGGTTCTTCCACTGGCATTAATCTCTTTTGTTGCATATTGGGCACTTGTATTTTGTACAAATCTTGGCTCAAACGGCTATGCTATCATATTCTCCACAGATGATCTTCCTTCTTTCATTTATAATCATCAATTTGAATATCACCACTCAATGCCTCATATAGAGCTTAGCATCAAACAAATAAAGGTGCTCTTTTTTATCGCGGATTGTGAAATACGTCGAGACAAAGTTTTATATAGGACTGGGCTACCCGAATTATTAAGGAGAAGAAAATGATATCTTCCACATGTTACGGATACCTCCACATGTTTTTTCACTGCTCAAAAAACATTGAATGGTAGCTAAATGATAATAGGTGAGTTGGGTAAGTATAACTTAGGAAAAACAATTCGCTCCATTATTCTCAAGATGTTGTTCAATCCCTCACCTAAATACTTATATCGTAGATGAAAGAAGCATTAATATTTCCTTTGGATGGATTTCAATTTTACCACAAAACCATGTTTTGGATGATGAGCACACTTATGCAATTTGGACATAATCCTTTCCACCAAGTCTTTATTATATGTAGAGGGTTTTATTAGGATGCAACAAAATTTATGTTCCCTTATCAACCCTGATTGTTAATGTGACTATTGTTAAGGTGGTTGTTGTTACATGGCCAAGTGAAAATTTGAGGAATGATTATTGCTTCTTTAAGGCCCAAATAATTTCTGAACTACATTCTTTCACCATTTTTCATTCCTTTTGAATGCCCAAAATTAATGATGATCAATTTAACTACTATAAGGATTCATAAACCCATCCAAACTATGCCCAAAGTGTAGGATTAAGGTTATTTTGCTATTGTTTTCAACACCAAATTTCCCACAATTTTCTTACATCCAATCAAAGATTCCTCTTGGTGTTGTTTATTAGCACTGCTCAAAATAGATTAAAAGTGCCCATAACACTTGAAACAAGGGTTCACACATTCTATCAAAAGGGGAAAATTGCCCAGATCTGACCATCAATTTTATTTCCTACCCAAAGCATCCTAGGACAGTCAAGATTGGATACTAGAAAGAATGTATCCAGGTGGCGACTTGAATAACACTCTTTTATATTGGGGTAAACATTTCTTTTGTATTGGGGTAAACGTTTCTCATTGGCGGTATTGTGTATCTCTAGGTTGTCAAGTATGTATAAGCATAGTCTAGTGTTTCGGGCCTCACTAGTGGAAAATGAGAGATTAGTGACCAGGAGACCAAAAGTTTTAATCACCATAGTTTTTTTCAAGGGATAAATGACTAAAATTTATAAATTTAAGTGAGATAACTAAAAATGACCAAGATAAATGACCACTTTTGGTCATGGGATAAAAACCAACTAAAAACGACCAAGATAAATGACCAAATTCGGTCACGGGATATCTAGACTAAAAATGGCCACATAACAATTGGTCATTTTCTTGGTCATTTTTAGTTGTCACTCCGGCAATGAAAAAAATTACAAATTTGACAATGAATTTGTAAATTTTACTAAATTCTAACATTGCAGATGGATTTACAGACCCTACATTAACAAAATTGAATTAATGCAACCTTGCTATATGTTAATTTGGACATGACCTTAGCATATAATATTAATTATAAGGCTAATTTACATGACCTTTGCATATAATTATAGTTTTTATAGGCTAATTTGGACACGACCTTGGCACCTTGGCATATAATTATAGCTTTTATAGGCTAATTTGGACACGACCTTGGCATCTTGGCATATAATTATAGTTTTTATAGGGCTTTTACATAACCTTGGCATATAATATATAAATTTTTATAAGGCTCGACAAGACCTCTAGTGGAAAAAAACAAAGAAATAAAACATATGGGTGGTATAAACAGTGTCGTAATTTGCAAGTTATAATTAACACGCATTAGCGTGATGTTCTATGCATAGAATGGGATCCATAATGTATCTACATTGTGCATTACCAGTCCCTGACATGATGAAGAGTGGCGTGGGGAAGAATGAGGGAGGGTTCATATACAGTTGGTGGTTGCCATATTGGACAGCTTGTCTGTGGGTTAACGGAGTTCATTATGCTCATTTTGTCGTAATTGGTAGGAGAGTTTACAAATCCCGGGGTAAGGACTTGTTATTACAGAATTTAATGCCCATCAATGGAGAGCAGGTTGATGTTAGTTGGTTAATTGGAGGGGGGGGAGTGATATATTCCGGGTTTTTTGGTTTTGAATTTGTTGTTTGGGTTAATATATATCCACCACTAATAGAATTTGCAATGGAGATTAAGATCGCATCAGACCGGATGTGGAGGATTTTGAAGAGGCGCATAAGTACATCCTTAGTTTCAGAGCTAAAATCCTCTGGTTCTTCCCAGGTAAGTCAATTTTTTTTCTGAATTTGTTGCCAGTTCTTAATGGCTTTAGACAATTGGTACATTTTTCTATTAAGTTACATAGTAATTATTGAAATAATATTACTATTGAGTCGATCTAGGGTTAAAATGTTAGGCCTTTAGGGATTAATTGCTAAAATGTTTGTGGATGCTCTTTTGTATTAAAATATGGAGTAGTGGTTGTGCATGAGCTAGACATTAATAAGGACAACTATATTTTAAGGTGTTCACTTTTGCAAAGAATTTTGAGGACTACTCCAACTCCCATTAGATATTATTAAGTGGATTTTTTCACTTTCTTTGGCTTTCGCTAAGGCATTAGGGTTTGTGGGAAACATGGTTCAAACCTTCGTTGACAATAGAGGTTTCGAGTATTTCCTCCGATATTTTTATTTTTTATTTTTTCTCCCACTGTTTATGGTAATGCAAAGAAGGTGTTAGCATTGCATAAATCGACAGATAAAATAATGTCAAATTTGGAGAGGCTTAGCCTATAAGCGCAAATCTGTAACACTTAGCCAATAAGCGTCACATGCCTCCAAGGTGTTCTATTTTCTGAATTCATTCAAATAAATGTAGCTTGTTCACCCTCTTTTGCGTCTGTAGGAGGCTCCTACTACTTAGAGGACTATGCATTCTCATATATTTTCACATCTTGTCTAACCATTGTCTTCCATAGTGATTGAAGATATACTATATAAGCCTTGGAGTATTCATTGTCTCAAACAAAGATTCTCTTCATGCTAGAGGGCTCAAGCTTAGATCTCTTCTCATCAGGATTATGAATATACACAAGAAAACCAAAAACACTAAAGTGTGATACTTATGGTTTCTCACTAGTAAAATATTATTTTGGTGTTTTGTCCTTCAATATCCTGCAAGGACACATGTTTAGAATGTAGATAATTGTATTTCATGTTTTTTTATAAATATGCATGGATATATCTAGATCTTGAATCATATCCTTATTCTTGTCTATGATGGATTTATTTCTTGCAACCTCATTTTGCTAAGGGTTGTAAGGTACTCTTAGCTCCCTCTTGGTCCCTGATTTTTCAAAAATGATCAAAGTATTCATAGGTGTACACTCTGACCTCTTGCACAACCTGTATAGGATTCCCTCTCTCACAGTCTAACCAAAACTTGATTGGGATTGGGGTTGCGATCTCCGATAATGAATCATAGATCATCAAACTCAATTAGAACCCTAAGATTTGTCATCATAGAAACTACCTCTCACAGGAAGTATCCTTTTACATGCATGGATTCCTGGAATATTTGATATCTAAAACCTTGATACCATGTTAAATTTTTAAGACATGGAAAGCAGATTTTGTACTTAGAATTCAAACCCTAAAACTAGGAAACTTAATACTAATAAACTCCTACCAAAACCACAAAAAATGAATGCTAGATTATATCATAGTACCAATAATAATAATAATAATAATAATCCAAGTAAAGGTCACAGCCTTTTCAAATTCCAAATTGATGTATCAGACCCTCCTAGCTAAAGGGATAGATATTACAAATACATCACTCTAAAAAAATGAACAACTATTACAAATACAAACCACTCAATCATGAATTGGCATTTTATTAACTGAGAGAAAGACAATGCTTAGCTCTAAACTCGAAATATGTAACCATTTCAGTGGAATACTTGCTTTTATTTTATATAATAACAATGATATGGTTTAATAAAGGTATGAACCATCCTTGAGGAGTGTCATGTTACATAAGGAAGTCATAACCCTGAAAAAAATGTAGAGAATTGTGTCCTCGCAGAGATAAAACCTCTAGGCTTAGTGTGCCCCAACTAGAAAAGGTTGTGCATCCATGAATGAACCCTCCTTGGGATCCATGCATCATTTCTTCTAATTGAGTCGAGAGGTTCATTTCTACATCCCAGGTGGGGGGAATGTGTCCATATAGGTCAAAAACCATGAGAATGATTTTCAAAAGGAAGCATGAGAATTTCGACATCTCCAAAATGCAACACCCTGGTGAAATCCTTTGGGATTATTTTTATTCTGTATAAAACAAGAAATAGTCACAAAAGCGGTGCATACTAATTCTAGATAGATGCACTCACAATCATAATACTATTTATGTTTGAATAGATTGCCCAAGTATGGAAATAAAAACCGGCTTGAGCACTTCCCTAGTACAAAATACAATAAATATGATAGTCAACTGATATATTTCTAGCCATAATACCAACATACTTAGGAAAGGATGAGGTTTTCTCATTGTCTCTAATCTTTCAAAAGGGGTGTCTCCATTCAAATAAAAATTTATTAGTCAATGGGATGCTAAAAGTATATCATAGGTCCCAAAATATGTTGAGCAACTTCAACATTTTGTTTTTCCTAAAGTAAAACCCTCATTGAGCTCTCAAGCAAGGACACTTTTTATGGAATTTATGTGGAGTCCAGAGCATGCCCATATGATAAGATTTTTTGTCCATTGTACCCTTGAAATGCTAGAGGTAAACACACAAACACCAGATGTTTTTTTTCACAAGTGAAAAAAGCAACTATTTGGTATTCATTAAGAATCAAAATAACTAGTACAAATATGGGTTGTCATCACATAAAGAAAAATATGTGTCCAAAAATAGTTTATGCCATAACAGTCTAAATATTTTGTACCTAATCTATGGCCAGAGCATATAAAAATCCAATGATGAGTATAGATCTAGAACCTCCAGATACCTCAAATTGCATATGCTAGAAGCAGTATATAGCATCTATTTTTCTGTAAGCAGTTCATAAGTCAATGATGCAAAGTGATTCCAACCCAATTGTATTTACTGTTGAGTCCATCACACACAAGTGTCTAGATATTTTGAGTATTATTACAATTCACAAATATATGGACAATACTTTCATCTTCATAATTACATAAACCACATCTATTGGGCCCCTCCCAACCTCTCCTACATAGGTTGTCCCAAGTAAGGATGGAATTTTCTAGGCATAGCCAGATAAACTAGATAATTCTGTTGGGTAATTGTCATTGCCAAATTATATGAGACCACCAACTCACTCTTTTGGATGATAATTCATTTGCAATTGAATCATATAGGAGTTTAGCAGTAAAGGTCCCAAATGTGAATCTACCCCACAGAATCAAGTCATTGGTATCTCTTAAAAAAATACATGAGTTGTTAAGATTATGTGTAAAAGTATTCCACTATTGTTTCTGTGTGTCGTTGAGTCCCAAATCCATAGAACTTAGCCAATAAGCCCCGCAGGCCTCCAAGGTGTTCTGTTTTTTGAAGTCATTGAAAAAACGGTAACCATTGAAATGTAGATGTGAAATAAGGTCATCAGTGAAAGTATGAATTTGAGGCCCACCAATGATTGGGTCAATGCCCACCATAATTTTATGACCATTCCCAATTCTCCAAGTCAACCATTTTCTGATCCAATTAAATTGTCTCTTGAAACATAGACAAATATGTAACAAATCCAGATGAACATGCAATGTTAGATGAAGGGATTGAAGTTGATAGAATGATGAATGAGGGTTTCAAGGATGATTGGTAGAAATTGATGGAGGATTCTTCAAAACATGTGTATGGTACTTGCAAGTTAATTCATTTGGAAACAATCATTCTAATTATTAATTTGCAAACATTGCATGGTTGGACAAATGATAGTGTTGATGAGTTATTGGCATTGTTACATCAGTTATTACCATCTGATTCCACATTTCCCAAAAACTAGAGTGCATGTAAATCAAAAATTAAAAAGATAGGGTTAGGGTATGAGAAGATCCACACATGTGTGAATGGTTGTGTAATATTTCGCAAAAATCATGCGAGTGTGACTGAATCTCCAAAATGCAAAGAACCAAGGTATAGACGAGGGTTGAAATCAAATTCAATGCCTAGAAATATTCTTCACCCCTTTCCAGTAATCCCATAGTTACTTCGAATGTATAGATGTTGAGACATTGCTGAGATTATGCAATGGCATGCACAAAATAAGAGAACTAATGGAAAACAATGGTTTGTGGTTGATTTTAAGATGTTGATGGAATTTGACAACAAATGGCCTGATTTTTCCCAAGAGCCTCAAAATATAGGGTTGGGTTTAGCTTTAGATGGGGTGAATCCATTCTCAAATCAGAGTAGTAAATGGTCAACTTGGCCAGTGTTTTTGATCAATTATAACTTGCCTCCATGGTTAGCAACCAAATCAATTTTCTTGATGTTTTCATTGATTATATCAGGAAAGAAAAGTGTGATTTCATATACAATTGATGTTTATTTAGAGCCATTATTTGATGAGCTAGTAGAATTGTGGAAAGGAGTTGAAGCAATTCAATTTTTAAGGGACAGTGATTCAATCCATTTCACTTTAAGAGCTTCTTTATTTCTTACGATACGTGATATTCCTACATATGGAACATTGACTAGTCTCAATGTTCATGGATACAATGGATGTCCAGCTTGCATATTTAAACCTTTTGTGAGGCACTCAAGTAGTTTGCATAAGTGTGTTTATTGTGGAAATCATGCCTACCTCAAAATGGAGCATCCATATCATTGACAAAATTCACATTTCAATGGCCAAGAAGAGAATCATAAATGACAATTGGCAATAACCAATGATTACATTATTGAGAATGAAGAGAAAAGAATGCAGTTTATTGAAAATGGTGGCATTGCCGGCAGTAAAAATGATCCACTCAATGATAGTGGTGTAAAACGATTGTGCATATTCTATAAGCTTCCATACTTTAAGCATATAACCATTAGGCATATTGTTGACTTTATGCATACTGAGAAAAACATAGCTTTTCCTATTATAGAAACCCTTTTTGGTGTATATGGTACAGTGTCATCATGCCTAGACCTTCAAGAGATAAAGATTCACCGAAATATTTGGGTTGAAAAATATGGTGATGGAAAATTTAGAAAACCTATTGCTCCTTATGTGTGGACAAAGGAACATGTTTCACAATTCTTAACATTGATGTATCAGACTCACTTTCCTACTGGATATGTGAGTAGTAATGTTAGAAGGAAAACTGACAATAATGACTTAAGAGGCCTCAAGACCCATGACTACCATGTCATAATCGAGGATAATTTACCTATTGCAGTCATATCAAGTTTGGAAAAAGGGCCAAGATTGGCAATTATAAGGTTGGGCCTAATATTGAAGAGAATGAGTATGCATGTGTTAGATCCTTCAAACTTTGATAATTTGAGGGAAGAGGTTCTTGAAGTCCTTTTCTTATTGGAGCGAGAATTTGCACCAACAGTATTCAATATTTCTATGCATATTCTTGTACATTTAGAACATGAACTAGAATATTGTGGCCCGATAAGAACTAGATGGATGTACCCTATAGAACAATATATGAATGTTTTGAAAATGTTTGTTTGTATTAAGGAAAAACCAGAAGGTAGCATGTGTGAAGGATATTCAATGCAAGAGGCCATAGGATTTTGTACAAAATATAGCAAGGATTTTACAAATGTCAATCAATGTGTATGGGATGATAATGAAGATGAGAGATTTCTAGGCGAAGTGTTAGAAGAAAATGGATGTCTCTTCAAGCTATCAAATGAGGAAAGAAATGTGATACATGCCTATGCTCTTCAAAACACATCCTCATTGGATAAGTGGCGTAGGTGAAATTTTATTTTCATGATAACTTATTTATTTAATTTCATTTAATAGTTAAATTATTATCATTCTTACTATCTTGTATGCTCATATTCTATGTAGAAAACATGAAGAAAAGATTTGAATAGGGATGCATCCATATCGAAAGCGTAGACTTCAAGATTTGAATATTGGAGATGGTTCTTTTCCAAAATTTGCTGACTGTATTGTTAATGCAATTAGTGATGCACAACAAGAAGGACAAAATATAAAAATGAGAAAATTGAGTTTTCACGACCTCCAAATATAATAGCTTCTTTGTTTAGTGGGATGTGGGCATATGGTAGTCATTTAAGAGTGGAGGAAAAGGACAAAGAAAAGGAAAATTTTGATTGTATTATTAGTTCCGAATTTCATCACGGAACTAGAAAGAAACTTAATATTGGATTCATACAAGATATTATTCAAGTTGCTTATGATGACATTGAGACCATATTATTAAAATGTAAATGGATCAAACCATCTGCAGTACAACGTGATGAGTACGGGTTTGTACACGTAAATGCATGCCATTTTTTTATCAAAGAATGACGAGCCGTATGTTTCTCCTTCTCAAATTACACAGTCATTTCTAATTGATGATGTAACAAGCCCAAGATGGTCACATGACATTCAAGTAGAGTCTCGTTTGAAAAGGAAATTCATGGAATATGTTGATATAATGTTCGATGAGCAATCTACTAGTTTACAAGCAACATTGGAAGAAGAAGCTAAAGATGACAATAGAGCTGTATTTGAAGAAGAAAATTTGATTCCCAGTGAAGAGACTAAGAGAATGATATGCATGGTCAGGGAAACCTATTATATGAGGAAACTGGAGAAAATGAAGCAGATGCATACACAAGTGATCAGGATTGTGATCTTGATGGAAATGCAAATCATGATGATGATGATTTGTCACCTTAGATTTATTGAATATATTTTCACTATGCAAATTGGATTTTATTGTTTTGGCCATCGGATTACCCAATGGTTGTACGTCTAAACTCTATACTAATATTTGTATGGATTTTATTGTTTTGTCTATGGGATTATAAAAATACTTGTTTTCAGTACTATGAAATGTTTCAAATATGATTTCCTTCTGTTCCTTACTATCAAATTTCATCTGAGAAATGCTATGAATGGATGTTTGCATTAAGTTTTGAACTCTTTCACGTGGAATTTTTGAATGTTAAGTGGTTAATAATTTATATTATGTGGTTACTGTTATTCATTCTTCGAATAATTTATAGTAAATGTGTTTCCACTAATGATCAAAGTATGTTTAAGAAATGCTATGAATTGATGTTTGCATTATTTTTTTTTGCATAACCTCATTGCTTCTTTGTACATCTAATAATGATGTTTTTAAGGGAAATGTTCAACAAGTCTATGAAGAATAGGGGGGATATAAATTTGGTGAAAACAGTGATGGAAATGTTGTGGATTATGATCGTGTCTGTAAAGAACGGACTGCAAAAAGTGAAGAATATGCCATCTCTTGGTTTGGAAGATAAGTAAGTAGTTATTCCTTGTACCTTTCCACTTCTATGCATATTTTATGAAGGTTGTTTATAATCTATTTCATGACATATCCTATATGTGCTTTCGATTCTCATTTGATATTTTTTTTATGTTATAGGGAAAGGTTTTCTTCGAGAGAAAGAGAGTAGAACCAAACGGCAAGCAAAGGCACATTGTTTGCATCTCATGCTTCAGCTCAGTAAGTACTTATTTCTCATAGTTTTTCACTTCTAAGCATATTTTATGATAGTTGTATATAATCTATTTGATTATGTAGGAATTCTATGCTTTAGATTCTAATTTAATATATATTTTTTTATAGGGAAGATGTTGATTGTGTAGAAAATTATGAGCTAAAACAAAAGGCAAGTAAAAACACATTGTTGCTAGCTCGTAGAATCCTACGCCTTGGTACTGGATTAGTACATGGAGAAGAGGCTGACTACAATAATGATCATCATCCTAATATATCACATAATGATGATCATGCCCAAACTAATATTGTTGAAGGCTTGATTTTTCCTGAATCAAAATCAGGTTTGAGAGAATTGTTTTATAAATTAAAACAATGATTTGAAGGCCCATATGTGAAAATTGGTGATATATATAATGCCAAACCTAATGTGGCCAATAAGGAACCACTTAGGCCTTCAACTTCCAAAGAAAAAACACCTATTCTTTGCACAAGCATGAGTTCTCTTTGTACATCACAAAGTCTTGATTCAAGTGAAGATATGCCAGCTTCCATACAAAAACAAAAAATGATTCAAGGCATGCATAGGTCCACAAAAAGAGAATCCAGATAAAGAAAATTAGAGGGGAAGAAGGATTATTTTCTTGAGGTAAAATATGTTGAAACTTTTAGACCAAATACTGCAAGGTGGGCCTCAGAGTTGGGCACGAGAGTAAGGTCACATCTGGATGTCACCAAATCCAATTTTGTAGATCAATATGGAAGAAGTGTCGATCTGTTGATTTGACAAATGGAAAATTCCTTTGAGACTTATGGTGGAAGGATTACCACCAAATATTAAAAGACCATAATGAGAAAATTGATTACCAATTTTAGGCATAAATGTAGAAAATCAATCCTGGATGGAAAAGAAAGGGACACCATCTTGACTCCAAAACAATGGGAGGAGCTGAAGGAAAGTCTGTGTGCTGAAGAGTATGTGCAAAGGAGTGAAAAAGGGAAGATGACAAGATATAATGTAAGGGGTCAATTTATTATGGGCCGTGGTGGGTGGTGAAGCAATCAACACATGTTTGTAAGTATATGGTTTTTTTGCTCAATACATTATGTATGCCATTTTTGTAAGTACATTGTGTTATATATATTGCATTTTGATTCGTATATATATCTAACTAATTATGTGTTTATAATGATTTGTAGGTTCAAGATCCTATTAGATCATAAATTGATACGAGTGAAATGGTTGGCTGATGTTTAATATGTGATATAGACAATTCTAATAATAATATTATATCACAAAATCCAAAAAAAAAATATCATTTCCATCTAATGAAGTTGATAAAATCCGACTAGTTAACATATCTACGCATGTTCATAGTGATAGAGATCAAAACTATAAACATGTAATGGATTGCATAAATAGGTTGACAAAGACAATGCCAACCATAGCTAACTCCATTGAACCAATCATCAAATGATGGAATAAAATGGGATGTCATAGCGATGCTGATGAGGTAAGGTAATTATAATTCCCCTGCAAACATTTCTTGATTTGAATTCATAATCTGATGTAATTGGTTTAGGACTTATTTTTAGTGTTTGACCATTATGTTTAGTATCCTTATACTATATTATTGTGTGCTTGTAATGTGATATTTGATTTGTGTATGATGTAATCAAATGCAGGATAAAATTCAACAATCTACTGGCATTGATGCACTACAACAAAATTATCAATCAGTGTGTGCAACTCCTGTTGGACAAGATAGTTCAAAGATTGACTCAGTTGTAAGTGCATTTAATTTTGTTACATTAATAATTATGCATGTTTATGAAATTTAATTGTAATTTTTTTCTTATATGTGTGTATACCATTTTTTTGACACTGCCCGTTAACTTCAACAGAGACTGGATTATTCGATGCAAGAGATGATGTAAACATACTAGATCCATATGATGGTTCTATCGCAGGGAGTAGATGAATTCAGTCACTTACTAAGATCCATGGAGTGCCCCTTGAAGAGACTGATGATAATATAGTTGTACTTTCTATCTCAAGTAACATCCATGTTGCATATGAAGATCCAATGAATGGATGTGAACGCTTGAAGGAGACATAAATGAGTTTTATTTGGTGGTCGAAAATATATTCGAAAAAATCGACCTAGATGGTTATTTCTATGAACCAGTTTAAAACATTATGTTTAATTTACCTAGTGCTCAGACATCTATTTAAACTTACTTTACATATTGTTTATACCTTTTTTTTGTAAGGGCATGTGACCTTACATGTTTTAATGTATCTATTCACTGGTTCAAGAAGATCTTGTTATGATTGTTTACCTTAATGATGATTGTTTCCCTTTATTTTACAGTATTGACTATTTGTTTAGTTCTTTACAGTATGTATTATATGAGTTTAAGTGTAAAGTTTTACTTTCATGTGGGAAAAGTGCATGTTACATCAGTTGTCATTGTAGTTGATTCAATGTTTAGGAGAGTGACTCTACTAGAGAGTGAACTAGGGTAACTGTAGAGTGGTTTTTCTAGTGTGTGGTAGTATGGTTTTGAGTGAGAAACTTGTGTGATTATACCGAGCTGTGTAATTTCTCTTTTCTATTAATAATAGAAAGGAAAGTGATTCATATTACAGATTTCTAGTATGTTGTCTTGAATTTCCGTATTGTTGGTTATGTAGATCTAGAATTTAGCTTTATGCCCATTTGATCCAACTTCGTGATCTACACAGTCATATGGGTGCTTCCTCTCCCTTGTTTACAAATTGGTCTCTCCTATTTTTATTATTGTTAGCGACCACACATGTCATTGGGTAGCTTGATTTTGTTTGTACATCATGCATGGTTGGGATTAAGCCTTTGATGACAACTAATAAACCTGATTGAACTCCATTCAAGCTTATGGAAACATAAATAGGATATTCTAGAAATATAAAGAGGATATTCACTGTGGACCTTTATTTTTCCATCACATGTTCAAAAGGCTTGCTAGTATTGTCCTTTTGAATGTTGTGGGCCAATAGTAGCGAGAGATTGAAGCACTGAAGATTCTTCATGATGAACATAAACAAAAGACAACACTTGAGCTTCTGAAACAATATTTGCAATATTAGAAGGGAAGATTTGTTACTTCATATAAATTCTCCATGATTTACAAGAATGAAGACTATAAATTCCAACACCTCTCTAAAAAATTGTGAAAATTTGTTCTTTAAAAAAGAACTATTTTACTTTGAGCTATTGAGATTAAGCATTCAATTTAAACTCTACAATTGTTAGGTACCGACATTCTCTTTGTGGCTTGGGACGTCACCGTGGCCATGTGTGTAACAGATAATGGTCCTATTGACCTGTTGCAAGAAGATGAAATGGAAATATTTCCCATGAATTCATTTGGGTATTGGATTACACATTTTAAGAATTAAACTCTAATACACCTACGAACTGTTGTACATTTTTATTATAAAAAACTTTGCTAACTATGTTGTGGTTATTTCAGGAGACAGAGGGAAAGGAGAAGAGTAAGAGGTGGGTATATTAATAGGATTTTAACATTTTCCAAAAGTATTTGAAGCAACATCAATCTGTAATATCCTTACGCTTCTTTTGGTAGGAAAGAGAAAGACCCATCAAAGGCAAGACAACCAATTACTGCTTTCTTTGCATTTACCAATGAACATAGTGCAACCCTAATGGAAGAGAAACAAAATTTTTTGTAGGCGTGTTCCATTTTAAATCCATTAATAATAGATTCCATTTGTTTTCTTTTGGGTTCTCAAGATATCTTGTATTCATGGATGGGCTCTTGGGCAAATTGCCAAATTTTTTAAGGAGGAATGGAAAAACATGGGAATGAAAGAAAGAGATCCATATGAACAGGTGTATGCTCATTCTTTATTTGTAGAATCAATTTGTAGGAAAATATCATCAGATAAATTCAAACTTTAAGTCCAGGAAGAATTGGATTTCACCTCTACTCCACTAAACTAAAGGCTTTGTTAAATGTTTCCATGAAGATTGTAGCCGAGGCAAAATAAAAGTACATGGGATAAATGGATCTGTACAAGCATAAGAAAGCTGATGTAAGGACTTTGGTTTACAAATTGAAATTGGAATACTTAATGACTACAAGTACCCCATGTATCAATACAAATAAAAGGCATTTGAGGTTTACCTTAATATTGTCAATATATATATTCTGGAAGTTTCCTTGCACACTTAAATATACTCTTAGGATAGCATAATGTAATTTCCATGCACTTAGTCTGACAGTCATCAGACAAGAATAGAATTTAGCTCATCTATATGATTGATCAGATGGATTTTCCCATATAGGAAGCAAACTATGCTTCTAAAGAGAACTAAGAAAACCTGAAAGAGATCAAGGACTACATCTCCTGAGGAAAAAGGAAAAAGTTTAAAATAGATGCACTGAAAATGGTCCATGTTATGTCCTTTCTAAATCTTCTTGAGTGAAACTTAGGAGTTACAGTGATTGTATATATTTTCAGTCTTATTGTTTGATGCATAGATCGTATTGACCTACCAATGTCTTACATTTCTATGTGATGTAGACAATGAAGTTAAAGCTTATTCAAATTTGTCATCTTTCTTTTTATTTAATTTTGAAAGTAAAGCGACATCTTCCTCGTTGGTTTTATTACGTATCTTGTAATCTATCATATTCTCATGGTTTTAGAGTCAAGGGTTGTTTTAAATTTGTAGAATCATGAAATTTACATAACCTTCTCCTCCATAATTAATAGTGGAAATACTCTGGTCAGGGTTTTTCTTCATTACTAACTGGTCTCTTTCATATTGTGCATAGAATGAATCTCTGAATGGGAGAGATACTCTATTTGTTTGTAAGAATCCAAATTTGAGAGTGTGGGTCGTACATGAAAACAGCTTGACAACAACAATCATTATTAATGAAATCCACCCTGATGTCAAGGAGGTATTCTTGACAGGAGCAACCTCCAAACTCAGTCAAGCTATTTCTCTTTATCTTTGCAAAAAATGAGTTTGTGTGTTGGTATGTAGTAGAAATATAATATTTTTTCTTCATTTTTTGTGGATTTGGCTCAAAATGGGTGTTTTACTCATGTGCTTTTTATCAGCCCTAATCATTTTCAAATTTTTTACTCAATTTTTCTCATGGGAGAGATTTTGTTGTATTGTAATATATCAGATATTAACTTCTACAACAGAACAATTTTCAAGCAATTCAGAAGGAGGATCCAATCGAATGTCAAAAGTTCCTTGTTTAGGTTACTAAGTATCAAACAGGTCAAAACTACAAGGTATAAATGAGTCTCCTTCATCTCTTTTTGGTACTTTGGAATATATGTGGAAAATGTTATGCCTGGGCTTAAAATTTGAATTCTAATGGAAAAATGCATACAACAGGTGAGAAATGTAGAATGCACTTCATTTTACATTCTATAATTGTTATTACATTTTAAATCCTATAGATACTTAGAATTATTTTAGATGTGCGGTATTTGGCTACCAATTTTTAATACCTTTTCTTGATGACCTAATATCATCTTCCTTGGTGAATAAAAACACAGTAGTTTTTGACATACTCCAGTTTACATAGTATAAAAAAGTTCCTTCTTTCACCTGCCATACTTTGCATGTAGGCCTCACCTAATCTCAGAAGCAAACCTCATCTTCCAAGACATGGAATTCATTGGGAGGAAGGTGATCCCCTTTTCAAGTAGGATGAACCATGTTTTCCTTTCTCAAAGTGGAATAACTTCCCTTTAGATGTTAGTAGAACTATGAGGTTTGCTTGAAAATTAATTTTATTATAGATTATTTGATTTTTATTTTGAGCTTGTAAAGTTAAGGGATCAAACATAAATCTGCGCTCAATAGACACCTTTGTTTTCCATGACTTAAGAGGTCCACACTAATGGCAATATCTTCTTTTGCCCATATCTCGATAAGCCATCTTGAAAATTATTATGGCCACTGTTATGTTCACTCCACATGGAATTTTCTATATGCCCTTCAATTTTGTGCTTTTGTTAGGTTTAAGGTTGCATCTTTTTTAGTGTGATTCATAATAGGATTGAAGTGTATATGTTCTAAGGTTGTGGATTATTCCACCACTGTTTTATTCAATTAAAATGCTAATAAAAACAACCTAAAATTTCCTTTACTATTCAGATAGGGAAAACCAAGGTTTTCCTCAGAGCGGGTCAAATGGATGAATTAGATGTTAGAAGAACTAAGGTATTGGGAAATTCGACAAAAAATATTCAGTGCAAAGTTCGTTCATATATTGCTTGAAAATAATTTCTTACTTTGCACAATCTTGTCATTGATCTTCAGGCCTTATGGAGAGGTATTTCATGTTCATGTATTTGTAGGTCTACTCGTTCTAAATGTTTATGCATTTTGAGTATACCTGCTGTTTGTTGGAATCATTTATTTTTGCCATGCTAAATCTTGTGAAATTACTATATACATTTTTCAGTTATTTGTTTTCTCTTTTTAGTGAGCACCAAAATTTGTTACTCAACATGCGTTGTTTTTAGGTAACCTTACTCGCAAGATTTATAACAACATGAGGAGGGAGGCTATTGCAGTGTGGATACATAAGTACTTGCACATATATAAAGCTCGAAAAGCTCAAAAGCACGTGTAACACGGATATAGAAGCACATGCACAGATAGAAAGCTCAGAAAGTGGGCCATTGAGTATGAAGAGCTTGTTGCTGAGGCTTTTTTATTGAGTATGAAGAGCCTGTTGTAGAGGGTTTCAAGCTGATAAGTATGGTTTTGAAGCTGTCGTGGGATCTAAGTATGGCTTAGTAGCCAAGTACAAGTGGGATGGTTTATCCATTGTAATATTTTGAAAAGTCATCAATGTACTAGATGATTTTCATGTAAAGTTATATGGCGATAGTTTTTTAGAAAACTCATATTTATTGTAATACTTGACATTTCACATAATATAATTTGTGTGGTTTAAAACTTATATGGTTGTACTTTATATTATTTATAAGTGTTGTAATTAACTAATTAATGTGANTGACGATAAATAATGTATTATTCTTTTCTAATTTAAACATAGTATCATATTAAAAATGTATATTGATTAATAATGGACATAAAACTACTAAAACATAATAACCACATGTAAAATGATTAAAAATGATTAAATTAGTGACCAATAAATGAGATTAATGACCAAAATTTGCATATAAAATGACAAAAAATTGAGAGATACGTGACCAAACAATGAGAAATAAATGACCAAAAAATGACGAAAAATTTGCATATCAATGACCAAAAAGTAGTTTTGGTAACTAATTTATGGTCTGTTATTACGTGACCAAATTTGGTCATATTCTAGTTTTTCATGTGGTCATTAATTTGGTCATAAATGTGGTCATATATTTAGTTATTGATTCAAATATATGAAAAAATTAATGACCAAATATATGACCATATTAATGACCAACTGACAAGCTATAGATGACCAAAATAAAAATGACCATTTTTTGTTGCATAATAAAAGACTGTAAATTAGCCGCCAACAATCACTAAACCAAAAGTGGTCATTCATATGTGGATTTTGGTCATTTATTTGGTCACTAATATCTCATTTTACACTAGTGATCTTCTCGTCCCCATGGAGCCTTTGTTGATGCCTCGTATGTCACAGAGTTGTTCCAGTTTGCACATTTGAGTCTATGCTTCCTAAGTGTCTCCATTCACCTCATGCTCTTATTCGAAGGAAGTATTTATCCTGAGTTGGTCATTCAGTTCTCTTGACTCTTCATGTTGGTCATTCTCGGTACATCATATATATGTGGTCCTAATTGGCACCTTGAGCCTACTTTCATCATTGGTAGGTGACCTTGACCTCAACAGATGACATTTCATCATTGGTCCCTCATTGAGTGGTTTCCTTTGTGTTCGACGACAAGAAATTTATTTACACATTGGGATGTGTGCCATGTATTGGATTGTATTATAACCTATTGGTGGTTTCCTCACTTTTGTTAGTACTTTTCATGATTGGCTACTATTTATAGAGTATCTTTCACATGCTACTTGCATCCCGTATGCGTGAGAGACACACATGGTTACTAGTTCATCTACATCTTGTTCATCTGAGTTCTTACAAATCATCCAGCTTGTTGAGTAACTCATGTTGGTTGATAGGGGATTCCTTAATTCTCTCCTTTCAGCGGATTCCATTCCACCGAATTAAGAGCATCTATTATGGAATTGATATCTAGATTCAGATGAGTACCTTGAGATTTGCAGTCATCAATGGCAAGTTCTCTCACCATAAACAAATTGGGAATACATCAATGTCCTTTCATTGATGGATTCTTCAAGTGCTCAACCTCAACACATCTATTCACACGTGTTGAATGTACTCGGTACATTGATACCCATTTTCATCATCGATGGGTTGTCTCATGTCTGTTAATGGTATACATCAATGACTGGTAATCATGCACGTTTCATCATGTTTGACCTCAACACCTTTATTCACGTGATGGGACATGTACCATCGACGATTTGTGTAGAATATCTCAGAGTATGGTGGCATTCCATATATTATACTACCTTGATCACGATGGTACCTATGGGATTTTAGTTCTCGTACTAGAGAAGTGTACCTTATCATGTATAAAATGTCTTCATTCAACATGCAGACCAAACTCCATTGTGTATTCTACGTGGCTGTGAACACTTATGACATATGTCTGTTATTATTATTCATGGCCATTTCACTTATATGTATCTGACACTACTATATATACTCCAGATATGTAGTTAGGTATATAGAGTTATCATTGTATCATGTTGACGAGTGGATAGTTATTCCACTTGGATCTTCACTAATCCACTTCCAGGACTATTATAATGTATTTTGACCATCGTGTACCCCTCTAACCTCACACATTAGGGGGCATCTGTTATAGAGTGATTTTCCACACCTTATGCATCATGCCTTGATGTAATTCCCTTTTCCCTATGCAAAATCACTATAACCCCTTACTTAATATCGCTTTGATGCTTCAGTATAACCTTGAAAAAGACATTTGTGAAGATACATGTGGGTCAGTAATGATGCAGCTCATGTATACACAGCTTGCACCGTTACAACCCATGTACATAAGGTTTTGTGCTAAAAAAAAATGGAGTTTTCATCATCAAGTAATGAATAACTTGATCCTTGGCCCTCCATATGCCTTGAAATGTTCTGATTCGACCCCCCATTTCCCATTTGAGGGCTATATATTGATTCATTGTGAAGCATTGGAGGAGGAGAAACTTTGAGACTAAGGAAACTATAGAAAAAAATTTCCTCATTGTCATGCGCTTGAGTCTGCATCCCTTTATCTTTGTTGATAGAACTCTTTATTTTCATCTCCCAATCTCTCCATTGTCTTTGTGATATTTCCTTTATATGGAGGATTGAAGTGGTGGAGATCCAGGTGAAGGAAATTGGTTTCTCAGTTTTGATGAGTTGTCGACAGAGATTTCCACATTGTATATCTATTTTTACATTAATAGAAATATCAATTTCTCATGCAAATTTTATGTGCAATTGTTGATATTTGTATCCATGGGTATAGTTTCTTTATTCTAGTTTGAATTCTAACATTTAGAATATTTTATGCTTGGATATATATTTTTTGTTGAGGGAAAATTGTAGGGAACAATCTTTTTATCGTGAGCTCAACGATGGCGTTCTTGGAATATTCACTTGAGGTAAATACTCTCTATTTGAGAATGGATGTGATTTATGGTGTCATCTTTTCTGTTGTGGTCCACCCCAAGCCATAGGAATATTTTATCCGTAACAGAAAATCCTATTGACAAACACTTTTTTTCTATGAAAATGGTTAGATTTTCTATATAAAAGAGGGGGAGGGAAGAATCCCTCAAAGTACATAGATTTCACCAAAATTAAAAACCCACCTATGGATTTAGAATCCATACCTTGCCTTACTTCAAAAACTAGATACTGCAGATATATTAGTCTATTATAATTCCTATTAGTCCTATACTAGTACTTATATGTACTCTGAACTACTAATAGAGATAATTAATATAATGAAACCACATTGATAAAAGTCATTCTTGATTCCAAAATAACTAGTCCTTTTTCATAGTTGGATGGTAGGAGGTGGAGCCCCCTCATGTTTCTTTCTCATTCAGATTGATATCCATATGAAATAGGGTAGCTTCTAGGTGAGAAACACGGGTCTCTAGGGTCTTGTTCTAAGAATTTGCAACTTCCTCTTCTCTAATTTAGTTATCCAATGATTTTATCATAATTTGTTATTGTTCCACTTCGTTTCACAAAATGTTATCTAGTAATCAGTATCCCCCCTCTTTAAAAGATGATCATATTCCTTCGTATCCTACCACTATTATAAGTGTATATCCATTGAACTCATATCTTGATGTAGGATATGGAACCTCGTCAAACTCATATGACTACCTTTTAATAGTTGGAGACCATATGACACAGATTACTCTTCCTCCTCACTCTTACTTCCATTCTTCATTATCTTCACTCTATAAAAAAAGGGTTTCTCATAGCTGGTATGCAAGTATTGCTCTCTACTCTTTGTTTTTATTCTTGTACACACTCATTTTTTCCTTACTCCTCTCTAGGTTACCACAATTTCCTCTAAAACTTCACATCCATTGCATGGATTTTTTCATGTTGTCCAGTGCAAACTGATTTCCATCTCCCCTAACTTTGCATAGAATAAGAATTGCTTCATCACCTTTATGCATATTTATCATAACCATCAATCCATGCAAGGGATAATAAAATGATCTTGTTTGTCTTTTTGATATGTCATTCTACCTAAAATCATTATGATCCCCCCAACGAGTTCATACAACCTCCTTTGCACATTTAACTCCCACCTGGAATTCCTCATGTTAATCTAGTCTCTTCCACCCATGCTCCTTGCTTGTCCTCTCATGACATCATTGCATCATGTGGTGAACATAGATCCAACACCTTAAAAAAATATCTTTTAATAGCTCCCGCACCAACAATCGTATGCCTTTCCCATGAGGCCACTATTGGAACCCTTGAATTCTTTTTCATGAGTGGTTCCTTATACCATCATTAATGAATTATGGTATCGTTGCATATTCTTCTGAGTCATTAACGTTTTTGAGAATTACTTCTAGCAAGGATGAGGCCAAGTTTTCCATGTGGTTGGATTCTTTGTTATTCTCCCATAGACCATAGAAAAATTAGCGGTTTCCCAAGGTGTCCATGATCTTCCTTATCCTTGTATAGATTTGAGCCAAACTGATATTGAATGTTGGTTCGTTGGAGATAAAGATTTTAACAATGATCCTTCAGTGGTCAATGATAATTGGATATTTTGTATTTGCATTTGGTAGAGTTTTCACCCCGTGAAGAAGGGCAAGAATCTTAGTTGTGTTGTTTGAATAATGTTTAAGACCTAGGCGAATATTTCTTCTGCCACCCAACAATTGGGAAACACTTATTAAACTCATTTATATGTTTCGTTTTTTGAAGTAAAATATTACATAATCTGTTTTATATTTTAATAAGTTAATGAAAAAAACCAAACTTTATTTATATAACCAAAATTATTAATCGTAGAAAAACTCTAATCTTGAAACACTTATTACCCTCATATATTTCAATTTTATTTTTCAATAAATCATTGCATAACCTTTATTTTCAAGGGAAATTGTAAATAATAAAATACTTTGTTTAAGTAAGAAGACTATATAATATATAACAACTATATAATTGCATCGTCCTTCTATCAAAATAGATACCTCTCCCAACAATCTAAAACCCCACACATACATATAAAAATTAAATTACCCCCTACATACATATTGTAGAAATTATAAAGCCAAGGTGGCATAAGGAATTTCATAAATAATCTAAGGATCTAGACACACAATTAACCTCACAAATAATTGCAGAGAATTAGCATAAAGTGTGAAGAAGAATAATCAACACACTTGAAGAATGAGATCGGAGGCATGAAACTATATAATCTCAATATTATTCATTAAAGAATGATACATTTACATAAATATACATCCTCATAGAGTAAAATCAAATTTCCAAAGAGGTAGCTCATAAAGAACACTTACTAAATATGAAAAACCCCCAAAGCTGACAAAAACACTTTCCAAACCTATCAAAGAGGTCACAAATTAGATAACGCAAGTGGGATAGCTAATGAGTGATGGAAATTATTTTGAATCATGGAACGTGGAGAGAAAATCATGGAGGAAAGATTGGACACAAAAGAGGACAATTTCTAGTCAACTAGCTATATCTTAATCCAGTGAAAAGTTGCAAAAAGAAAAAAAAAAGGTAGAAATAGTAGTAGGGTGCACTTCTATTCCTAGACAGGGTAGAATAAGACAAAATAAGTCAGAATCTTATCTAGAATGATTCCAAGCATTCTCTTGGGGAATCTATGGCAAGTGTTGACCAAGTGGTGGTGTATGGAGGCCAACTACCTAGTCTAGTACATAGGAATTTAATCAAAATGATTAATTATTATTTCCTAAGTGTATAGGTGTTTTTTTAATATTACAACGCTCCCCCTTAAGCTTGACTTTATGTGGGTAAAAATGAAGCCATAATTTAGGTCTCAACCAACATAGGCCTTATGGTCACCCTTTACATATTGTATCCATGTGAACTAAGGAAACAAGGGAAACCTCATGGGAACAAAACCCTCCCTTAAAAATGCATATGAAATGTAAACCAAAAATGATGCTCCAAAATAAAATTTGGTGTTTGGAGGAATCTTTGCCTTGGATAGAAGATAAATTTTCTCAACTGGTTCAGGGACATAGACAACTGCAGGATGAATACTAGAACCATGTAGAACAACTGAGATCCTTTGATGTGTAAGCATGAATGAAATTTCTTGAAGCATCAAATGAGAGTTGTAATCAGCTCCAAGATGGTAAGATGACTTGGAATTCTAAACAACATAGGTGAAATCAACTCCAAATAGGTGAGACAAGTGTCTAAGCAAATGCATATATTTTCCAACTTCATTTATACTGAGAGGAAGTGTGCAAGTGACCATGTAGGAAAAAGGAGGAGGCTTAGGATCAATGAGAGAGAATGTAGAGACTCCATAGGTTGATTTGGATTCCAAAGTATACAAAGGAACACAAACTAGCACATCAATAGACTCATGGGAAGAAAGGGGATAATATTCTAGAGCATAAACTAATAAAGAATCCTCTGTGGTAGAAGTATGAAAGGATAAAGTTGAAGGGATAAAATAGAGGAACTTTTGAATCCATATTGAAGTTGTTGCACCTGCAAAACTGAAATAGAGAATTAATAAATGAGTTCCCAAATATCTGATACCATATTGAAATTCCAAATACAAGGTGGCATAAGGAATTTCATAAACAAGCTATGGATTCAGGCACACAATTAAACTCACAGAGAATTGCAGAGAATTAACATAAAGTGTGAAGACGAATAATAAACACACATGAAGAATGAAACTCAGATGCATCAAAATATATAATCTCAATACTATTCTTTAAAGAGTGATATGGTTACATAAATATACATCCTCATATAGGAAAATGAAATTGCCAAATAGGAAGCTCAAGCTATCTCATAAAGCGGGCTAACTAAAATATGAAAACCCCCAAAGGTGACAAAAACACTTTCCAAACCTCTCAAAGAGGTCACAAATTAGATAAATCAAGTGGGATAGTTAATGAGTGATGGAAAATATTTTGAATCATGGAAACTAGAGAAAAAATCATGGAGGATGGGTTGGCAAAAAAAGAGGACAATTACCAGTAAACTAGCTTTATCCTAATCCAGTGAAAAGCTGGAAAAGAAAGACAAAGAAAATAATAGTAGGAGAGCACACTTCTATTTTTAGACATGCTAGAATAAGATAGAATAAGTCTGAATCTTATCCAAAATGATTCCCAGTGAACTCCTGGAGTATATGTTTATGGAAAGTGTTGACCAAGTGGTCGTGTATGGAGGCCAACTACCTAGTCCAGTACATAGGAATTTAATCAAAATGATTAGTTATTATATCCTAAATCTATAGCTGGGTTTTTAATATTCCAACACAAATAAAAATGAAATTACCCCTCCTCTGAGGGGAAAAAAAGAAATTTACCAGTCTTTATCCCACTATTAAACCTAGATACACTACTAACAACTGAAAACCAACTATAACAATAGTATTCAAACATTTGTAGTTATTACTTAACAGAAAAGCATCCATGAATACCATAACAACAATCACAGAACCTGACTATCAGCTAATGGACCCCCCATTCTAGAAAGTTATTCCCTTGCAACAAAATTGCTTTTAGTAGCTAGCCTTGACGATAACAAAATACCCAAATGTTTGGAAATTACATCAATATGTTTATTCATGACTTTGGTGTCAGCAGGGTGTTCCTTACAAGAGTGCACTAGTAATTTATCCCTTTTATTTTTCTTCTCCCTCTCTAGCAAAACCCATGTCGAAATCCAGTTGATAATCCAAAGCAACAACACCTCCCTCTCATACAACACCATCCTCGCATGTGTAAATCCAAGATCTTGTATCCACTCGTCCTGCGCTAAAAATTATATACAAGCTTCACCACCTCTAATTCTATCCAGAGATCCTTTTCTCCCTCGTCCATCTCATCCCGAATAGCCTGTGGGATCATTTCCTTATAGAGCCATGCAACTTGAGAGGCCCATATTTGTTCTCTATTGGTCTTCCTTGAATCATCACTCACCCCTCCCTTGCATTTTTCGTTCAACTGCATCAATACCAACCACCCTAATTCCAAGATACTTTTAATTGACTTAACGATCACCTTCAGAAGGAACAACATCTCACTATTTGCTCATACAACCCCAATGTTTGTCCTTATGCATAATGAAAGAACAGATAACTTCCATGCCATTAAATTTGATGATTTCACCACAAATTTTCCATGCCTCAAAATAAATTCTTGTACTCATGGATGAATGACCAAAAATAAGGACAAACATTCCTTGTGAACAACACATTTTCTTCACCCATGTTCAGACTTCCCATTAAATTTGATAACAACGCTTGTACTTTCTTCCTAGCTTCCAACTTGCCTCACAATCCATACACAAATATCTTTATAATAACCCCCTTGCATTAGATGGTCCCGATCTCCTAGTTTGTGTCCATCCAATGTTCGCCACATGCTCCATCCACATGCTTTGCTTTGGTCCTATAAACACCCACATTTGGGAAGACAAGGTCAAGGAAAGCAAGTGCACTACACTGCTCAAGGATTTCCTGGTCACCTTCCTATAAATAATAAGATACTTAATATTTAAACATTTAATAATTTCAATACCATAAATTAAAATTTGATATTAAAAAATTGTCATTGTAAAATCGGTGTTCTATTTATATACACATACTCCAATATTAAAGAGTGCATAGGAATAGGTTATACATGAGAACCTTAATTGGTGGAGGATACAAAGCCATTCAAAACGAGTGTACACAACGAATACATGAGAGAATTGTATAATTGGCACAAATACATAACCATTTTGAAAACATATGATTGAGTTTGAAAAACACAACTGTATAGAGCTGAGAAAATTTTAATTGAGTATGTTAATTGTTTGCATTAATGCATGAATGAATTCAACACCATCGTTATTGTCATAAAGCAGTTCTATTATTCTCTTTATCATAAAGGAGTTCTCCAATTTCCTATTGTTAGTTTTTTTTTCACAATCAAAAAACAATTTACATTTATGCATATAAAGTGGAGCAAAGTAATTTATCAAAAAATATATTAATTAACAAAATATAATAATTTCTTTAGAAAAAATATTATAGCTATATTTATAAAATAAAACTAAGACAATAAATAATAATAATAAGTGAACAAATAAAACTATTCAACAATAATGTATTAAACATGATATAGTCAACAATTGTCATGATATGGGATGTGATGATAGTAAAAACTAGTACAAATCGAAGCCTAAATGTCTGTGTGTATATTTAAAATCAGAATAGATCTACAAATCTCATAGTCTACAAATATTGTTTAAATTTAAACAAAATTTATTAAAAAAATGTTTATGTTTCGACAAAAACAGTAAAAACAGGGATAAATTTAATTTGGAAGACTTTGCAGATATACAATGACGTGAATGGCCAACTCCTTTGGATGAATGCCTTACTTGCATTGTATCATCGACTTGTCTTATTTGATGAGTCCCTTCAAGGTACGATCACACGATGGATTTGTGTTGGCTTGACGACCGATGAGGCGGAAGTCGACTGAGGCTAAAATGTTTTGCATCTTTGAATAATTTGGTTTGATTTGTATGGTTGATTTGTCACTAATTTGGATTGATTTGTATGGTTGATTTGTCTCTTTACATGATAATAGACACTCTCACTCCCTTAGTCAATGAATGAGTGGCTTAGCTTGATTTGTCTTTTTCAATGATATGTGCATATGTAGACATTCAAATATGGCTTAGCTTGATTTGTCTTTTCAATGGTATGGCCATATGTAGACATTCAAATATGGCTTAGCTTGATTGGTCTTTTTTAATGATCTAGGGACATGTAGATATTCATATAGTCTCACTCCTCCACCTCACAGTGATGGAGGAGTGAATTGACTTATTTGTCTCTTTTAATATACTTTAGAGGTACTTTGGAGGATTGACTTAGACTTATTTGTCTCTTTTAATACACTTTGGAGGATTGACTTGATTTGTTTTTTTCTTTTAAGATATTTTGATTTTAGAGATAAGTTTTGCTTCTTTGACTTGTCTCATTTATGCATGATTTATCTCTTTTAAAATGATTAGATTTGTTGACATGTATTGCAATATTGAATATATACATTATCACTCCTCTACCTTTGATCATGAACTTAGCTTTATTTTTCTCTTTTAATATGCTTTGATTTAGGGATATGTCTTGAGTCTTTGAATAACAGACCTTCTCACTCCTCTACCTTATATGAATGGATGATTGATTTGACTTGATTTGTCTTTTTCAGTATGCTTTGATTGAGGGATATGTCTTGGATATTTGAATAATAAGAATTCTTACTCTTATATTCTAAGTTGATGGATGGATGAATTGGTTTCATTTGTCTATTTCAATATTCTTTGATTGAGGGCAGGGGGTCTTCACCTAGTGAAACAATGCCATAACTCCTTCATTCATGGAATGAGATATTAAAGAATACCCTTAATTTCAAAAGATATTGATAAATATCTACCAAAATCATTTTGTTGACCCCCTCCACCCTATTACAAATTTTGAATTAAAAAATCCTATTTTTACGAGATATTCCCTATTTTTACTAGATACCACTATTATACCTATCAATTCCTATAAACACCCCATACCCCCCAATACCCTCCCCAATACCTGCAATATATTGAGCTTATTTTTTACAATTTTAAAACCCCCCTTTATGAAAAAATGTGATAAGATATTGATCAACAAGGTGAATCCCCTATTATTTAGGGATATATATATTGTTGGACATATGTTTTTTTTTTGTTCTTGTACGCTTCCACGGTGTGTTGGTTTGCTAAACATTTTTGGATTCATTATGTTCCAAATTAAAAAATCGATGTTTCAAACCCACGATACACAATTCATCATAAGGATCAGAGAGAATTAAGAGATATGTTTCCAAAGAAAAAGGGATTTTGGTGGTCAATGAGCCTCATGCTAGGGTTCAGGGGTCACAGAGACCTTGAAATACTTTTTTGGTTTTTTTTGTATCGTAAATGGTGAAGATAATACAAAGAGTTGATAGAGAGATGAACAACTCTCAACCATGCTAGTATATGCATATAAGGATTTCTAGGGTAAATATCAATGTACTGTGTGTGTGTCATTGTTATTTCTTGTCTTACGCAAGTTTATCAAACTCTACATATCATATGAGAGAGAGGTTATTAGCTTCATGGGGGTGCCTTTTGTTGCTGAGGGTCTAACTCATTACCTGAAGAGAAATTATATCCTGGGTCTATGAAATCCCATGTTTGAGTGGCGCTTTCCGCAATAAATCTTGCGTAAAATATTGGCCAGCAGTTCAAGAATAGAAATATATAAGTTTAAATGCTAGATATTCGAGTTACGGGTGTTGAAATACCGAAAATCAATTATGTGGATAGAGAATAGTGGATTGATATGGATCTAGTTACAAAACCAAATTGTATGACAAAAATAATATTGGGAATAGATGGAAAGAAAACTGAGAAGTATTATTTGACTCTAGACCCCTCATATTCAGTGTTGTTGAACATTTCTTGAAAAGACAACACAAATAAGTGGTGGGACAACTTGGTAAATTTGTATCAATCAATGTTCCTAGTAAACAAGTTATTTCTTTGAATGAAGTTGTATCATCTTAGCATGGAGGAGTCCCTTGTAAACAAGTTTTTAATTTGAATGAAGGTGTATCATCTTAGCACAAAGGATGATGACTACATCATGGATCATCTAAATGCCTTTAATAACTTTGAAATTCAAGTTGAATATGTTGATATTAAGATGGAGGAAGAAAATATGTTACATTCTTTGCTATACTTTTGGAATAATTCAGTTGTAGTGATTTCTAGTACCACTCAATCACTATTAAAGTTTGAGGATGTATTTTCATTTTTGTTAATAGAGGAAATGAGGAGAAAATCCATGTAGGGGTGTAAGGATCTTTTGATCTATGAGAGGTCATCCCCAAAAAATGAAATATAAGTCTTTAGGTGGGAGATCTAAATCTCTAGGTCAATGTACAAGGAAATGATAGAAATGTGGTAAAGCTAGTAATTATAATAAAGAATGCAGATATAAGGATGTCGATAAAGTTTTGGGATCTAATGATGGCCCTTCCACAAAAACAAATTTTTTCATGGAAGATGGAAGTAATGTTTATTTGGAATCTGCATCTATACATGTACACTCTATTATGTGCAGTTGATCGACTTGGGTTATTTATTTCATTCGACTTCTCACAAAGAGTGGTTGTGAGTACGAAAAGTATAATGGAGGTGATGGCTTCTTAGGATATAAATTTGAAACCAAAATCATAAGACATGGAAGGGTTAAGTTGTTAGAAAAATAGAAGGATTAGAACTCTCCTTGGGGTACTACTCCAAATCTAGAAAGAAACAAGATATATATATATGTAAGATGGGTGATGTGGGTGCACATACTATATTTGAAAAGGACATATACAAGATGGTTGAGGAACAATGGTGTTGATGAATGGGTTTTATATTAGAATTGTATAAAAACTATTGGGAAATTTTTTTAATGATGGATGTAACAGTTCTTAGATTTTTCTAAGGATAGTAATGAAGAATATAATACCCCTATTGTCCCTCGTGACAAGATAATCCTATGGAATAAAAGATTGGGGTATACTAAAAAGAAGGGCCAACTTCAAGCATTATATGGTAAAGGTATGGTTAAAGGTATGTTTGGTTTCTCATTAGATTTTTATTTCTATGAACATTGTATGCATGGTAAACATAATTGGATGATATTCCCATTTGGTTATACAAGGGAAAAATGGTTCTTGGAGTTAATATACAGTGACATGTTTAGGCATGTTCTTGCTCCATCACCAACTAAATCTATGTATTACGTTTCATTAATTGATTATTTGTCGAGTACATGGGTCTTTTTCCTTTGTATTAAATTTGATTTTTTTGATAAATTTAGAGAGTTTAAGGCTCTTGTAGAAAACCAAACATAGAACAAAATAAAGGTATTGAGGAAATATAATGGTCAAGAGTTATGTGGAAATGAGATCAATAAATAATGTAAGAAGTGTGGAATAAAAAGAAAAAATACTACTCTATACACACCTCAACAAATTGGAGTTACTAAAAGAATGAACGAGATGTTTATGGAAAATATAATATGAATGCTCAATGGTCTAGGGCTATCATAGGAATTCTGAGTAGAGGTAATTGGTATTGCATGTTATATGGTCAATCCACGACCTACATCATCATTTGGTGAAAAAATTATACAATAGGCATGACTAGTAAAAAATATCTGTTAAACATCTCAACTTTTTTGGTTGTGATGCTTATGTGCATGCTCCAAAAGAAAATACAAGTAAGTTGGATAATAAAGTTGAAAAATGTATCCTTGTTTGATTATAAATATAGTATAAAAGGTTATAAATGTTGGATCCTAGTAACTAAGAAGAATGTTAATAGTCAAGATATTATATTTAGAGAGGTTAAAGTTGTTCTAAAATAGAAAGCCCAACTAGGGGAAGAACAACCAGAGAAAATTAAGTTTTAGTGGGAGGGTGAAGAATTTGACTCAACAAGAGGAAGAACCTCATATTACAATCTCAAGGAGATTGTCTTGTGAAAGAAGGTAAACAAAAAGGTATGCTCTACCTAATTTTGTTTTATCTATTACTGATGAAAATCCTAGAACTATTAGGGAGGTAATGGATTTAGAGGATTGTAAACTTTGGAAGAAGGCCATGGTTGAAGAAATGGATGCCTTGGATAAAAATGAGATCTAGTATCTAGTTGGAAGAAAATGGGTGTTTATTAAGAAGAAGTTGAATGTAGAATGTAAGGTAGAGGAGTACAAATCTCACCTAGTATCCAAGAGATATTCCTAGATGGAGGGAATTGATTTAGGTGAAATATTTTCTCCTATCACTAAATTAACTTATATTAGCTTTATTTGTCAATTACTATTTTTTTATCTAGAAGTAGATTTGATGGATATGAAGACAACATTTAGAATACATGGTGATATTCAAGAAGAAATCTATATAAAATAGCTAGAAGGTTTTGCAATGAAGGGAAACAAGGAATTAGTTTGCAAGAGAAAGAAGTCCTCATATGGATTAAAAAAATCACCAATATTGTGATATGAAAAGTATGATACTTATATACTCGGACTTAGTTTCTCAAGAATAAAATTTTAACATTATGTGTATTTAAAGTAGTTTAGTGATTATTCTATTTTTGTGGTATTTTATATTGATTACATGTTGTTGATGGGAAACAAACAAAAAATCCTCAAGGATGTCAAAGCTCAATTATGTTCTCAATTTGATAAGAAATATATTGGCATCGAAATTTTATTTTGGGCATGCAAATTAAAAGAGATGGAGTAAACTAGGAACTCTATTTGAATTAAAGGGAATTTGTTGAGGCAATATTGTAGAGATTTAATACAAATGCATGCAAATTTGTAAGGGTCCCTATTCATGTAGGGGTAAAGTTATTTGCAGATCAATGACTCACAACTCAAGAAGGGGTAGAAGGAATTTATCATCTTCCTTATGCTAGTGTTGTTGGAAGTCTGATATAAATTATGATGTGGTTTGTAGTAGACTAGACATTTCTTATGTAGTGGGAGTTTTGAGCATATATATTTCAAAACTATGGAAAGAACATTGGACACCAATATATAGATCTTATTTATATATATTTGCATGACACTTCATATAATGAAATATTGTATCAAGGAAGACTTGGAGCTCACTCAGAGGTCTAGATATACCACAAAATATATACAAGTGGTTAAGTTTTAACCTATTTGGTGGACCAATCAGTTGGATGAGTAAGAGGTAGGGTGTTGTTGCATTATCAAATACATAATCTAAGTATATTGCAACCACTCATGGAAGTAAAGAAGATATATGGTTGAAAAAATTGTGCTTAGGTATTGGTTTTGTTCAAAAATAAATATAATAGGTTGTGAAAACTCAAGTCCATTTCTCTATCAATGAATCGATCTTGTCATTCCAAGACAAAGCATATTGATGTGTATTATTATTTTGTTAGTGGAATGGTTTGATATAACAAAGTATTGTTTCAAAAAATTGATACCTTTAATAATGTTGTATATTGATTAACAAAGTTTGTTCATACAGAAAATTATTTTTGGTGTAGAGAATCAATGGGAATTGATGCCCCAAGTAGTTTATTACATGAATGCTTTCTATTTTCACCCCATTTTCAAAGAATACAACAAGTGGGATTCAAGAGAATGTCACATGTGTTTTCCTCTTCATAGGTTTCTAGAGAAAAGGGGGTCTTAGGGGGAGTGGATTGTGGGTAGAGCCCCGAAAAGAAAATTTTGAGTCCATTTACAGTTGTAATATAACATGAGTAACATCAAATTTATGACAACAATCCAGTTTATCATACGAAACAGTGAAATTACAATGAAAACAATCTAGTGAACAATGCAATTACAATGAGATGTAAAAGTAGCTAAATATAATCTATTCATGAACTGGAAAATTAAATCCACTACTTATTTTAAAATAAAAACCAAAAGGAAATTACAAAGCTTGACATCTTTGGTTGAATTACCAAACTACAAAATATTGAACTAATGTACTAGCTTGATAGCTTGAAACTACATAAAACTTCCTCTAATCTGTTCGGTGCCATTGAGTTGTGCAAACCTCGACCATCTACAAAGCATGATATCAACCAACAAGGTAGAATACATTACGGGTGTTTTCATGACAAATGTTATCTAGTTGCAAAGTTCGCCGAATGCAATACTCCCACTGAATTATTCAACAATAACAAAATCTCTCTTTGAGCCTCAAATCTTCTTTTGCTACCACATCCCCAAGTTCAGTTTGTTCAAGGTTAGTTTGTTCACATTTTCTGGTGAGTTAAGCAGATTTCATCAAGCATGATAGCCCAACTATTGTTCATATCACAAACTCCCAGAGACTTGTGGCAAACATGCAAACCCAGCAACCACGGAGAACTAGTTGAATATTTTTATCTCAAGCACCAACTGTAGAATGTAGTGGCATATGTATCTTACTGCTTTTCATGAAAAAATTATATCACCCATGTATCATCCATGTAACAACAAGTCGACCAACTAATCTATATCACCCTTTTTACAAGTCATACAAGGCATTTCCGATGCTCTACCTATCTGGAAAGAACCTTCCAGTGAAGTCACATTCTTCATGCTCTGTCTACTACATAGCCATCATCAAGCACCTAACTATAAAGATCTGCTTTGAAAACATCTAACCGTTCCATACACTACCTGTACCATGGTCTACCAGACTTATTTATCTTACTCTGCATATATACACAATACAACTATACTAAATATTATGGTACAAAAGAAAGATATACACAACTCTTATATCCCAATTGATTCTGATTGGGCCAAACTCTCCCATAAGAAAAAGGAAGGTTTAAGTTATGAAACTTTCCTGCAACATCAATCTACAACGATACACTTCCAACATGAAAACAATGCTTCTGTATGAGAGAAAAATATGAGAGCATTTTGTTAATCCAGACCCAACAGGAATCTCAAATCTTGTGTTGCAGAGGCATCAAATCCAAATTGCAAAGAATTAGGACAAGATCGAATAGCGATGAATTTGTACTATGCGTTCTCTTCAGAAGATAATACTTGAGAAGAGTCATTGGATTCGACATTTTTGGAGCATTGATTGGCATCTATCAGATCCTTGTCAATAGATCTCATCTGCTGCATATAGAACTTAGGAAATGGTAAACTACTTGGAGGTTGACTGTTGGAATATGTAGGACCAGCCCATTTCTTTGACTCAAAAACAAGAGAAGCAAAACCACTACTGGAGGGACTTCTGAATTTAGTGTAATCAATACCATCAAAAGAAGCTACAGATTGGGACTCTTTCAACATCTTTGGCAACTCCTTCCCCATCGCCTCGGATTCCTTTGGAAGAACACTTGGGTCTGGGCCCAAAAGGATCTATTGATGTAATCAACAAATCATCTATCATTTCAGGGAGGTTACCATCCTCATAGTCTGTATTCCTGGGAGATTGATTTATTTCGGTCTCATCCCCAGAAACCTTTGAAACTTCTCTCGATACCCAAATTGATTTGTTTCACTTCAGGATAGACAACCTGGTTTATACATTATTTACAATAACCCTGTCACTTGAATAACTCGAATATTTTTGTCTCACCTAGCTTTTTTTATTAGGATCCTTCCCTGTAGTATTATTTATTGTCTCCCCATGTTTCAATATTGTGACCTCCATGGCAACTTTCTCGCTATGTTGACCATCTCGCCTACCTTTTGCTTCGGTATGAACAATATTTCCCATTGAATTCTTTGTATCATGAAAATAATGCCTTGTTGAATCCGACTGTTGCAGAGAATTCCCAAATATTCAGCCTAATAAATTTGCATAAGAACAAGAAGTAAAAGGTTGTTGACCATAGTAAATGGAAAAAGAATCTCCTACCAAACCTCCATCTTCATTGATCTTGGGAGATGTGCTAATACGCCGCTGCAGAAAATAAATATTCTTTAGGTATACATTGGCTAGGGAACTTTGAGAAGAACATATTTTGTTACACTTTCCAAAAGAAATCACATCGGAAGCCACATTTTTATGCAACCACATGGGATCTGTTTTCCTTCTACCAATATCAGGGCTTTTCCCCAAAATCCTATGGGCGTGTACTATTTCAGTCTCTGATTGTAGATAATCGACATGATGGTAAGTCCTCCCATTCCTATTCCTATTTTATTTATAAGAGACCAAAGAATATTGAGTAGGTTATATGGCAGATCCCATGGTTCTATAGAATAACCCCATATGAAGCAAAATAAGCCACCCATTATTGAAATTATTAGCTTTGTGAAAATCTTGTAGTTTGCTTGGAGTTTTCCTCGTTAAAGGGAATTGTATCTTTACAAGTGCTAGGAGACTCTCAAGTGATTATAAATTGGGCAGAGGGTTCTTATAATATTCAAGTTCTAGTTCTGGAGCATTGGAGCATTGGTGTCAAAGATATTATCACTTCTACCTTCTTTCTACAATTTTTATTTCAAACATATTTAGAGAGAATATAACACTATGGCAGATGAGCTTTCCAAGAAAAAGCTATCGGAGACCCCAATGGCCTTCTTTTCTTTGAAAATTTTTGGTGAGAGGTTATATCTGAAGGCCCTTATTCCTTATATCCATAATTTTGTTTTTGCACAGTTGGAGGAACACTTACTGGTTGCGGTCTTTTTTGGGGGGCTCTTTTATCACCCTTTGGGGTTGAAGAAATGTTCTCTTTTTTTTGTACTATTATAATTTTGGACTTGTAGTCTGTTTTGAGTGGCTAGATAGATTTATTTTGGTCATTTAGGATAGATGATATGTGATTTGTATAGACAATGTTTACTTTGATTCTATGGAATAATAAGTAACAAGTTTTTTATGTTGAAAAAAGGGTTTCTCAATAAATTGGTCATTACAATGCTTTCAGGCAATAAGAAAACTTTACAAACCATAAACCAATATGTCCAAAGACTAACCCATTAAGAACACATTAAAACAAAATTTGTAAATAATGAGCCAATTATCAGTGCTTTTAAAATATTCAATTAGTAACTTTGATATCCATTTTTATGAAAAAACAAAATTCAAACTAAATGTACAAGACAGTTCTATACTGCAATCCATGGCATGGCAACGTCTCCTTAAGGAAAAAAATATTTCCTGAAGGAAAAAAATCTCACTGGACTTTGAACCAGTGGTTTTATAGAACGTGACGATGCGTATGTTATCCAGCACGAAAATATCCCAGACGTCTTCTAGTTGAATGATATTATAGTTTAATTGAATGGTATTATAATTCATATCTTGAGAAAATCCAAAGCTGTTATAATTCACAATTTTATAGAGCAGGTATTGCTTGGCCAGAAGAACAAAAATATGATTAAATGAACATAATACATAAAACTATAAAAGAAATAATGATAAAATGAACATAATACATATAACTAAACATATTTTCAGTTCATAATACTTTCTTTGCCTTAAATCCTACCAAGCTCATATCACCAAGCTCTTATGATTGGAGGAACTTGTGACTTGAGCTGTGATGAACACAAGTATTGAGTTTGCAACTTGAGAACTTATAAACATGAAGAAAATGCTTCCACCATAATAAGATACAAGTAATCCTAGCCCAGACTAGAATCCTAGTGCAAACTATAGTAAGGTACAAGTAACCCTAGCCCAGACTTTGGATCAATATTTCTTGCCCGACTTTTCCACCACTCTGATCCCAGAATTCACCATTCTATAAATCAAATGCAGATCCTAACAACTATATGAGCATTTATGTATTAGATAACTATACGAGCATCTCTATATTAGAGAATAGGATCCACTTTTGGTGTTATAGATGGCTTTCAGAGTTCGGGTAGATTGAATCAATTAAATCTGTTTTCAAAGCTATCTCAGTGTATTAGTATTTCCGGGTTTGGATTCTGATAGGAGTGGAGTGTTGTAAAGGTTTGTAATTTTTTTTAAGGTGGAAAAGGGGAAAGTGGAGGCATCCCCGGGGTCAGATGGAAATCCATAGAAAAACCAAAAGATGACGACACCTTGGGCCTTAAGCAAATTAATGACATTGAAAAATCCTTGCTTGCTAATAGCACGTTGAACTTTATTTCTAAAGAATGTTTATGGAACAGAATTGTTTTCCAACAATATATAGTGCCTTGATGCATTGGATTGGATTAGATTAGGAGCACTATCAAAAGCATCAAGAATGTATCTAATCATTAAAAACCAATGGTTTTTACTATCCCACTTGTTGCATATTTTCTAGCTTGGAAGTGAGAGTAGATGTTGATTGAACAATGAGGGCCAGTAAACATTTTTTCTGAAAGCTTGTTTTTCTTAATCCTACTCTGATTAGGCTCCTCCATGGCAAATAGATCTTCACTTTAAATCAAATTGTGGATATAAATACAATTAGTGTTTGGAAACATGCATTGAAGTTCACTTGATCTCATAAGTTGAATGAAGTATTGGTAGAAAAATGGCAAAGCTCAAGAGTTCACGTCTAGATTAGGAAAGATTCCCACATTTTGATGTGGGCAAAGAATAAAGATTCAAGTATGTACAAAGTTAGGATATCAAGCTTTATTGTGACAAGATGGTCAAGAGGGGTGATGGTGGTGATCTAAAATGTGGAAGATCAAGGCTCCTAGCAAGACAATGATCTTTCTTTGGTTGGCTTTAAGGATTAAACGTTTGAGGCAGGAGGACTCACAAAAGAGGGGAAAGACAAGGATCCAGCATTTTTTCTCTAAGGAACGTAAGCTATTTCTCACTTGGCCATCCATTCTTCTTATGCACAACATCTATGATGGAGAGACATTGAAAATTTGGGAGGGGTGATCCAGTGGACGACTGCTTAAGAGCCTGGCTTCGCAAAAAGGAAATAAAGGGTTTCATAGCTATCCCATATGTCATTTTATGGGGAATATGGATGGCACATAATCTACAAATGTTTGAGGGTAACCATATTCCTTCCTTTCAGATTTATAATCAGCTTATGAACTGTTTCGGGGCTGCAATATGTCCTCTGCAATTAGACAACTAAGGCGGATTGGAGAACTATTCATAGACAAATATTTCACTTCGTGTTTCTTCAATGGGACTATTCAAGGCCAGAGGATTTCAGCAGTGCCTCTAGTGTATTATAATTTTTTAAGATTATTCATTTATCTTAAATCATGTTAGATCATGGATCTAACAATTATGCCGAAATGGAAGCTCTTCTTCTATTGCTTAGGATGGCCCAGAACAAAGGAGCTAGGCATATGTAGGTCTTTGGGGACACTTCCTTCGTGATCAAGTGGATGAAGGATGAACTCTAGATTCTTTGTTTTTTGTTGAAATGATTGGTCACTTGAATCTTGTATGCACATGGAAAATGGTGGAGGTATAAACACTTTCATGTTTTTTTATGAGGCAACTCCTTGATGTTCATTTTTATTATGTTGTTATGTACTTTGATGATATATACTATTTAATCATGATGTTTGGAAGAATGGATACAAGAAAATGGTATCCCAAAATTCTCTTTCCTAATGGTATGGGTTGGAGAGCACTCTTAAATGTTGGGGTGCAATACAAGCAATGGGACCCTTGAATAGTTTTTAGTCCCATTGATTTCAATTTTTTTGGGGAAAAAGCAATATGGGAGCTGGATTCCCCACTTAATAAAGATATTTTAATTAGATTAGAGCAGCAGAAAGTATGGTGGTTCCTCTCTAAAATCTTCATGGAATCTCAAAGACTCAAGGTTGGGAAACTCAGTGGCAACTTCAAAGAATCATACAAAAAGCACGTTCTTCAACACCCATGTTTGAAATTGATTGAGGAAAAGCAATATTGGGAAGGGAGGATTTTTCATGTCCCAAATTTTGCATTGGGTCACAATGGATGAATCACATTTTCCATATTCATTAGATTTTGTCAAACTGATGCTAAGGGTCAAATAATTGCCAAGGAGGAAAATTACTAATTTCCTAGGTTGGGGGTGGAAGCTTTAGGATTTGGAATAAGGGGGGCAATGAATAATGTTTGAACATTAGAATGGAATAATTATTTAATAAAGGATCTAAATAAATAAATACAATGATAAAATTTAAATGGAAATGGAGCATGGAGACACATGGAGACTATGGGGCCCACACAAGCTAGAATTGATGTGCCACATGGCATCCTACTCTTGCAATTTCGAATCCATGGGAAGCTTAAATGTTCTTGGACGAATTAGAAGGATAATAAAATTGGACATATGCATCATAGGTCGAATTTGGAAGGAAATGTAACTTACATGGGAGAGGAAGAGTCATTTTGGATCTAGTGAGACACTTGGACTAGATTCCCTGGCTCTATGACAATAATGATGAAAATGCTATGAAACCTATGAAAAAAATCAGATATGAAGGATGAAATATGAAATATCAGAAATTTCAGGTAGAAATAGAGAATCCAAGACGGATCTCATGTTATTTGGGGAAGCTCAATGGGTTCCTACTCAAATTGGGGGAAGACGGAAGGCTAGGAAATGGAGGACACATGGCAAAGATTGATCCCACACCCAAATTCGAATTGAATTGAGTTTTTGGATATATTGGTAACCTTAGAAGGATATATATTTTTATAAAATACATGGATCAACCAAGATAATATATTTTTTTTCATTTGATAAATTGTCATTTGTGAATTGCGAGAGCTAGTGGATGACTAGTTTTCTTTCCTTATCCAACTTCGAGGGTGAAAGATTCCCACCCAAGTTGGTGTTTGGAGAGGCCACTCAGGTCTTTCATGGAGGTTTAATGGATTTGTATTTGTAGGTGTAATCTACATGGAAGCTCATGGTTCCTTATATTGCAGAACTTTCTCTCAACCATTTCTAGTTTTTATGGCATATTCTTGCTCATGGAGGGATTGCGCTTTGGGTGAGCTATTGATCTCTTTGGGGAAGCTTCTAATGCCCCATTATTTTATGTTTTGATTTAAATTATATATATTTAAATTTAATAATACTATCAGGTATAAATACTGAAATATTTAATGTAAAAATGTTAAGCAATGAAGAAATAGTGCCACTTCCCCACTATCTTGTTGTGAACCAATGTAATGTTGATGGATTCGAATGAATAACTAAAATACTGATGGTTTATGGATGAATGGATTATTATTTATTTATTTATTTAAAATTTCATAATACTCTTAGGTTGAAATACCCAAAATATTTGATGTATAAATGTTAAACAATGAAGAAACAATGTCATTTCCCCACTACCTTGTTGTGAAGCAATATAATCTTGATAGATTCAAATGGATAAGTAAAATAATTATGGTTTATGGATAAATGGACTTTTATTGATGTATTATATGAGTTTAATTTTCAGTACATAAGCATTTGTAGTTGTTTTATTTAGTTTCATAGCATTTGGAGAAGTTTGCCTATCATCCCCCCAAGGTTAAAACTAGTATTTTTGCATTTGATTTAAAGGAGTTATATCAGACATTAAAAGTTGAATGGTGATTAATATGAGTTCATATTCATGTCCTTTATATTCCCACTTCTTCCATTCAGAAATTTGAGTTTTCTTGACTTCATTTGGGAAGTCATTTTCAGTATTCATTGTGGGGGAAATAGAACCCCAAATTACTAGTCAAAATGCCTACCTCAACGAGAATATCAAACAAATTTGAAGAAGCATTTAGAAGGTCATAAATATTCCCTAAACATCATATTCAAAACTTAATATCAGTAATATACCTTCTCTGAATATTTGGGAGCATTTGGACCAATGTGGAGACCTAGACATCAAAACTAGTCAAAGGTCGAAATAGGGGAAAAAGTGAAAAATTGGTCATTGAATAAAATTTCTTAAAAAGGGACATTACAATTTGGAAGGAATTGGTAGAGAATGAGAGTGGGAATAATATTAAGATCTATAGGAATGATAATGGGAAGGATTATTTCAACAAAAACATGCAGCACCTTTGTGTGGAATGTGGCATCCAAATGCAACATTCAACTCCCTACACACCACAACAAAATGGTGTGGCAGAGAGGAAAAATAGATCTCTCAAGGGGATGGCCACTTGCACGATTGAATAAAGGGATATAAGTCCCAAGATATGGGCTAAGGATATTAATTGTGCTACACATATACATAATAGATCCTTCCACAAATCAGTAAAAGGAAATACTTCTTACGAGGCATGGTCTGGCCATAAAGAAAATGTTTCAATTTTGAGGATTTTTGGATCAAGGGCATGGGCTCGAATCCCTTCTGAAAAGAGGAAGTCCTTGCAGCCAAAAATAAATGAATTAATAATGGTTGGGAATGGTGAGGATACAAAAGGTTACAAACTCTTGGACACTTCCATAATCAATACTTTTGTTGAGAGAAGTGTGCAATTCGAAGAGGAAGCAATACCAGATTTTGAGCATGCACCAGGGGAATGCTCTTCTCCTCAAAAATTTGATGATGTAAGTGATGATTCATGCTCTATTTTTTATAATATTCCTGAATATGATATGTCTGTATATTAAATTTCTATATATGAGTCACCATCAAGGCCCAAGTGGGATGAAAAAATCATACAAGCTGTAGGGGAATTGGTTGGCAATCCCCAAGAGCCTAGGAAGGCTAGATATCAATCTAACAATGCTTCCTTTGCTGGTGAAAGTAATCTTTTTGAGCACTGTTATATGATAATTGTATCTAATCCATAGTCATATCAGCAATGTTTTTATTACCCAAGATGGAAAATAACAATGGAAGAATAATTCCATTCTCTCCAAGAGAATGAGACATGGGAATTGGTTCCACTTCCTCCCCAGAGGAAGCTTGTTCAATGCAAGTGGATCTTTCGAACAAAACTTGTTACTGATGGTTCATATGTGAAATAAAAATCCATATTATTCTCTAAGGGCTCCTCTCAATTCCATGGTGTGGATTACACCAAGACCTTTGCACCGGTTGCAAAGATGGACTCCATAAGACTAGTTCTAGCAATTGCAGCTAGTAAGGGTTGGCAAGTGCACCATATGGATGTCAAGAGTGCATTCCTACACGGTGATCTACAGGAATATTTCTACATGCATAAATGTGAAGCTTTCCAAGAGGACCCTTCACTTGTTTTCAGGTTGAAGAAATCACTCTATATTTGACTCAAGCAAGCCCCCAGGGCTTGGTATGCTAAAATGGAAGCTTTCTTGCTCTCTATTGGTTTCACTAGATGCAAATCTGACCCAAATGTATATTTGTAGAAAAATTATGGTATTTTTGAGGTTATTGTTCTCTATGTTGATGACCTCTTAATTACAGGGAGCTACACCACTTCAATTGGTTCAATTAAGGCATCTCTACACAGTGAATTTGCCATGACCTATCTAGGATTGCTAAGGCAATTTTTGGGATTAGAAATTGAGCAATATGAAAGGTGCATTATGATGAGTCAAACAAAGTATGCTTCAGACCTTCTAAATAAGTTTAACATGGCTTATTGTAAGGAATCCAAGTACCGTTTCCTTTCTGTCATAAAGTTATGTGAATTTGGCAATTCTCCATTGGTAGATTTTACACTCTATAGGAAACTAATTGGTAGCTTGCTCTATCTTACACATACAAGGCTTGATTTATCTTATGTTGTAAGTGTTGTAGAAATAAATATGCACCAGCCACATGGGATCCATTGGAAGGAATCCAAAATAATTTTCTAGTATGTCCAGGGTACAAAGAATTTTGGGGTGCACTATTCATCTAGTGCTTCACTTCAACTAGCTGGGTTTTGTGATTCGAATTAGGCTAGGGATCCCACTAACAGAAAATAAAATTCAATTTTTGTCTTTATGCTTGTTGAAGGTACCATTTTCTGGTTAAGTAAGGAAAAACACACCATTTCACTTTCATCAGCAGAGGCCAAGTACAGGGAAGAATTCAATGCAGCTGCACAATGTGTTTGGTTGCAGGGTATTCTTTGGTAATTTGGTGTCACAATTGATTCTCCTATGGGTGGAAAATCAAAGTTCCATCAAAATATCTACTGATCTAGTTCATAGGAAGATGAAAAATCATATTGAGATCCATATGCACTACATCCATGGCTTAGTGCATGATAGGGTGATTTCACTACAGTATTACCCATCCACCGAGCAAACTGCTGACATTTTCACCAAGACTTTCACAAAGAAGACCTTCACTCATATGAGATATTTGCTTGGAGTGAGTTATGGGTGGTGATTTATGCTATTTGTTTCAGGTTTCATCCCTATGTCCATTCTTGAGGGAAGGTTTTGTCCCATGGGTTTTCCTTCTTTTCCTCACTTCATATGCACAAATAAAATTTTTGATTTATGTATTGAGGTGACTTGAGCATTTCTTGCCAATGCCTCCTCCATTTTATGAGTTATAATAAGTTTTTGGTTAAGGGAGGATGTTAGAACATTAATCCAACCCATTAGTACCTTAGTCTAAGTCCCTAGTCAATTTTATTGCATTTTGTGCATTATTACACTATGGTTTGGACTTGGGGTGCTTAGTTGGACCAATAACAAGTTAAATTGTGGCATTAACACCCACATGAGAACTCTAGCTCAATAAAACATCCACATGTGCAGCCTCATCATTTATGGTGCACTCCCATTCATTGAATGTGGACATTTTGGTTGACTAGGAGCGCTAGAAATGGATTTTGTCCAATTTTGGACTGATTTGGTGCATTTAATGCAACCTAGAGCCTCTCACCCACCTATGTTTGCACAAAAATGCATGCCTAAGTGTTATTATTGATCCATGTCACCTCATCCACATCCACATAGAAATTCGTGTCCATTTCGGCTGATTTGGAGTGTGTTTGGCCCACCCAGGGGGGATTTGTGGCCAATTTGGACAATTTCATTTGTACAGTCACTTTGGGATTCCCAAGCCTCATGAAACACTTATGATGTAATATAAACCTTTTACTAACATGTTTTAATTTTAGAAATTCAAATAATAACTTGTTTAATCTCACATTGCATGTGTAAATTGCTTCTCTTTTAATGGTTTTTTGCTAGTTTTGCATCAAATTTGATTTGTGAGTTTATATAAGGATCCTAGATCTTGTTGTAGATAGAAATTATCACATATTATTTCAAATTGAAATCAATTATTCTTGATGTTCCGATCATGCCATCCTTTTTGTCATTCCTTCTCAACATTTTGATGATAACCTGCAACAAAATGTTCCTCTTCCAAATGCATCATCTATGACATACTTTCCTTGAAAAAAAACACATATTTCACCTTTGTAATTGAATAAATCCTTAAGCTCGGTACAATATATTCTATTGGCATCACAACCTCTTATCCATACACTAGGTGAAATGGAGTTCAGCCTGTCAACTTATTACAATTCGTGTGATATTCCCATGGAACTACCAATATTTTGTGGTCCCATCCATGTCTTTGAACATTGAAAATATTTTTCAATCCATTCTCCAAGATCTTGTTGAATGCTTCGACATCGCCATTCACTTGAGGATGATATGGCATTGTCTTTCTATGCTGGATCTGAAATTATTCAATTAATTATTCAATCAACTGATTGATAAAATGTGTACCTTGGTCACTTATCAAAATTTTTGGGCATCCGAATCAAGTCACAACATTTTTGAATAGGAACTTGGAAGAAGTCAGAGTAGTACAATCTCTTACTAGTTCATCTTCAAACCATTTGGTCAAGTAATCTACCATAGTAATAATATATCTTGTGCATGTTCTCTTCCCTGTTGGAGTAATAGGTCCCACAAAATAAACAACCCATTTTTCAAATCCATGCAATTTTACTTGAGGTACTAGTGGAATTTCATCTCGTCATGACAACTTTTCGGTTCTTTGACAGACATCACAACTGTGAAAATATTGTCGAACATCTGTATGCATGGTGGGACACCACAATCCTACTTGCAATATATTTTGCACTATATCTTTTCCAGCATAATGGCCTCCCATAAAACAAACATGTGTTTCATTGAGTTTCATTGGTCACTCATGTTCCAATACACAGTGACAAAGAATCTCATCTGGACCCATTTTATATAATTCTCCATTGATTAACTGGAAATATGTAGCTCACACAACTAGCTATTTCTTCTTTGCAGAAGTAAATTCAGCTGGGGCATAGCCCGTACTTAAAAAATGTATGATGCATCAATATGATCATAAACATTATTATTGCAAAAAATTATGCTAGCATTGATATTACTAGGTTCTTTTCCACTCTCAATCCTCGAGAGATGGCCTGAACTTGAATTTAGTCGACCCAGTTTAACAATGACTTCAAAGTCAAATTATTGAAAAAGGATAAGCCAACACAAAATATACCCCCCCCCCCTCCCAACACTAGCTTATCGACTAGGTATTTCAGCATTGAGTGATATGTATACATTTTGAAATGTCCACCCATCAAGTAGTGTCAAAATTTCTACAGAGCATATACCATAGCTAGTCCCTCTCTTTCTATCATGGAATAGTTCTTATCCACTTTTGATAATTTCTTGCTAGCGAAGGAAATAGGATGATCAATTGATCTTTCACCAGGTTCTGGTAGAACCACTCTTAGCATGACATATGATGCATCATCATGTACATGAAATTCCCTTTTCCAATCTGGAAATACAAGTATGGGTGTTGTAACCATCTTGTTCTTTAAAGTGTCTATAATTTTTTGGCAATTTTTCATCCACCAGAATTTAACATCTTTCTTCAATAACTTCTCCATCGGAGCAGTCACCTCCTCATATCCTTTGATAAATTTTCGATAGTATCCTATATCTCCCAATGTTGTTCTCAGTTGCTTAACTGTGGTAGGTGGTGGTACGTTGAAAATGATGGAAATTTTAGCAGGTTCAACCAAGATTCCGTCACGAAAAACCACATGGCCTAACAAAATTCTAAAAGTGCCACAAAAAATACATTTCTTTATGTTCGATGAAATATGATACTAGCGGCACCATTCTAGCATCATTCTGAGGCTCTCAATATGATTTTTAATGATCCCAAATACAGTCAAATCGTTGAAGTAGACCATAAGAAATTTATGAATAAAATAATTGAAGGAAACAACTTCTATCTTAGAAAAGGTAGCAGGAGCATTGTTGAGTCCAAAGGGAATTACTGTGTATTGGAAACAACCCCAGTCCATCGCAAAGGCTGATGTGTGTTGATCTTCTTTTTCAGTTTTGATCTAATGGTAGCCATAGAAACCATCAGTGAATCAATAAACCTATTGACCCCCAACACTTTCTAATACATCATCCATAAATGGATTTGGAAATGGGCCATGTAAACAAGAATCGTTCAATTTCCTTAGATAGACAAATTATTACCTCACTAGTAGCCTTCTTATATTGAACTGCTATCAAAATTATTCATTTAGTTTCTTCAACAAGTTCTATGATACCTGCATCCATCATGCAGTCCAATTTTTTCTTTATATCGTGGATACAGTCGGTATGGTCGCTTCTTTACAAGTTTTACATCGAGATTTAACGGGTTTTTCATTTCTCCAAGGTATCCTACAATTCCTTTCATTTCTGATAATTTCGTAGGGAGCAAATCCTGAAAATCATGCAATAGGTCCATAATTTTCCCAACAATCTCATCATCCTAGAAATATCCAATATTGGAAAATTTTGGATTCTCCAGGGATCCAATGTTTACTTTCTTGACTTTTAGTGTATTCAGAAACTGATCACTATAAATACCAAATCCTTTCACTGCACACATACCTTTAGACTCTGGTATGTTAATGTCGAGTGGGTAATCATCATCAGGTTCTCATGTCACATTATAGCACTCCATCCAACGCTAGATTGTTGCACTGCACTAATTGAATTTTTTCATTGCAAAAGGGAGATCTTCAAATATCTTTTCCTTAATTACTTGAAATGCAGCGTCAATCAACAGATGATGATCAACAAACTCAAATGTGTGTTTGAATCTAGTAGCTAATTCATCCCATTCAAAAATCCCTCATCTAAGTTTGAATGATGTATAGAAGTTCCTTGGTATCATGGCTAATGTCTGTATCAATTGATGAACCCATTTATGTCGCGTACATGCCTCCCATGTCGCACGATAATACTCAATATGTTCGACAAGATTAGTCAATAATGTATACTTTTGACAAGTATAGTTGATCTATTCTCCAAATATTATCTCAATCAACCTTCGACATTGTGTCCATTTCGAGATGGATTCTTTATGTGTGACCCACCATCTGGGGCATGTATATTTCAGTGCAAAATCGAGGGTGGAGAAGAGCTGATGTTCTGTGACTTTTTCTTCAAATTCTATAAAAAAAGATGCAAGGTTAGGTAAACCTTCATATGTGGGTATTTCACTTAACTTGATTCCTACCCATCGCATAGACCATGTAATTATTGTGCACCTTCTCATGGATACTTAAGGCATTCAATTCTTCCATTTTTCCAATGCTTCGTGAGAATCAGATGTACAGGAACAAATACTCTGCCAACTAAGCTTTTCATCAATCCTTGAATTTACATAACCGTCCTTTGTAGACGTAATGTTATAATATGGTCCATATAATATCCTTTTCCTTCACTATTTACTCGATCTATGTATCTTTGACCTTCTAGTAGATGAATTGGTGCGACCAGCCTTAGCTCTGAATCTTCAAATATTAAGAATAGTTTTTTAAAATTGATGATGGTCTGGTTATCAATCGCCTAGTCAATCCCCAAAACTGCAGGATACGGATTTGTGTCATTGACAATGTCGATTACTTCAAATTCAGCATATTCTCTCAAGCCTTCTATCTCACTAAGCACTTGTGTCAGTCAACTGATAGGTAGTAATTTCAACTAATTTGCTAATTTGAATTGGACAAGAGACCACTCCAGTCACAGTTTCCCCATGCTATCCCATGTTTGTTTTGTCAAAATGTTGACATCTGATCCTAATTCTAGGATAATATAGTCCATATCGTAATCTCCTATATTCTCAATAATCCTTAACTTGCGACCAATCTTTAATCGTTTTCCCACATGGTTTACTCTTATGTGTGGTCGCACGCCTTCTTGAGGTTCTTCTATTAAAGATGTCAATCCTGCAACATATTTATCTTGTATTAGCAATAAACAAATTTTGAAAAACACTTTAAGCTTACTAACATTTCCCGTCGACTGCTTTTGGAACAACTCATCAAACTTCATGGGCATATCCATTCTTAGTCTTCTAAGTAGTGTAGCATCAGATCTCGACAAATTATGGTCACGCATTGAAAAAATACTTTTTTTGGGGGGATTCAAATGGAAATTTCTGTTGTGTCGTTGGTTTCACCCACGTTTGATAATGCTTTGTTTCTTGGTATTCTCCAGACGCAGAACCTCCTCTTCTTACCAAAGTTATATCTAGTTCCCTTGGCTCAACAGAAATCTCTTGGATATTCTGGTTGGGGTTTGGGTTTGGATTCTACATAGGGTTTGTATTTTCCATATTTCTATCCTTCAACTTTGCAATCAACTATAGACATTGTTCGATAGTATGATCAAAGGATTTTATATAGGAACATGTCTTTATAGGATTCACACAATCCCTAGAAAAATGTCATGGTTTCCCACAATTATAACATATAATTTGGCTTCTTCCATGACCAAATCCTCCTACCTATCCTCGACCTCTAAAATTTCCACCCTCCCTTTGTTGAGGGTATTACTTTTGTGGATATTGATTCTATGGATACAGTGGCTGAGGATACTAAGCTTGTGGATATTGATCTTGATCCCTCTCAACTTGCATATGCTCTTCATTATTAATTAAATAGGTGTCCACCATTTTCTACTACAGCAGCCAAAATTCTCTATAGTCCTTCTCATCATGGCCCACTAATTTACAAAATTTTACAATATAAACTATTTGATGCACTTACAATATTCTATAAGTACAAACACTTATCTCACCAATGGCCTCTATCTTGGAATATTCTACACAAAGAAATCCCTTATGTATTTATTGGGTTTGGCACTCCAGATGTGACATAATTCATGAGTGTTAGGTAGTTACCATTATAATGTCCCATTGTTCTGCATTCGGTACACCACATTTCTTCTTGTATTTCTTTCCTTTTTTTAATCTCCTAGAGTTGCAACGTAAGGTTATCTAAGTGTGACTAAATTTGCATCATTCATGCACCAGTCTTTCCTGCAGGTGTGGATTATAGCTTCATGGCCAGCTCCAGAGCTTAAGTCCATGACACAATATTTTGTTGCATCAAGGGAATCTAGATGTGTGGTAAAAATGCTACAATGAAATATTCTTTGTTTTGTACATACAAAATATAGAAGCTTACTTTAGCCATCAATGTCTTAAATTTCTGGTCGAAGCCCCAGATAGACTCCATAGATAATTGCTTAATCACTTTAATCTCTCTAATACACTGAGATTCATATTTAGGATTTCTAAATTCATCTACTAATCCTTGTTGAATTTGGTTCTTTCTGTGTGACACCTATAGTAACCACAGATAACTTCATATACCAATCCAATGCGCGAGCCCTTAGGGTTGTGATCATTTAATCCCTCTTTATGGCATTATCTTCTAACTTTCACACGGCCTACATGGATTCACATAGAAACCAATGTTTCCCTGGGTATTCTAACCCATTTACATTTAATATCATCATCTTAAGATCATTCCTAGCCATTGTGTTGGTCCTTAGTACTGTTGGATAAAAGTTTTGGCTAGCAGGACTCCCTTGTCCACTAGTCCCATGATTGTTATTACTTTTATTAACAAACCCACTAGGAGATGAGGTTCTGAACCTTACCTATGGAGGCATACGCGAGGTTGTAGGTGTGTAGTATTAGTACTCTAGATCTGGGGCTTCTTCTTTTTCTTCTTCCCTTTCAGGGATAGGCTGGTATTCCTCTTCCCTTTCACAAGAACCTCCGCTAAAGTGCGACATTAACTCATAGTCTTCTCGTCTGGTCATGCTGCAACTTACTCTTCTAGTAATAATTCTTCTTCTCTTTCCTGAACGAAATATTCTTCCACTTCTTATATGTATCCCTTCTATTGCAATTTCGCTATCACCGAGGAACATCTCATCTTACTCTGCTCCATTTTTCTCACAGGTTGTTTGCAACATATCTAGGGTCTTCTGTGAGAGTTCTTTACTCATCAGATTCCATTCTCAAGATCCCTATTTTACATACAAGCATCTTTATCCAAATTCTTCAAGATGTTAGGTATCTTCTTCTAGATCCTTTGAAATTTTTTCTTTCTGCCTCACTATATGATGTTATTGTGTCGACATCAAATCCAGTGATGTATCCCTCAAAAATCGACAACCCTATATATAGGGTTTCCAATATTCTTCAGTCACAGAATCAATTGAGAACTCTAATTTGTTGGTTCTCCTTATTGGATATTTTTTTCGTTGGGTTGTTAACTTCAACAAGCACTCATACAACAAAACTAGAAACTCATAGAAGAATATCTAGTGGATATCTATATAAATATACAACTCCAACCACTTTATTGGATTCAATTGTGATCCTTAAATTTATTCCCGTTCAAACTCTAATGCCTTAGAATCCACCCACTCTTGAATTTTTGGCTTCGTCGCGTGCCAAAACATATCCCTCACAAAATGATTTACGGTCGAGGAAACATAACTATTTGTTGGTGTTTCCTCCTTCGAACTAGGTTCAGAACCCTGGTTGTTCGTCAACAAAGCCTAAGATATCATCCCAACATAGCAGGGATTAGTCAGCAACACCTGTGATGCATATGCAATCTTACCCGAGATATCTCTATGGGAAACTGCCAGAACTAGGTTTCTGCAGTTGTGTGGGGATTTCTTCTTCCTTGCCGCCATACTAGCTTACTCAACTGAAGTCGGGGGCTATGTTCCCTATTCTTATTATTTTAATTAAATATATTACTCTACTTATCTGTCGACATAGATTAAAACAATGCTATAAAGCTTTATCATAAATTCTATCTATCAATAGTGCGACACATGCATCTAAGAACCCCTTCACAAACAAATTCTAGTCAATCTATTCAGACCTACTTATTCACAACATACATTCATTCAAAATAGACATATTCATCAAATACACATTGAGACAACATTTAACCATGAGGGATTCACCTTGTTGAGCAATATCTTGTCACGTTCATTCATAAAGCGAGGTTTTTAAATTGTGAAAAATAAGGTCAATATATTATAGGTATTGGGGGAAAGGGAGTAGGGAATGGAAGGTTTATAGGTATTGGGAGGTATAAAAAGGGGTATCTAGTAAAAATAGGCAATGTCTCGTAAAAATAGGGTTTTTTTAAATGGAAATATGTATTGGGAGAGGGACTCAACAAAAGGATTTTGGTGGGTATTTATCAATATTTAGTTAAATTAGGGGTATTCTTTAATATCACATGAACGAAGGCTCTATGGAATAGTTTCACTTAGAGAATACCGCATGCATTTAACATGGAAAGCCATTTGGGAAAAACCATAAAGGCGCTCTTCATATGGCATGAGAAATATATAACACCTTTCATCCATGCACTCAACTTGCAGAATCTGTTCCATATATTCTCTACAATCTATACAAACTTATCTAGTCTTAGATCTATGAGTTTTCATCTCCTTCACTGTACTAGAGATCTGCACACAACCTTGATTGACTATCTTCTCTACAACTCTACAACTCTACAACTCTACAGCTCTTCTAAGACAAAAGTTAATAGATACCTAGAGACCAATGCACACACATCTTGGGTTCTCTCTTTTATAGGCTCTCCTATGTCAGAATCAACCCACTCTATTCTGTTAGCGAACATGTTGTAATTCCTATTTTTGTACATTCGGTTATACTAACAGTAGGCACTATCAGCCCAAAATTACAAAGATGATTTATTCCCAAAGAATGCGCTATTCTAACTGGATTCTTACCCACGATCATTGAGGTTTCCTTTTCAACCATTGTACTCTTCTTCTGTCATGGTTCCTTTCATCATGGTTGTCCTCTTTCGTCGCAGACTCTTCTCTTTCATCACAGACTCTTCTCCCACGATTCTTTCTGTCGTAGCTCTTGTTCCATGGTTTCTTCTATCGCGGGTCTTCTTCCTTCACTGCAACTTCCTCTATCATGCGACCAGACTCTTCCTATTCTCGAGTAGAATTCTGGCCAAGTTCTGCCTATGTTTTCCTAGGGCCAACAACTTGTATGCCCATATTTTCATGTGAACCCACTTGTAAGCAATAAAAAATCCAAAAATCCAACTTTATCTTTTATTGATATGGACTATAATAAATGGAAAATAAGTAAAAATTGAAAATAAATATTTTTTTAGGACAAAAGCATAAATATAATAAATAACATAGAAGAAAACACATGCCTTCACCTAGTTATAGATAGAAAGTTCAAGAACTAGAGATTCTAAATAGTTAATAACAAAGTTGAAATCCTCATTTCATTCTCGGTTCAGAATACTTGTTTTGACTATAGTTTCTTTTATGGAAGTTTTTCTCCCATCAACTTGAGCTTTACCTAGTGTCAACTTTACCCAGCATGCCTTTGTTTTTAAAGTTAGTTTCTCTAACAACCTTTACGTGGAGCATTCAACATGTTTATGAATATCTCTTCATAACCAACAACCAAAATTAAATATAAGTGCATACCTTAGATGGACATAATTTTTAAGTATCCATTGAATAACACTTTATAAATAGCACATCATTTCCCTAAAGAGCATGGCTATACCTCTTTTCCAAAATAGGTACCTCTAGTGTTTTTGGACACAAGTATAAGTTTGGAACCTACATTTTAATCATTTCCTATCCAAACCAAAAGAAATTATAGATATATTTTTTCACATAAACTGTAAATCTTCATATGAAAGAAATATTTCTCAGATCCAACACATATATATGTTCTAGGTCACACTTTAAAATTGAATTTCAAAACACAAGTATGCAATCCTAGTCATGTCGGATAGGATGATATAACATATTTCTATTAAAACATTCAATTCCCCACTAGGAATTGGATCATAAACAATTCTCCCAAGAATATACTGTCATGCCTAAAAGATGTTTGCTCACTGCCTAAATGTTCACTACCTTGTTTACATTTGTGTTGCTAAGCCATGAGAAGAGAGACAATAATATCTGTAATGGGCTATGGGTTTTGTTGGATTAGGATCTGTGAACTTGACTAGGTTAAGGTCCAATGTAACCAATACAACCCATGATCTTCTACATACATAAGAGGGTGTAGAGGTCTTGTGTTATGATTTTCCCTATCTTTTTGTGTAGATTTGTTTTGACTGATAAACTTAGTCATTACAAATGTATATATACCAGATGGGTGTTTTGATGGCCTTTTCTATGGGATTTAATGCGATATGAGAATACTCATTTTCTTATTTGTTCATGGATGGTTACTTGTTCAATTTAAATTGATGACATATGTTTAGTTGATTAATCATGATATGAGCATTCATGATGATTTAACATATGCTATGTGTTAAGATGATATTCATGATTTTTTGTAATCTTATGATTTCAAGAAAAAAATGTGGTTGTTAGAAAGTAATTCCATTCTATTTATGTTCATGAAATCTGTTATTATGATGGAACAAGGTTGTCACATGTAGTTCTTTACTATTTCTGATGTGAACATGATCATGTTATGATCATATTTCATTTTAATGATGGCGTGTAATAGTTAACATGCGGAAATTTTCTATGTATAATGAGATGATGAAATTATGATTATAAGTAATTCCTTGATTGCATGATGTGAGGTGGAGATGGATAGTAATACATGCATGGTCTAGAATAGTAATTCATTTAATGATCCTGTAGAAGCCCATAAATACAAAGGAGAAAATCTCCAAAGTAACACTATATGGGATGGGGGAAAACTAAATCAATAATCATATGCCAATGATTCTTCAACACTAACTAATGCATGGTGGGTGATCATACAATTCAAATTAGCATAGAGTGCCTCTTGTGCCTAAAATTTTGATATAGTGTTTGGAATTATGGTCGTCAATGGAGTTGTAATGTTAGACTTTCGATGCTTAGGGTTGAGTTCCTAGTTGGAGGTGTGGAGGGAGTTTTGCCTAGTGTTTCAAGATTCCTAGGATACATACTATTAGTGTAATGGACCAAATTCCTATTATAATCTAAATGAGGCCTAGAGTAGGCACATATTGGGCTTAGGATCATAAATCCCAACATAGGTCAACATGCTATTAACTTGATGTTGAGTGTCAAGGAGATTAGTAGAGTTATATTTGCACACCATAAAAGTTGTGATGTATAATTTTGATGCCCACTATAGTCACACCATGATGGATTGATCTTACACAAGTTATAGAAAAAGGGTTGTACCAAGGAAAACAACAATATTAATAAAAAAAATAAGAATATCTTATAACCGTCAATGGTATGATATGGAAGAGTAAAAAAGATATAGGAAAAAAGTAAAATACAAAAATAACAATTAAATTAACTTCAAAATGAATCCAAACAAAAAAAGATACCTATCATTATAAGTAGGTGCAATAATATACATCATATATAATAATGATGAAAAAATCAATTACAATTTCTCCATCCTTTCATAATCTCATGCTATGTATTTATCATCCTCCCTCCTTTGTGACATGCAACTAATTTATATACATATAATTATTATTTATTTAAATATAAATTCTATAAAAAACAATTATTTATTTAAATCTAAATTCTATAAAAACAATATTATTAGTTGTTTTTTAAATTTAATTCAACTTTCTTGATTATCTACAATTAGATATTTTTTTTAAATGTACACCACCATCTATACCTATACACATCCATTATTTCAATAAAATCATTATATTAAACATTTCAATCAATCCGTCCATATCCATGTGTAAATGAAGTCATTTTTATCTTTCACGATCTTGTTGATCTGTTCGTTATCTTGTCATCATCTTCTCCATTTTCCTTTTTAATTTGTACGTCCAACCTGTTTCCTTTTTTTTTTTTTCTTCCTATGCGCACTTAGATATTCTTAAAATGTCACTCAAACATTATTTTTAACTATCCCATTCTATCTTTGGAAGAATCCAATATGTGCATAAAATCATCGTATTAAACATTTCAGGCATAGATAGTTTTAAAAACTCACTGTCACATTTTTTTTTTAACTATAACATTCTATCTTTAGAAAAATCTAATATGTCAATAAAATCATTGTATTAAACATTTCAATCTATCCATGTCTCAATGAAGTCTAATATTAGATGAAAAGAAATCTGTCACAAAAGTCAATGTATTTAAAATTTCAATTGACGTGTTTATCAATCCAAAAAAATTCTAATGCTGTCAATGAAGTCCAATATTAAATGAAAAAAATGGCATGTCAATAAAGTCAATGTATTAAAAATTTCAATTGACGTGATGACGTGTTAAGCATTTTAATAATTAGAATGCAAGAAAGTCATTGAGCTGAGAAAGTCTAGAGTTTAATGTATTGAAGCATCTCAATCTATTGATGTGAGTATTCATATGTAGGAGGTTGACGTTGAACGAATGTTGCGTATCGAAAGGGTGCAAACACTAATAGTAATGTTGAATTTTTGGTTTTTTTTATAGTTTGTAAGGAAGAAGAATTATTATGTTTTTGGGCGTAGGGGACTTCAAAGTCATTCTGGACTAGGTAAACAATGTTCATTCTATTCAGTCTGTGAATCTGCATAATTGGCTCGATCATGTTAAGCGGATGATAGGACATTTTCAGCGATTCTCTTTCCATTATATATAACCCGAATTCAACCAGGCGGTTGATGGCCTCTCCAAGCAGGCCATTGGACTTGTGTGACAAGTGATTGCTTAGGAGGAACACTTCAAGGGGTCCTTGATCGATTCTGGTCATTTGAGTCTTCTTTGTTAGTGTTCGAGTGTGCTTTTTGGGAAGGATATTTTTTTTTTCTGATATTTATGGACTCTCGGAGGAAGAGTAGTTTGGGTTTTCATATGTCATGAACATGTAAACTGTTATATAGAGAATGTTTTGGAAATATGATGATGCATAGGTATGAAGTATGTAGAAGTTTGATGCCTTAAAGTTTTCTTAATGTACATAGGACAACTTTTCTTAATATAAAGTTGTTTCTTAGTTATGAAAAAAAAATGGTGTAAATAATTTAAATATATAAAAAGTATTAAAGTAATTTATTATGAAAAATTTTAGAGGTAAAATTTAGTATATAGGTTTTTAAAAACATTTTTTTTAAAATACTTGTTTTTATTAAATTATTTGCTAAAATCTTCTCAAATTTTATATAAACTATGTAAAACATTTTAATTTTTAATTAAATTTTAGGTATAATCATTATATATTATTTAAAAATAATAATAATAATCTATTTTTAAGGTTATCAGTAAGTGAGGTATCAAGTTGGCATATGACACCTTTTTATTTGTGCTACAAGGGACCTCGAGTGGACATTAATTGTTAAAAACTATAGAGGTGTACATACCCCACTTTCCTTTAATCTAAAGTGTGACCTTTTAGGAAGAAACACATACTCTTAATCATTAGATCCACTTTTTTTTTTCAGAGGAAAAAATACCAGCCTTTGTTATTCATTCAAGAATCAAAAGACATCTTATACATATAGCCAGCAGATGGCTTCTTAGTATTGGCAAAAAATGCACAAAAGATACCCCATCAAGACAAGAACAACAAAGATCTAAGCAACGCATAAATAGCCCATATAGGAGGAGCACAAAGTCTGATAATTGCAGACTTTTCTCATCATTCCTGATAAACAGGTCAGAAATTGCTGATAGTGATATCGAGAGTGATCAAAAAACAGACAAGTCTTGAGCAAAGCATGCTGGCTGAAAGTCACTGCAAAGCAGACTAAGAACAAATACATATCAAATCACAAAGTGCCAAAAGTATAAGAGCATATAGCTCTACACATGCTAGAAAAGCATAAATTGACCATGATCTATGATCATGCCATCCAGAGATTTAGAAAAGAAACCAAAACCCATATCCATCTTCAAAGCCTGCTTGGAGAGACCATCAGCTTGCGTGTTATGCTCACGATATATATGTTTGAAGATCACATGAGGGGCAGATAACAACATAGAACGGATGTCATCACACTAATGATTCAGAGAAGGGACATTAAGAGTTGCAAGTCTATTAAGCCAAGAGATAATGACAAGCGAGTCACCAAATATCGAGTGCATGGGTAAACCCATCAACTTACTCACTCTCAGAATAGCCCATAGTGCTAGTAATTTAGCTCTAGTGTTTAAGCTACATCCACAGCCGAGGGAGAAACTAATGCAATAATCAGCTTTGAGATGAATCACAAAGCCAACACCACCAATATTCCCTGCAGCAGCCCCATAAAAAAATCCACAAGGGTATTTGATCATGGGACTCAGACCAATATTCATAATTCTTTGCTTTTTTGTGGAACTGGATACAAGTGCAGAAGGTTATCAATCTAAATGATAAGAGCATGGAAAGAGGGCATTTTATTGTAAAAAATGCATCGGTTTCTGAGATTCCAAATACACCAAAAAAAGAAAATCGGTAGATATCTGAAGTGTGCAGAGATCAGGATATTGCTGAACCAGTATTCCAGAAAAGAAGAGATAGATACAAATTGAGGCGGAGGAAATCCATATCGAACATCAAAGTAGGAAAAGACTCCTTTGGTGAATGAGCAGTCAATAAAGAGATGCTGAGAATTATCTTCACCCAAACAGCAAAGGACACATCTACTAGGGATCTGCATACCCCGGTGTTGTAATTGTTCCCAAGTCAAAATCCGACCCCTACTAGTTAACCAAATGAAGCATCCAATTTTCAAGGGGATATTAAGATTCCAGAGTGAGTCAAGAGCAGAGGACTGATCCTCAGAGTAATACGAGGAAGCTATGCAATCATAACCCAAGGAAACAGTTAAAGGACCCACATAATTGTTATGTGCCCATAATAGAGAGTCACAATTATCTGTAAGGCGAATCCTACCATACTCCAGTCCTCTAATGTAGCTATCCCATATTAATTTCCATTCTCCCTGAATATCCAGATCATCTGCCGAGAACCAATAGCTCTGAGCAAGTGGAGTATGATACCGCGCTTGATCCAATGTACAGATGCCATAATCTTCCAAATAATCCCGCAAATCATGAGGGAGGAGAAAAGATGACCCCAAACCAACAATGGGATCCACTCCCAGTCGGATTGAAGTCCCATTACCAGCCTTCGAAGTAAGCCCTTTTCCAAGACAAGAGATAGTAAGAAGAAAACCCTTCCAAATCGCAGATGCTCCTCGATGAGAAAAAGACTTTTTACAGAGCCAGGAGTGTAGAGGAGTTCTTTTCAAATATTTAATAGATAGAAGATGAGACCAAATGCCTTTGCCATTGATAGCCAGCCATAAGCTTTTAAGTCTCAAGGAGAGACTGAACCATGATAGCTGCTTAATTCCCCATCCACCCAGGGTAGTCGGGCGCGCTAAAATGTGCTAGTCCACAAGACGATATTTCTTTTTCTTAGATGTTGAACCCGACAGAAAAGAAAATATCATGTGCTTGAGTTTGTCAAGTATGGACTGAGGGATCGGTACCAAAGCCATCCAGTAGACAAGAAGACTGGATAGCACTGATTTGATAAAAACAAGACGACCACCAAGAGATAAGAGTCGGTTGGTCCAGTGGTGGATCCGTTTTTCATATTTTGTAAGGATCCAATGCCAATCAATAACCAAGTACCCCAATGGCTTAATAAAGTATCCCAAGTACTTAAATCCATTATTAATATGCTCGAATCGATAGGGAAGTAACCCAGTGATCCTACGCAGACGATCAGCATCCAAATCATTATGTAGAAAGAATGATTTGTCCAAGTTAATTCGCATGCCTGAAGCCTCACAAAATGTGTCCAAAATAACTTTAAAGGCCATCCATTCCTCAAAAGTACTGATACCAGCCATAATCACATCATCTACAAAGAGTAGATGTGTGAGGGAAAGCTGAGGCGAAATCTTGATTCCCCTGATTCTGCCATTAAGTTTGGCATCCTCAATCAATAAACTAAGCCCTTCAATTACCAGAATGAAAAGCAGAGGAGACAAGGGGCATCGCTGCCTGATGCCACAAGAAGCAGTGAAAAAGGGAGAGGGGGAGCCATTAACAAGGATGGAAAAATTTGCAGATGATATACAATCCAGAATCCAATTCACTCCTAGTAGTGGGACCCCGATTTGTAGAAGAATAAGTCTGATGAAAGGCCAATTGACCCTATCAAATGCCTTAGTTAGATCTAATTTTAAAATGAGGGCACACCTATTTTTGGTTTTGACAGTGTGGAGGACTTCCTGCGTAATGGCCAAGGGTTCAATGATTTGGTGATTCTTCAAAAATCCAAATTGCTGGGGAGAAATGGAATTGTCCAGAAAGGGCTTAAGTCTCAAAGCCACAACCTTAGATATCAACTTGTAGACCAGATTGCAGAGAGAAATGGGACGGAAATCAGCAAAAGAGATGGGCAATTATTTTTTGGGGATAAGTGTTATAAAGGTGGAGTTCAAGGAAGGCACCACCTGACCATCTTTCCTGGATGTCTCAACCATCTTAACAAGATCAAGCCCCAACAAATCGAAGAAAACCAAATAAAATTCAACAGGCCATCCATCAGGACCCGGAGACTTATCCTTTTTGAAGGATTTGAGTGCAGCCTCCACTTGTCAAAGAAACTTGACAAGAGAATGTCTCTTTCTCTTCAGGGCTGATGAAAGAGGGAAATAATCGAATCACCTTGAGTTGGGCTGCAATGTTCGTCAAATTATCATCAGCAAAAATGTTCTTAAAATACTGCACCCCCACAATCTTAAGTCCCTGATCATCAATGACCAAGTTTCCAGCCTCATCTTCAAGACTCCAAATGGCATTATGGTTTTTCCGAGCAGATGCCACAGCATGGAAGAATTTAGTGTTAGCATCACCTTGAAGAGTCCATGACACTCTGCTTTGTAATCTAGAGGATAGTAATTCATGGTCCAACCGCTTTTTGAGCTCAAGTCTGAGAACTGCCAATCTGGACTGCTCCCCAGCACTTAATATAGATGTAATCGAGGAATCTAGAATAGAGCTTATTTCATCCTCCACAAGAGCCGATTTGTCCTTCAACTCAATAGATTTCTGTTTAGTCCAGGACTTAACTTTTCCTTTAAGGAGACACAGTTTAACAGAGAGGTCTTCCATGGCATCCTCCGAGGCATTAGACGAAATAAGAGGCCATTCAGATCTAATCATATGAATAAAATCCTCATTATCCAACCAAGAATGATTGAGTTTGAAGGGAAAGCACAAGAGACCGGATGATCCAGCCATTCGAATAGAACAGGAAAATGGTCAGAGACCCCAGATCTATGAGCGCAAACCCAATATCTGGCAAGGAGGCTAACAAGGTGATCAAATAGCATAAATCGATCAAGTCTTTTCGATATGCCCTCTTCCCCTATCCTACCATTCCTCCAAGTAGGTCCAACGCACAAGGGGGCCACATCCACCAATTGATGATCCGAGAAGAGTTTAGTAAAATAGGGCCCCAGGGGGTCAAGTTGAGCCTTAGAGCCCCATATCTCAGAAATATTCAAAGTAAGGTTCAGATCCCCCGCAAGGATCAGGATAGGTAAGGTAAGAAGACCACCTCTAGCCACAGAATTCCAAAAATTTTCTCTATGAAGGTAGGGACCATAGCAATTAAAGATGGAAAGGGGAAAGGCAGATCCTCAAATCAGTGCCTTTAGCAGAATGCTTGCCACAGTGTGATAGGCTTTACACTTGATGAGTTTCGGATTCCACCCAAAGAGAATGCCCCTCGAAAGACCAAAGGAGCTGATCGCGCAGAATTCCCAGCCAAGATAGAGCTTAGAAAAAGCAAGAAGGGCAGGATAAGAACTGGTCATAGTTTCTTGCAGGAGAACAAAATCAGGCAAAAGTGAAGAGAACAGGTGATGAAGACTTTTTTGTTTGGCAAGCCCCCCAAGCCACGGACTTTTAAGGAAAGGATGCACATTAAGAACCACTCTGTTGAGGGGTCGAAGCTCTAAGAACCCTGTGAGGATAATAATATTGCTGGCAAGATGCATTTTTAAGTCTAGTAGATAAAGGGGTATACGGGGCAAAAACAAGAGCCGTGAGTTTACGAGGGTTTTTTTTTTTTTTTGTCTGATAGTGACATTTTCGAATTTGATGGAGTCTAATGGAAAGACCGAGGGGGAGAGAGGGGTCTTATCAGAGAAGATGTTCAAGGATTTTTGTAATGAGGGGTCTGCAAAGGAAGGCGAGGAAACATGGCTGCGAGGAGGCGTAGAGAGAGCTGAGTGGTCAGAGCGGGTAAGAGGGGGAAATCCAAGTCCGAAAATAATGAAGGAGGAGAGACCTCTGCAATTGGAAGAGGAGGGCCAAGGGACTTATAGGAGGAAGGTTCTGGCAATAGAGATCCTTTGGTATCTCTTGGAGGGATACAAGGGGGCACTGGATCTAACACAGCATCACTAGAAACAGTAGTGGGGCCTAGTAGTGTAAAGTCAGAGGAATCCAAAGCTAATGGGTGAGCAAGACAACCATCCACCGATTCTAAAATGGCTAGATCATGATCAGAGGCATCTTCAAAAAGGGAACAAGCATTAAGAAGAGTACCTTGCTCAGGAGCTGAAAGAGTAGTAGGATTGCTCGCCGAAGTAACCTTCGAAACAGTAGGAGGAGTCGCAAATACCTCGGAGAGATGTTGTGGTCTCAAAGAAATAGAACCCTGACGAATGATAAGACAATCATGGCAAAGATGTCTTGTATCCCGACATCGACTGCATATGAAAGGAATGCCAAGATAGTCAAGTCATTGGGAGAACAGTTGCTCAAGGTAAAGAATCTTGACTTTGGCCGGCAACCCCTTCGTGATATCGATTTCCACTATGATCCTCGCCATCCTCTTATCATAAGTGTTCATGAAGTCCTCTTCCACAGCCACAAAGCGACCAATGGTATTACCAATACCTTCCAGTAGAGAGCGATTCTAGAGTGGAAATGGTAGACCCGGGAGCAGAGCCCACAGGTGGTGTTTCTTCACCCTTTCATGAAGTGGGTCGAAGTGAACATGCCAACGGTCCAAGACTAGTGACCATTCCCTAATTCGCCAAAGCCGGTTAAGAACAGACGAAGCATGGGAGCCTTCCAGGGATACAAAGACAATCCACCCCCAAGCCAACAAGTTGATCATAGGCACATATGATAAGAATGGCTTCTAGTGTTCAGAGGCCCAAGAAAACCAGGCCTTCTTGTCTATAGAGCAATATTCGAGTCTTCCAATGAGAGCACGAGAACATAATGCCTCAACCCTGTCCATATAAACATCACGACCAATAACAAATCGTAGCTTCCCTTCAAGAGTCTTATGGGCTTTAGCCTTCCAGCGGCGACAGAAGCGAGTAGCGTGAGAATTTGACAGAGGAATGGAAGACCCATCATGGGTCTCCGACATGGGGGACAAAAAAGAACGACAGACAATAGACCTGTTCTCTCAAGTCAACCGGAGTCCACAAATCTGAGAGATTAAAAACCCTCGATTAGATAAACCCTAAGTCTGCTGTAAACCCAAGGTATCCAAACCCTAGTTGGGGAGTCACTACAGAAGAACAGGACCGAATCAAAAGTCAACTGTAGCAAGAAACCCGGGGGTAGACCCAATGAAACCCTGGTGGAAGTGTCCACACCAAGAGATGGTTACGGCAGGAATCGAAGGACCAGGGATCGACAGAACCCCAAAAATCCGGAATGATTAAGATTCAGCCTGACGTAGAAAACCATGAAAAGACCCCATAATGACGAAAACACAAAGGTGGCAAAGCTGCTAAGAGCCCGTCATACCACTAACCCACAAGGTTCAACAAGACCTGAAACCCACTAGAAAAAGCCAATATCGACTGATATATAATGTGAATTCCCACTTATTCTATAGACTGGTTGGGACTAGTCCTCAAAGAAGAGGATAGACTCCAGTCGTCGATACTGGCCGGGAGAAACTCAGAAGATTGAGCCAGCAGAAAACCGGAGTGCCCTTAATAGACCCTTGTATGTAAAATGAAACCACCACCAAACCCCAGAATAGAAAACATGAGGGAAAGCAACAAGCTAGACGAAAGTAAAATTCAGTAAAGGCACCTCTCCAAGAGGGCGATACTAGCAAAACAAACCCTCTCGAAGACAAAAAACAACCACAACCGATGGAAACATGAAAATGAAGCAGGACAAACCTAAACACTGGACAAAAAAGGAAAGAGGTAGAAAAATCCATACTCGGCGACCTCATAAACCAAAGCCGAAGGGGCCGAACAACTCAGAGAGTGAGCCTGAAGAGAGCGCTCTGCCATCTTCGTTCTCCCAAAACAATTAGATCCACTTAAACTATATATGGGGCTTAATAGGATGGGGACATTGAGTGAAACCTCGGCACAACCACTCAAGAATTTAACCCCTAAACCTTCTGGTAGCAGTTCTCAACCACTTCAACTAACCTACCAAACTTAAACTACATACTAAATACATGTATAAACTTAAAAAATGAACACATACCATATAAATGTAAAAATATACCGGCCCTACCTTATCACAAAGTCATATTACAAAAGATAATACATCTTTCAAAGCCACGTCATGTGTCAATTAAGTCAACATATGCAATAAAAATGTGGAGCCATACATGCCCCACCCAATTACAAACTTGTTCTACAAAACGTAATACAGTGGTTGAAAATTTGTATAAATTAAAGTCTTCTCGAGACTGTAATAAACATACATATAGTTTATGAGATGTTTTCTAGCTTCTTATTCTGATAGATTCTTAGCAACCCTTTTGTAAAGTTCAAAGAGTGTCAGATCATTTCCTTCATTGTTAATCTGCCCCATATTTGTTTCAGAGAACCTTGAGTTTGTCGGTACAGCAGCCAAAAGCTGTAGAAAATAATGAACAAGTTTGAGAATGGAGGTGACAATATAACTGGCTTATGCGTATCTACACTGCCACCCACCATGGTGACTCCTGCTGAGAATACGCCCAAGGAAGTGCTTTACCTGTCCAACATAGACACTCAGTTTGGCATTAGAGTTACCTGTCAAACGCTGCATGTTTATGCTCCTTGTCCAACAAACCATGCAGATCCAGCCCACGTTATCCGACATGCGCTCTCCAGAGCTCTAGTTTACTACTATCCTCTGGCTGGCCGGCTGAGAAAAGCAGCGGATGGGAAGCTTGAGGTATGGTGTACAGGAGAAGGTGCCGTGTTCGTTGAAGGCAGTGCAAACTGCAGTCTAGAAGAAGTTGGATACCTGGCCCAACTCACGCCATGTTTGAAGCAACTACTCTACGAATATCCAGCGACATATGAGCATCATGATATTCCTCCTCTGATAGTTCAGGTAACAGACAGAGTCTTTAGAATATAGAGATCAATGGAGCTTAATTGCAGTTATATCTGTTATTTAATCTGTGGCGGAGTAGCCATGGGTCACAAGTTAAGTTGGTTGTTTAGGTAACAGACATACTCTTTAGAATATAAAGATCAATCAAGCTTAATTGCAGTTCTATCTGTTATTTAATTTGTGGCTGAATAGCCATAGGTCACCAGTTAAGTTGGTTGTTCAAGTAACAGACATACTTAGAATATAGAGATCAATAAAGCTTAATTGCAGTTCTATCTGTTTTTTAATTTGTGGCGGAATAGCCATAGGTCACAAGTTAAGTTCGTTGTTCAGGTAACAGACATACTCTTTGGTTGTTCAGGTAACAGAGATACTCTTTATAATATAGAGATCAATAAAACTTAATTGCAGTTATATCTGTTATTGAATTTGTGGCTGAATAGTTATAGGTCACCAAGTTATTATCCAGATATCAACTAAGAATTAGGTGAGCATCTCTTTAGCATTCCTCCATAGATACATTAGTTATTGATATCTCTAGTTATCAGTTATTTTTATATATATAATTATTTATTTTGAATTTATAAAAATGTCACAAAATCATTCTGAACACAATTGTAACACCCTGGCACAATATAAAATACAAAAAAATACAATTTTATCATCTACAGAAACAAAAAAAATTACTCATCATTCATAATTCTTATTCTTTAGTAATTTTGTTGTTTATTTTTGTACAAAACTTAATATCGTTTATGGCTTTTGTTTTATTTCCTTGGCGTATAGGTCACCCGTTTTCCTTGTGGAGGGTTCGTTCTTGGTCTTGGCCTCTCGCACTGCATGATTGACGGATTAGGGTTCTCACAATTTCTTAACGCAATAGCGGATCTTGCAAGGGGAGAGCCCCTTCTATCTATAACACCTGAATGGAAGAGAGAAATTCTTAAACCAAGGAGCCCACCTACAATCAACTTTGCTCACAAAGAACTTGATAATTGCATCACTACAAGCAAAAGTACCCTGATCGATGTAACCGGGACTGGAGGTCTAGTCCCGGGTTCATTTCTCGTCACTTCTCAATCTCTAGAAAAACTGAAGAAGAATGTTTAGCTGGTGCAACGAAAGACACTGAGCAATATTTATATTGCTCAAGATTTGAAGCCTTGGCCGCATTCGTGTGGAAAACAAGGGTGAAGGCTCTTAAAATTCGTTTTGATGAACAAGTGCGGCTTATTTTTACTGTAAATGTGAGAAAAGCGTTCAAGCCACCACTTCCACAGGGATACTACGGTAATGGTTTCTTTTGTGCCTGCGTTGCAGTTTGCGCTAAAGTTGTATATGAGGCTTCGCTTTGGGATTTAGTCACAATGTTGAAGGAAGAAAAGGCGAGACTAACAGATGAATATCTTCGGTCTGCCATAGATTTTCTTGAGCTGCATCGCCCAAAACCGCCACAGGGGCCTCCCTCTGCAACCGAATTGTATTTGTCTGACTGGAGCCGCATGAACTACTCACCAGTGGATTTCGGTTGGGGAGACGCAGTGAACGTGACTCCACTATGCTTTCCATTTGTGTTTTTCTGCATTTTTCTTCAACCTCCAGATATAAATAAAGATGAGAAGATGAAAAATGGCATAAGAATTATCACATGCCTGCCCTTTGAAGCAATGAAAATATTCAAAGCAGAAATGGGGAAGCTAGACCTGTAACATATTGTAACATCCACCATACTTATCCTTAATCTGGATATATATCTATGAAATTGTACATAGTATATCATAGGCTCTACTGGGTGGATAGTAAGAATGGCAAGTTACTGATGAATTGATATCAGTTTTCATTGCATGGCTGTCTATTAATAGTTTTCATGAGTGTCTTTTTCCATGAGTCGACACTTCAGAACTTTTATCCACAAAATTATGACTCTGAAACTATGTATCAGAATTCAGTAATATTGAATAATAAAAGTTTTTTAGAAGGAAAAAAAACCTGTCCTTTATATTTATTAATAAAATTAAAGGGCATCTTAATGTGCCATCCTTGAGTATGGGTTACAATCAAGTCTCAACTCAACTGAGTCCCCATGGGGATCATAGATCATTCAAATCAAATAGAATGCCAGTCAGAGAACATATGGAGGACTGTCCTTCTATACCATCTCAAGAGTTAAAGTTATGATAGCGTTTGTTAATCTTATTGAAAATGACATGTCACATTATATATATTAATTAGTGAAGTGATGTATGCTACTTTGATAGGTACAATAAGGTGGGGGCGAAAAATATTCTACATGCTGTAGAGCATTAAATGCAACGGCGGTCGAACTGTCCGCCATTGGATCCTTTCCAAAGTAAGATCCAATGGCCGCCATCGCATTTAATGCTCTACAGCATGTAGAGTATTTGTCGCTTAAGGTGGGGATCGCCGGATGATAAGGTTCCTTGGAGTGGATGATCAAGATGGCGGTTGGATCGAGGAATTACCGTTGATTTGATACGGAAGATACACCTGTTTGGTTGACATTTATGATCCCTTGTTTTGCTTTTTGCTGGATATGATGAGGTGACTTTGATGATTAATGCGAATCTGGTGGATCTATATTGATAGACATGTGGTTTAAATAATTGTTTTCATTGATTTACACCTGGATCCTTTTGGTGATTTCATCTGGCGCGGATCGTTTGCATGGTACGGTTTTAACACTTGGGGTCCTCTGCATGTGACATGCATTTTGGCGGATATCTTCTCCTTAGTGTTGGTGTCAGGGTCTTCACTTGGTTTATATGTTTTTTCATTTGGCAGAAGAAGCTTTTGATGTTTTCATTCTGGTTCTTGTTTGGTCTCTAGAGGAGTTATAGTTTTATATTGGCGGACGCTGTTTTGGTTGGTTTCTTCTTGGTTTATTGGGTTGATAGTGTGGATTCTGCATGTGACACGCATTTTGGTGAATCTTTTCTCCTCGGTGTTGGTGTTTTTATGTGGGTTCATTTGGCGGAAGGAGCTTTGTTGGTTTTATTCTGGTTCTGTTTGGTCGCTAGAGGGGTAATCATTCTTTCTTGGCGGACGTTGTTTTTAACTAGATTCTTCCTGGTTTTTCGTTTACTTTGGCGCATCTAGATTATCCCTTCCGCCGGAGCTAGCATTGTGTCATTTACAAACTTGGAAGTAAGCTCTGATTGAATTTACAGTTCTGGTATGTTTGGCGATTTTTGGGATATAGAATGATGTCAGAATGCTGGTTATCTGTTTTTTGATTTATATCATTACTCAGTTAAGGTTTTTCTTGAGGGATTCCAGTGATTAGGTCGTAGTTTGATGGAATTTGAACTAGATTGGAGGATTCAATTTTCCTTGATAACTGTTGTCGGGCTGTTTCTACTAGTGGTTATTTTAACCTCTGGCGGTCCTTTGTTGATTTTCCTGGGGCATTCTGGATTTTTAGTTAGATTTTGGGTGTTTTTTGTATTTTCTGTGGGGTTGGTGTTGGGATGGTTTGTATTACCTATTTGGTGTGGATTTGCTGTGAGTTTTGATTCTCACTGCCATCCTGTGATTTTCTTTGGACATTGCTTTCCTACGAGATATTCTGAGATGTCTCTGCAAGAGGTCAAAGCTCTAGCGTGCTCTCCTCAACACAATTGGGTTTTTAATTCCTCAAGGGTGATTCCCAAGAGGGTTTCTGAGGTCATTTTATCTCCAACGACACTGGAGGTGGAGAGGGTGGTTGATATGAAGAAGATTGATGAAATATCCTTCAATGTTTTTGCTAATGAGAAGGTTATGCACCAGGGTTTTCAATTGGATGAGGCATCTCATGGTTATTTAATGAGGAATGGAAGAGAAGCTAGTGTGGGTCTAGAACGTGTGGTTTCTCCATATATGGATCAGTTGGATGTATTTGGGATGGATAATCCAGTTGATGAATTAAGTTTGAACCCTATTTTTTTTCATAAACATAATCTGTTGGATTATGTTATGGAAGATGTAGTACCTGATGTTTTGGGAACTAGCGGGTTTGCTGAGGTTCATAAGGATGAATGCAGGGATGTGCCATTTCAGAATTCAGTTTCGAAGAAGATTACTGGTAAGAAAACTAGTAAATGTGTGTGGAAATTGGACAAACTGCTGCTACTGGTGGTGGGTGAGGATGTTCCTTTGAATGAAATAGTCCTTACCAATGCTCTCACACTCATGGGACATTTTGGTGGGAGGAAATTCCGTGCTGAAGGTTTACATAGATGGGCATCTGATACTTGGTTGGGGGTGGTTAGCATCTATCCGAAAATATTTATCCTTCCTAGAGGATGGATGGCATTCAAGTTTCAAAATACAGTTGATGTGGAAGTAATTCTAAAAGGTATCTGGAAATGGGAGAATTTAGGACTTTTTCTTAAGCACTGGACGGCTCTTTTTGACCCTCGTATTAAGAGGTATGACTCTTTACCAATTTGGGTAAAACTACCCAATTTTCCTTTCGATTTCTAGTCTGTGGATATTTTTAAGATGATTTGAAATTTACTTGGGACTTTTCTTGAGGTTGATTTGTCTTTTTTAGTCAATGGTATTTGCTGTTTAGGGAAAGTTTTGGTCCTTTTGGATTTGAGAAATGGTCTCACTAATGAAATTGTTATTCAGAAAGGTGATATTGTTTTTACCCAGCCTATTGATTATGTAGTCTTTCCCTTTCGTTGCAATCGTTTCCACCATTATGGACACTTACTCGCCCATTGTCACTTACCTTTTCTTAAAAAAAGGTGTCACTGCTCCCAAGTCCAATCTTGTTTGGCAAATTAAGAAATCCGTAGACCCAGTTGAACATGTTTTTCCCAGCTTGAACAAGATGTATTTCCACCTTTGATTTCTGTTAACTGTGTCGATAATGTTACTTTGCCTTTGATGCCTGTAAACAGTGTTGAATCCTCTTTTGCCAAGGAGATTTGTGCATCAACACTTAAACCTTTGATTCTGGCCACATTGGTGGATTTTGATGAGGATACCTTACTTAGTAAGTATCTGGAGGTAGGAGTAGATCATTTGGATAATTTTAATGTGGAAGATTTCAGTTTAAAGGAATTAGGGTTTATCTCCCCTATTAAGGATTTTAAAGGATCACGTTCTAGAAACTTCCTTAGATCTAGTTCTAAGGTTTTGTTGAATTCGGTTTCATCTGGTTTTAAGTGATTATCGACTCCTATCAATTCGGTTGATTCTGTATTGGGTACTAATCAATCTGATGTTATTGGGGCACTTAGAGTAGTCGATGCCCGTTGTAAGGTTTCTTTATGATTGTAACGACTCTCAATGTTAGGGGTTTATCTAGTAAACCCAAAAAATTAGCTATCTGCAGGATGGTGGCTGATGAGTCTGTTGATGTATTGTTTTTACAAGAAACAATGGGTGATGGGGGTCTGTTTGCTGGTAATATGGAATTATTACTACCTGGTTGGAATTTTTGTTCTGTGGATGCTAAGGGTAAATCAAGTGGTTTGCTTGTGGGTTGGAAGAATAGATTTTTCTTTTTCTTGAACTCCCGGGCTATGGAGTCGGGATTGAGTGTTGCTCTATACTCTACTGAAATTAAAATGGAGATTTGTTTTATTAATATCTATGGACCTTATGTTGAGAGGGAAGGGTTCTGGAATAATCTCCTGGAGTTTATGAGTGCCAATTGTACTAAGATTATCTTTGGAGGGGATTTGAACTTCTCCTTGGGATTATCTCACATTTGGGGAGATAGGGCTAGAAGGGATGGTTTGTCTGGATTTTTTTCAAAACTTTTGGATGATCATGGACTAGTGGATATTGTACTTGATGTGATCCTACCCACCTGGACCAATAGGAGAGTGGGTAGTGAGAATATTTGTAAACGCCTTGATAGATTAATGATTTTTGTTGATCTTCTGGACTTTCAACTTTGTTTTCGCCAATGGGTGGGGTGTGGGGGTGACTCTGATCATCATCCTGTATTTCTACAGGTTTTGGGTCATGATAAGAAATTACATACTCCTTTTAAATTCAATCCATATTGGTTGGGTAATGAGGATTTGGTCATTTTATTGAAAAAAACATGGAAGGTGTTTAATGAGAATTCTGTTTTGCCTCCTATGACTCAATTTCAGGCTAACCTTAAAAGGATAAAAAATGTATCCATTTGTTGGTTTGTTAAGAGAAAAGAACAAGATACTAAAGAATTAGTTGAGATCGAGGTTTTATTAGAGGCTGCTTGTACTAAATTAGGCTTTGGTTATTCTACTGATGCGGATAAGGTTTTTTTGTATGGCTTGGAATATAGAAGGAGAAATATTTTCTTATATAGGGAAAATGAAGCCAGACAGAAGAGTAGGTCTCTCTGGTTGATTTGTGGTGATGATAATACCCCTTTCTTTCATAAATTTTCCAATCACAGGAAATTTGTTAACTCTATTTAAAAGATAGCAGATGATAGGGGCAACATTGTTGAGGGTTTTGAGGCTATTGCTGGGGCGGGTGTTCATCATTTTGAAACTTCATTTAAAGATGATGACAATCTTCATTTGCCTAAAATTCTGAAAATTGCTGAAAATTTTCCTTCTGAAATCTCTGAAAGTGAGAATTTAGAACTTATGATACTTGTCACAATTGAGGAAATACAGTCTATTTTGTCTGTCAGTAAAAATGATAAGAGCCCAGGACCTTATGGACTTCCAGTGGAAGTTTATAGAGAACTTTTTGATGTTTTGGGAAGTGATCTCTTAAGAGTTATTGAAGATTCAAGAATTAGTGGGAAGATTCTTGTTGTCTTTAATTCCACTTTTATTGCATTGATTCCCAAGACTGATGATCATAAGTCATTTGATGACTTCCGACCTATATCTTTATGTAATTATATATATAAGATTATTGGTAAGATCATATCTACCCGCATTAAAAAGATTCTGGGAAGAATTATATCTAAAGAACAGTTTGTTTTTTTGCCCAGCAGATAGATTCATGAAGCTGTAGGAATACTACAGGAAGGTTTGCATTCCATCCATGTAAAGGGCATGAAATTAGTAGTGCTTAAAATTGATTTGTCAAAGGCATATGATCGTGCAAATTGGACATATTTATGGGTAATTATGTCTAAAATGGGATTTTCAGTACCTTTTATTACTTGGATGATGAGCAATATTTCTACAGTTTCTTTTGTTGTTCTTATTAATGGGGTGGCATCCCCATTTTTTAGATCTAGCCGGGGGATCATACAAGGTTTCCCTTTGGCACCTTTACTTTTTCTTATTATGGTAGAAGGTCTGAGCAGGTATATTCTTACAACACAACACAATGGGATTTTTCAGGGTATTTCCTTTGGTAACAATATTATTTTATCTCATATTTTGTTTGTGGATGATATTATCTTGGTTTCTGATGGCTCTGAGTAGTATTTATCAACATTATATGAGGTCTTCAAAATATTTTGTAATGCTTCTAGTATGATTATTAATGAGGACAAATCATATTTTTATTATTCAGGATTGGATGAATCTGAGTTGATTTCAATTCAGAACATTTTTTCTCTTAATGTTGATAAAATTGAGGTTGGTATGGAATATCTTGGTTTTCATTTAAAACCTTGCAGATATTTGTTGAAAGACTAGGATTGGCTCATTTCAAAAGTGGAAAGGAAAATCAAGAACTGGAGTTTTAGATGGTTATCTAAGGGTGGAAAACTCATCTTGGTAAAGTTTGTACTTGAGGCCATACCTGTTTATTGGATGCATTTTTGGATACCTGTGGGTATACTTGATAGAATCAAGAAGATTTGTTTCAAATTCTTATGGTCTAGTAAAAATGAGGCTTCTGGACTACCCTGGTCTTCTTGGAAGGTCTTGGCCAATCCCAAATCTCTGGGAGGTTGGGGTTTAAAAATAATTGTCTTATTTGCTAAATCTCTTGTTGCTAAAAGTGTATGGAATTAGATTAATGGTACAAAACTGTGGGTGTAGATAGCAATTCAAAAATACATTTCACCCTTATCTTTATTAGATTGGATAAGGGTTGATGTAAAGAAAAAGAAAGGTATATCCATTTGCTGGAAATAGGTTCTTTGGTCATTTGATCTTATAGGACAGTCACTTGTGTGGAGAATAGAGGCTGGTACTGAGGTACGTATTGGCATTGACCCTTGGCTTGGGTGCAAATGGAGGCATGTTTTACCTGATTCCATGATTGATAAACTCCATTTAGTTGGTTTTTATGTTTTAAATGGCATTGCCTGTACTGGTACAACATTACTTCAGGATCAGGGCTGGATTAATGCTGATCTTTTTGGTTTTGATGACTAGGAAATCCCTATTTGGAATTCTTATGTCACTTTGTTGAAAGCCAGTCATTCTAAAATCACAACTGAGGATGACAAGCTGATTTGAAGTCTTTCCAAAACTCGTAAGCACACACCCAATGCTGGTTATTTTCATCTTATTCTTGACAGATATGAGATGGAAAGTTCCCAGTGGTGGAAGTGGTTATGAAAACTTACATGTCCACTAAATCAAAAATATATTGCTGGTTTTTATTTTCAGTGAAAGCACTTACATGGGATATATTTTGTAAGAAAGGTAGAGAAGGTCCAGGCAGGTGCTATTTATGCAAAATGGACGCTGAAACTAATTCACATATTGGTTTCGAATGTACATTCACAAGGAGAGTCTGGTCAGAAATAGAATTCAACTTAAGATATAATAATTTCTGGAATGGGATATTGGTTTTAGACTGTGTTCAGAATTGGGTTATGCATGCTGAGCCTAGGTATAGATCTTTACCTGTTCTTGTTTCTTGGTTCATTTGGAAGGCCCAGAATCAATGTTGTTTTGAAGATATTCAGCCAAAAACTTTTTTGGTTACATCATTAGTGTTGAGTTTACTGAGTGTTTATCCTTTGGCTAACAGACCTTTGAAAGTAAGAATGATTGTCGATGAACAAATTGATAAAGAATCACCTTGGGGATATTTCAATGGGTCGATAGGAGGAGATCCTCAGATTTGTTCGGCAAGTGGAATTCTATATATATCTGAGGATCACTCTTTTGATTTTTCTGCTGGTTTGGGGATGGGAACCAACAATTATGCTAAGCTTTTAGCCTTAAAATTGATATTAACATTGGATTTAAAGCAGGGGGTTCAAACTATGCAGATTTTTGGTGATTCACAATTGGTGATTAATTGGCTTTCAGGTAAGTTCAGAATCAATAATATTCTACTTACTCAAATCCTTCAGGAGGTGATTAGAATGTTTAATTTACTGGATAAAGTTGAATTTAAGCACATTTATCATGAAAGGAATTCTAAAGCTGATGCTTTAGCTTCTGTAGGTACAAATGTGTTGGATGGTCATTGGAAAATTTTGGAGTATAGAGGACCTGATACATATGAGAATTTTCAGATTTTCTAGATTTGTTTGAAAGGGGGGGAACTTGTGCCTTTGGAGGCTTACGATTTTACTTTTCTGATGATCAAGTTTTTTTATACATGACAGTGATACTTTTTCAGTGTTTTTGGCTGGTAACAGGCTGATTGGTTTATAGTTTTTTGGATATGTTGGTAAAGACTATTTTTGAGATATGGACGGATTGTGAGAGTTTTTGAAACTAACTTATGACAGTTTTTTTTTATGATAAAGAGTGGGAGCTATGGACAGATTGTGAATGGCAATTACTTATGATAGTTTTTTTAAGGATTTAAGCCTTATGTTGATAAATACTGATATACATGAAATATAAATCATACATAGTTTTTATAAAGGATGTAATATGTTGATATACATATGGATTATACTACATTCTGGTTAAATGGTATACCTATCATTGACTGTAGTTGTAATGATGTTGTTTTTTGATATGGATATAATTTGATTTCGTAATCAATTATTATCTAATGTAATTAAGCATGGTTTGTGCTGAAGTATTGAGGTAATGGACACTAATCTATAAAAGACAGTGGTTCATTTGAAGAATGTAATTTTGAAATAAAGTTGCAATTTTTTTCCGTGGGGGAAAAAAAAGGTACAATAAGGTGGTGATAAGTCTTTTTCCAAATTGAAACTTACAAATAAAGTTCAGATATGAGGGTTTGCACCAACCATAAAACAAATTTACAAATAATTGTTATTCTAAATAACTTCAATTTATTCAAACAAATAAATGTTTTTTTTCTATCATGTTTTGCATGATATATATATATATAATTGATTCAATTGTTTACTTTTTGCATTAAGGACTTTAAATAAATAAATGTATTCATTTTACAAAAAAATTATTCAAAGATTATCAAAGGTAATCGATTTTAATTTATTAAGATTATAAAGATGGCGATAAAATTGTTTTGAATTGAAATTTAATTGTTTGAATGATAATTTTTTTATATTAATAGTATAACTAATTACCAAATTGTTTGATTGGTATTAGTTCCTTAGGAATATTTGAGCATTATGTAGGGTCTCAAGGCCCTAGACATGGTTGAGCGAGGAAGCTTCTACCTTAAGTCATATAGGAATCTTCTAAACATATGTGGCCAATAAAAGCAGATCAAACCACTATGTGTGGATTTGTGAGGGTATTATTAGCCTCTTTGTGGATATCAATACTATTAAGAAATTTTGATAAGTATAGATGGAACTAGGAGTATTTTGCATGGTTAAGGGAGGAAACCAAGCCTTAGGCACTAGATGTTGCTTGTATGGATTCAAGGCTAATAGAGATCTAGACACCTCCAAAAACAAGAAATGACTTCTTAAGGGGATCCATGGCCTCAGAATAGGGATATGGGTGGAATTCGAAAGGTTTTAAAGACTAGGTATGGGTAGTCCCTAGACATGGAAACGAGAGGAAAGTTGAACTTTAGATCCTAAATGAACTATCTAGGAATCTATGGTCAAGAAAGACACTTCAAATGACTATACAAGACCATTTGAGGGTATCCTAGACATATGAGTTGAGATACCAATTCTATTAGGAGGAATTGAGCAGGGATGATTTTAAGGAAATATACTTGTTTAAAAGTGTATAAATGTTGGCAAATATTATGAATTCTTAAAACACCAACTATAAAATTATTGGCGATATTTTTCAAAAAATATATTTTAATTTCCAAGGATTTTATATCGTTTATATAATAATTTGGCGATTTTTAGGGTGAAAATTTTTTACCCCATCAAAATTGGGCGAAACAGGGCTTCAAAAAATGCAAAATGGTGAATCTTTTTTGAGAGAAAAACATGGAAAAATAGCCCACTGGGCTAAAATTCGCCCCTAAAATCATCCCTAGAATTGAGCAATGGACATGGGTATCGATGCCTTTGACATGGTCAATGGAGGAAAGTTAGAATTTAGGCACTAAAGACACATTCTATACACCCAAGTCCCATACTAATGGGTTGAATCACTAAAGATGACCTATTGAGGGAATGTTTCACTTCTCAGTGGGGATATTAATTACATTATAAGGATTTGAATATTATATATGGGTCTCAAGATTATGAACATGGTCGACAAATAAAATATTGTCTTTACACCCTAAAATAAAATTTTATGCATAGAGGTACAAGAACAACAACTCAACGCACCACAAATGATCTTTGAAAGATACCCTTCACCTAATAGTGGGATGATGATGACATTAAGAAGTTATTGAGCATTATGAATGGGTCTTGGAGCTAAGAGCAAGGTTTGGGGAGAAAAATTTAAACTTAGGCCACCAACAAAGCGTCTAGTTATATTAGGCTTATAGAAACAACTCAAAATACAACATAACACCTCTGAAAGGTATCGTTTCCTTTTGAGTGGGGCTAAGGGAGCTATTGTAATATTGTGAGTAGTAGATATGGTTTTCAAGGAATTTGACATGGCTTGGGGAGGATATGTGGGGATATGCCTCCAAATAAATATTATAGGTTCTCATGCCCGTCAAATATGCCTCAAACTACCACCTACGACCTCTCAACTTTATCCTCTCCTTCAGGTGCAGATACAAGTTCCATTAGATCATTTTGGACACTAGGTATGAGTCTCTATGCCATGAAAATGATTGAGGAAGGAAAGCCACACCATATTTTTTAAAGTAAAGTTATATGCATTTAGGTTAAATAACAATTCCTTGATCAACCACAAAGCATGCACAAATCAACCTATTGAGAATATACTTGGCCCAAGTATGTGTCTCAAGGCCTTGTACATGGTTGGTAGACAATGCTTGATCCTAATCCAATAAATGCATATTAATGGAATATAGTCACAAAATTGATTACTTGAGTGAAAACACATGACCTCTCAAGGGGATATTTGACCTCAAAATGGTTACGTGGACACCATTATGAATCTTTGAGAATAAGGTATTGTTTGCGAGGCCTTGAACATAGTGGATGGAGGAAATATAGACCTTTGGCCTTAAAGAAATATTTTTTGCTTCCAATGCTAATAATAATGCCTTGAACAAACACAAATGGCCTCTTAAGGGGATCCTTCACCTTCAATAGATCATATTGGAACTATTATAGTATTTTGAGAACTATGTGTAAGTATTAATACCTAAACCAAGATAGTCTGATGAAACATCAGCCTTGGTCTTAAAATGTATCCTTTTAAACTCAAGGGCCATGAATAAACCATTAACCTACCACACATGGCCTCTAAGTTTTAATGTGGAAGCATTAGAAGGTTTTTAGCACCAAGGATGGGTCGTCGGACCATAGACATGGATAAGAGATGAAAATAAGCCTTAGTATCTAAAACAATCTTTTAGGTAGCCTACTTCAAGAACAACACCTTAAACCATCACACTCGATCTCCTCAGAGTATCGCTTTCCTCCAAGTTGGGATATGGGTAGGTAGGTCCAACAACATTACATTGAAGCATCACATGTGATCTCTTGAGGGTATTCCTGGATACCAAGTAGAGATATGGGCACCATTAGGACTTTTTGAACACTAGGTTTAGGTGTTGGGGTATTAACCATGGTTTCTGTAGGAAGCTCATACATTGTCTATATAGGAAACTTTTAGGCCTAAATGTCTAAAAATAACGTCTCTAGCCACCAAAGCTAGCCTCTTGAGGGGACATTTGTCCTTATAGTCAAAATATGGGAACGATTAATAATTTTTTGAGCATTAGGTATGGTTATTAAGGCCCTATACATGGTTGAAAAATTGAAACTGGTCCTTAGTACCTAAAGGAAGCTTCTAGGTATATATAGCCAAGAATGACATGTTGAACAACTACAATAGACCTTTCCACAGTATCTTTGTCCTATGAGTGGATTTTTTTGTGTTACAGAGAGAGTTTCAAGACTAATTATTGGTGTCAACACCTTGGACATTGTTGGGGAGAAAAGAGTGAGACTTAGGACTTAAAGGAAATTTTAGGCATCTTTGTTTAAGAACAATTCCTACAACCACCACAAATTACCTCCCAAGAGAATATTATTCATATAAGTGGTGATATTAGTTCCATTAGAATTTTTGAGAACCTTGTATGGGTCTTGGGTGCCCTAGACATGCTTGAGGGAGAAAACTTGGGCCGTAATACTAAAAAAACCTTTAAGAATCTATGGCCAAGAATAAAAACTTGAACAAATACACATGGATTCTTGAGAGTATCTTTAGTGTTTAATTAGGGATGTCTATGTCATTATATGGTTTTGAATAGTTGTTAGTGGTCTTTAGGATGTATTCATAATTAAGGAAGAAATCGCATGCCTTATTCCCGAAAGGAATTTTTGAGGTATCCATATCCATGAACAATATTTTAAAGAAACACACATCACTAGCCTAGGATATCCTTGGCCTCAAGAGAGGATGTCGTCACCTTTAGTAGGTTTTGAGCATTAGATATGAGTTTAGAGATATTGGCATTGTTATAGAAGGAAACCCAATCCTTATCCCATAAATGAAGCTTTAGGATGTTGTTACCGTTTTTTGTTTTCTAAGTAGCATGTACATGTCTTAATCCCTTGGGAATTATGTTCCATGGAAGAATACTGTGTTTTTGTCCTTAAAGAAATTGTTGAGGCATCTAAATCCATGAACATTAACTAGAAGCACCATTGATTACTTAAGATGGTTATTTATGACACTATGTATATAGGTCTTTAGGCATTGGGGCCTTACAACTGGTTAGTGGAGGTGACCTTAATCTTGAGCTATAAATGATTATTTTATACATCTAAGGATAATAATATTGACTCCACTAAAAATACATGGCCTCTTAAGGGTATCATTGGGTTTGAAAAATGTGTATGTGTCTTGATGCCTTGGGAATAACATTCTACTGGAAAGATCATGAATTTGGACCTAAATAAATCATTGAGGCATCCAAAACAATGAACAATGTGTTAAAGCATCATGTGTGACTCTCCAAGGGTATATGTATGACACTGTGTATCCTAGTCTTGGAGACTTTGGCGATTGGACATGGTTATGGGAGGAGGCATGAATATTCATTCCTAAAGGAATGTTTGGGCCATCCAGGGATACAAAAGTTTTATCCACTAACAAAAAATGGAATTTTGAGGATCATTGGCCTATGATTGATGATGTCAATGAAATTAGGGAAGTTTTAGGAGTATGTACATGTGTCAAGGTGTTGGGAAAGAATTTCTAGGGAGGAAGAGCATTCTTTTGACCTTAGTAATGTCATTCTATAAATTAGGATAATGCTTTTGACCTCAACGAAACCAGTTAGGCATACAAAGACATTAAGGACTCCATAAAACACCACACATGGATTCCCAGAGTATCCATGGTGCTATGCATCCAAGTGATTGGGACTTTTTTATGGTAAAAATTTGAAATTTTTACTATAAAAAGTTCAAAAACAAAAAATAAACATACCATTTGGAATTTCAACAATTTTGGAAATTGCACCTTCAAAATTCAACTAATAGGCATGGACAATCCAGTGGACCAAAATCAAATCCGCAAGTTGGAGGTTGTTCTCTTTGTGCACCACTTACATTTTGTGGTGTTAAGGTGGTGGCATTAGCACCGCATATATTTTGTGGTGTTAAAATGGTGTTAATGATTATTGAAAATTATGTTATTACTCATGTATATTAAGAGAAATGCCATGTTGGCAAGTACCATAAAGTGGTGCTAATGATTATTTGTCACATGGACATGTACATGTAGGATTTTTTTATGAGGATTTTCACCATAAACACAACCATTTCACAAATAATAATTCTCTAAATAATTTAATTTAGTTCTTTATAATTTTTTCATTCAAATAAATATCAAGGCTAATTTATAAGTTTTTGCACCACATCCCAACTAATTCAATTTCTTATTTTTGCATTATTTAAACAAATAAATTCACTTGATTGAATTCAATTGAATTCAATTATTCATTTTTAATACTATTTAAAAATAAATACTTAGGAATCTTAATAGTGACAAATAATAAAAATAACCATCTTTTATTTATTAAAATGTAAAGTAGCAATACAAATTATTTAAATTGAAATTTGATTATTCATTTGAATTTTTTATGTTTAACTTATTAAATTTGTTGATGGGCATTAGTATCATTATTATGTTTTAATCACTAGCTTAAGTCCATCTTTATCACCATAAGTTAACCCCACTTATATTATATGGTGTTAATATGGGGATATTAGCACCACTTCCACTATATGGTGTTAAAGTGGTGATAGCTTTTGTTAATCTTATTGGAAATGGCAGGTCATGTTATATATATTAGTTAGTGAAGTGATGTATGTTACTTTCACAAGTACAATAAGGTGGTCATAAGTCTTTTTCCAAATTGAAACTTACAAATAAATTTTAGATATGAGGGCTTGCACCAAGCATAAAACAAATTTACAAATAATTATTATTCTAAATAACTTACTTCAATGATTGATTTTTTATTTTATTCAAACAAAGAAATGTTTTTTATATCAGGTTGTGCAGGATATATATATATATATAATTGATTCAATTGTTTACTTTTTATATTAAGGACTTCCAATAAATAAATGTATGCATTTAAAAAAAAATTATTCAAAGGTTATCGAAGATAATCAATTTTAATTTATTAAGATTATAAATATGGTGATAAAAGTGTTTTGAATTGAAATTTAATTGTTTGAATGATAATTTTTTTATAATAATAGTATAATTAATTACCAAATTGTTTGATTGGTATTAGTTCCTTAGGAAGATTTGAGCATTATGTAGGGTCTCAAGGCCCTAGACATGGTTGAGGGAGGAAGCTTCTACCTTAAGTCTTATAGAAAAATTCTAATCATATATGGCCAATAAAAGAGCCTCAAACCACTATGTGTGGATTTGTGAGGGTATTCTTAGCCTTTATGTGTGCATATCAATAATATTAGGAAATTTTGATAAGTATAGATGGGACTAGGAGTATTTTACATGGCTAAGGGAGGAAACCAACCCTTAGGCACTAAATGATGCTTTTATAGATTCAAGGCTAATAGAGATGTAGACACCTCCAAAAACAAGACATCAATTGTCAAGGGGATCCTTGGCCTTAGAATAGGGATATGGGTGGAATTTGAAAGGTTTTAAAGACTAGGTATGGGTGGGACCTATGCATGAACATGAGGGGAAAGTTGAAATTTAGATCCTGAATGAACTATCTAAGAATCTATGGTCAAGAAAGACACTTCAAAAGACTATACAAGACCATTTGAGGGTATCCTAGACATATGAGTTGAGATGCCGATTCTCTTAGAAGGAATTGAGAAATAGTCATGGGTGTTGAGACATTGTCAATGGAGGAAAGTTAGACCTTAGGCACTAAAGGCACATTCTATACACCTTAGTCCCATATTAAAGGGTTGAATCACTACAGATGACCTATTAAGGGAATATTTCACTTCTTAGTGGGGATATTAATTACATTATAAGGATTTGAATAATATATATGGGTCTCAATATTATGAACGTGTTCTACAAATAAACAAATTGGCTTTACACCCTAAAAGAATATTTTATGCATAGAGGTCTAAGAAAAACAACTCAACCCACCACAAATGACCTTTGAAAGATACCCTTCACCTAATAGTGGGATGATGATGACATTAAGAATTTCTTCAATATTATGAATGGGTCTTGAAGCTAAGATCAAGGTTGGGGGAGAAAAATTAAAACTTAGGCCGCCAAGGAAGCTTCTAGTTATATTAGGCTTAGAGAAACAACTCAATATACAACATCACACCTCTGAAAGGTATCGTTTCCTTTTGAGTGGGGCTAAGGGAGCTTTTTCAATATTTCGAGTAGTAGGTATGGTTTTCAACGAATTTGACATGGCTTGGGGAGGAGATGTGGGTATATACATCCAAATAAATATCACAGGTGCTCATGGTCATCTACTATACCTCAAACCACCACCTATGACCTCTAAAGGTTATCCTCTCCTCCTAGTGGGCTACAAGTTCCATTAGATCTTTTTGGATACTAGGCATGAGTCTCTATGCCATGAAAATTATTGAGGAAGGAAAGTCAGCCCATACTATGTAAAGTAAAGTTATATGCATTTAGGTGAAATAGCAATGCCTTGATCAACCATAAAGAAACCTATTGAAAATATACTTGGCCGACGTATGTGTCTCAAGGCCTTGTACATGGTTGGTAGACAATGCTTGATCCTAATCCACTAAATGCATATTAATATAATATAGTCATAAAGTTGATTACTTGAGTGAAAACACATGACCTCTCAAGGGGATATTTGACCTCAAAATGGTGACATGGACACCATTATGAATCTTTGAGCATAAGGTATTGTTCGCAAGGCCTTGAACATAGTGGATGGAGGAAACCTAGACCTTTTGCCTTAAAGGGATATTTTGTGCTTCCAAATGCTAATAACAATGCCTTGAGTAAACACAAATGTCATCTTAAGGGGAGCCTTCACCTTAAATAGACCATATTGGAACTATTATAGTATTTTGAGAACTATGTGTAAGTATTGATACCTAAACCAAGATAGAGTGATGAAACATTAGCCTTAGTCTTAAATGTATCCTGTTAAATTCAAGGGCCATGAATAAACGATTAACCTACCACACATAGCATTCAAGTTTTAATATGGAAGCCTTAGAAGATTATTAGAACCTCGGATGGGTCATGAGACCATAGACATGGATAAGAGGCGAAACTAAGCCTTCGTATCTAAAACAATATTTTAGGTAGCCTACTTCAAGAACAACACCTTAAACCATCGCACTTGATCTCCTGGGAGTATTGTTTTCCTCCAAGTTGGAATATGGGTAGGTAGGTCCAACAACATCACATTGAAACATCACACATGATCTATTGAGGGAACCCATGGACACCAAGTAGAGATATGGGAACCATTAGGACTTTTTGAACACTAGGTTTAGGTGTTGAGTTATTAACCATGGTTGGTGTAGGAAGTTCATGCATTGTATATATAGGAGACGTTTAGGCCTAAAGGTCTAAAAATAATGTCTCCAACCACCAAATCTAGCCTCTTGAGGGGATATTTGTCCTTATAGTCAGAATATGGGAATGGTTAAGAATTTTTTGAGCATTAGGTATGGTTATTAGGGCCCTATACATGGCTGAAGAATGGAAATCGGGCATTAGTACCTAAAGGAATATTCTAGCTATCTATAGCCAAGAATGGTATGTTGAACAACTACAATAGACCTTTCCATAGTATATTTGTCCTATGAGTGGATTTTTTTGTGTTACAGAGAGAGTTTTAAGACTAATTATTGGTGTTAGAACCTTGGAAATTGTTGGGGAGAAAAGAGTGAGACTTAGGCCCTAAAGGAAATTTTAGGCATCTTTGTTTAAGAAAAATGCCTACAACCACCACACATGACCTCCCACGAGAATATTATTCATATAAGTGGCGATATTAGTGCCATTAGAATTTTTTGAGAATCTTGTATGGGTCTTGGGTTCTCTAAACATGATCGAGGGAGAAAACTTGGGCCTTAATCCTAAAAAACCCTTTAAGAATCCATGGCCACGAAGAAAAACCTTAACAAACACACATAGATTCTTGAGAGTATATTTATTGTTTGAGTAGGGAGGTCTATATCATTAGATGTTTTTGAATAGTATTTAGTATGTATTCATAATTAAGGAAGAAATCATATGCCTTATTCCCTAAATGAATTTTTGAGGTATCTAGATCCATGAACAATATTTTAATGAAACACACATAACTAGCCTAGCATATCGTTGGCCTCAAAGAAAGGATGCCATCACCTTCAGGAGGTTTTTAGCATTATATATGAGTTCAAGAGCTCGACATTGTCAAAGAAGGAAACCCAAGCCTTATCCCCTAAATGAAGCTTTATGCACACAAGTCCAATAGTAATGTCTCAATGTATAATACCTTCGGATGGTTTGCTTTCCCTCAGATTGAGATATGTGTTCCATTAATAGTGTTCTAGCATTAGGTATGGGTATTAGGGCCTTGAACATAGACATGGTTATAATCCATGAATTATAATTCCTCGAAGAAGCATGCATGGATTCTTAGGGGTATCCATTCTACTATGTATCTAAGTCTTGTGGCCTTGGGGCCTTCGACATGGTTAGTGGAGGATACCTGAACATTCCCCCCTAAAGGAATATTGTAGCCATATAGGGGTAAGACGTTTGCCTCCACCAACCACACACAACGTTCTAATTTGTATAGTTGACGTATGATTAAGGATGTTGTTATTATTGTGTGTTTTTTAAGTAGTATGTACATGTCTTAATCCCTTGAGAATTATGTTCCATGGAAGAATACTATGTTTTTGTCCATAAAGAAATTGTTGAGGCATCTAAATCCATGAACACTACCTAGAAGCACCATTGATTACTTGATATGGTTATATATGGCACTATGTATATAGGTATTTTGGCCTTCGGGGCTTACAAATGGTCAGTGGAGGTGACCTTAATCTCGAGCTATAAATGATTCCTTTATGCATCTAAAGCTAAGAATATTGACTCCACTAAAAACACATGGCCTCTTAAGGGTATCATTGGGTTTGAAAAATATGTATGTGTCTTGATGCCTTGGGAATAACATTCTACTTGAAATATCATGACTTTGGACCTAAAGAAACAATTGAGGATTCCAAAACCATGAACAATTTGTTAAAGCATCATGTGTGATTTTCCAAGGGTATATGTATGGCACTATGCATCCAAGTCTTTGAGACTTTGGGGATTGGAAATGGTCATGGGAGGATGCTTGAATATTAATTGCTAAAGGAATGTTTTGGCCATCCAGGGATTCCAAAGTTTTATCCACCAAGAAAAAATGGAATTTTGAGGGTCATTGGCCTATGATTGAGGATGTCGATGAAATTAGGGAATTTTTAGGAGTATGTACATGTATCGAGGTGTTGGGAAATAATTTATAGGGAGGAAGACCATGCTTTTGACCTTAGGAATTCCAGTCTATAAATTAGGACAATGCTTTTGACCTCAAAGAAACCATTTAGGCATACAAAGCCATTAAGAATTCCATAAAACACCACACATGGATTCCCTGAGTATCGATGGTGTTATGCATCCAAGGGATATGAACTTGTTTTATGGTAAAAATTTGAAATTTTTACTATAAAAAGTTCAAAAACAAAAATAAACATACTATTTGGAATTTAAACTATATTTGGCAATTTCACCTTCAAACTTCAACTGACTGGTGTGGACAATCCAGTGGACAAAAATCAAATCTGCAAGTTGCAGGTTGGTGGTGTCTCCCTGCACCACTTACATTTTGTGGTGTTAAGAAGGTGGCATTAGCACCACATATATTTCGTGGTGTTAAAATGGTGTTAATATTTATTTAAAATTATGTTATTACCCATGTATATTAAGAGAAATACCATGTTGGAAAGTACCATAAAGTGGTGGTAATGATTGTTTGTCACATTGACATGTATATGTAGGATTTTTTTATGAGGATTTTCACCATAAACACAACCATTTCACAAATAATTATTTTGTAAATAATTTAATTTAATTATTTAAAAAATTTTATTCAAATAAATATTGAGGCTAGTTTATGAGTTTTTGCACAACAATCCCAACAAATTCAATTTCTTATTTTTGCATTATTTAAACAAATAAATTCACTTGATTCAATTCAGTTCAATGATTCATTTTTGATACTATTTAAAAATAAATTCTTCGGACTCTTAATATTGTCAAAGAATAAAAATAACCATCTTTTATTTATTAAAATATAAAGTAGCAATACAAATTATTTAAATTGAAATTTGATTATTCAATTAAAATTTTTATGTTTAATTTATTAAATTTTTTGATGGGCATTAGTATCATTATTATGTTTTAATCACTCGCTTAATTCCACCTTTAGCACCACAAGTTAACCCCACTTATATTATATGGTGTTAATATGGGGATATTAGCACCACTTACACTATATGGTATTAAAGTGGTGATTATTTTTCTTAATCTTATTGGAAATGGCATGTCACATTATATATATTTATTAGTAAAGTGATGTATGATACTTTGAAGTTTACAATAAGGTGGTGATAAGTCTTTTTCCAAATTGAAACTTACTAATAAATTTTAGATATGAGGGTTTGCACCAACCATTAAACAAAATTTCAAATAATTGTTATTCTAAATAACTTACTTCAATGATCGATTTTTTATTTTATTCAAACAAATCAATGTTTTTTATATCAAGTTGTGCATTATATATATATATATATATATATATAATTGGTTCAATTGTTTACTTTTTACATTAAGGACTTCAGATAAATAAATGTATGCATTTTACAAAAAATTTATTCAAAGATTTTCAAAGATAATCAATTTTAACTTATTAAGATTATAAAGATGGTGATAAAAGTGTTTTGCATTGAAATTTAATTGTTTGAATGATAGTTTTTTTTATTATATTAATAGTATAATTAATTACCAAATTGTTTGATTGTTATTAGTTCCTTAGTAATATTTGAGCATTATGTAGGGTCTCAGGGCCCTAGACATGGTTGAGGGAGGAAGCTTCTACCTTAAGTCTTATAGGAATCTTCTAAACATATATGACCAATAAAAGAACCTCAAACCACTATGTGTGGATTTGTGAGGTTATTCTTAGCCTTTGTATGTGGATATCAATACTATTAAGAAATTTTGATAAGTATATATGGGACTAGGAGTCTTTTACATGCTCAAGGAAGGAAACCAATCCATAGGCACTAAATGATGCCTTTATGGATTCAAGGCTAATAGAGATGTATACACCTCCAACAACAACACATGACTTCGCAAGGGGGTCCTTGGCCTCACAATAGGGATATGGGTGGAATTTAAAAGGTTTTAAATACTAGGTATGGGTGGGCCCTAGACATGAACACAAGAGGACAGTTGAACTTTAGATCCTAAATGAACTGTCTAGGAATCCATGGTCAATAAATACACTTCAAATGACTATCCAAGATCATTTGAGGGTATCTTAGACATATGAGTTGAGATACCAATTCTATTGGGAGGAATTGAGAAATTGACATGGGTGTTGATGCCTTTGATGTGGTTAGTGGAGGAAAGCTATAACTTAGGCCCCAAAGGCACATTCTATAAACCCAAGTCCCATATTGATGGGTTGAATCACTAAAGATGACCTATCGGGGGAATATTTCACTTCTTAGTGGGGATATTAATTAGATTATAACGATTTGAATAATAGATATGGGTCTCAAGATTATTAACATGGTGTACAAATAAAATATTGGCTTTGTACCCTAAAAGAAATCTTTATGCATAGAGGTCCAATAACAACAACTCAAACCACCACAAATGACCATTGAAAGATACCCTTCACTTAATAGTGGGATGATGATGACATTAAGAATTTATTCAACATTATGAATGGGTCTTGGAGCTAAGAGCAAGGTTGGGGGAGAAAACTTAAATATTAGGCCAACAAGGAATATTCTAGTTATATTAGGCTTAGAGAAACAACTCAAGCTACAACATAAAACCTCTAAAAGGTATCGTTTCCTTTTGAGTAGGTCTAAGGGAGCTATTGCAATATTTTGAGTTGCAGGTATGGTTTTCAAGGAATCTGACATGGCTTGGGGAAGAGATGTGGTGATATGTCTCCAAATAAATATTATAGGTGCTCATGGCCACCAATGACACCTCAAACCACCACCTACAACCTCTCAAGGTTATCCTCTCCTTCAAGTGGGGATACAAGTTCCATTATATCATTTTGGACACTAGGTATGAGTCTCTAGGCCATGAAAATGATTGAGGAAGGAAATCCAGGCCTTATTCTATAAAGTAAAGTTATATGCATTTAGGTTAAATAAAAATTCCTTGGTCAACCATAAAGAAACCTGTCGAGAATATACTTGGCCCAAGTATGTGTCTGAAGGACTTTTACATGGTTGGTAGACAATGCTTGATCCTAGTCCACTAAATGCAAATTAATGGAATATAGTCACAAAATTAATTACTTGAGTGAAAACATATGACCTATCAAGGGGATATTTGACCTCAAAATGGTGAGATGGACACCATTATGAATATTTGAGCATAAGGTATTGTTCGCAAGACCTTGAACATAGTGGATGGAGGAAACCTAGACCTTTGTCCTTAAAGGGATATTCCGTGCTTCCAATGCTAATAATAATACCTTGAACAAACACAAATGGAATATTAAGGGGATCCTTCACCTTCAATAGATCATATTGGAACTATTATAGTATTTTCAAAACTATGTCTAAGGATTAAGACCTAAACCAAGATAGAGTGATGAAACATTAGCCTTAGTCTTAAAATGTATCCTTTTAAACTCAAGGGACGTGAATAAAGCTTTAACCTACCACACTTGGCCTGTAAGTTTTAATATGGCAGCATTAGAAGGGTCTTAGCACCAAGGATGGGTAGTGGGACCATAGACATGGATAAGAGATGAAACTAATCCTTAGTATTTAAAAAAATATTTTAGGTATCCTACATCAAGAACAACACCTTAAACCATCACACTTGATCTCTTGAGAGTATTGTTTTCCTCCAAGCTAGGATATGGGTAGGTAGGTCCAACAACATCACGTTGAAAAGTCACACGTGATCTCTTGAGGGTATCCCTGGACACCAAGTAGAGATATGGGAACCACTAGGAATTTTTGAGCACTAGGTTTAGGTGTTGAGGTATTAACCATGGTTGGTGTAGGAAGCTCATGCATTGTATACATAGGAAGCTTTTAGGCATAAAGGTCTAAAAATAATGTCTCCAACCACCAAAGATAGCCTCTTGAGGGGATATTTGTCCTTATAGTAAGAATATGGGAATAGTTAAGAATTATTTGAGCATTAGGTATGGTTAATAGGGCCCTATACATGGTTGAAGAAAGGAAACTGGGCCTTAGCACCTAAAGGAATCTTCTAGGTATCTATAGCCAAGAATGGCATGTTGAACAACTACAATAGACCTTTCCAAAGTATCTTTGTCCTATGAGTGGATTTTTTGTGGTACAGAGAGAGTTTTAAGATTAATTATAGGTGTTAGCACCTTGGACATTGTCAGGGAGAAAACAGTGAGACTTAGGCCCTAAAGGAAATTTTAGGCATCTTTGTTTAAGAACAATTCCTACAACCACCACATATTACCTCCCAAGAGAATATTATTCATATAAGTGATGATATTAGTGCAATTAGAATTTTTGAGAACCTTGTATGGGTCTTGGGTGACCTAGACATGCTTGAGGGAGAAAACTTGGGCCTTAATCCTAAAAAACATTTAAGAATCCATGGCCAAGAAGAACAACTTGAAAAAATACACATGGATTCTTGAGAGTATCTTTACTGTTTGAGTAGGGATGTCTATGTAATTAAATGGTTTTGAATAGTAGTTAGTGGTATTTAGGATGTATTTATAATTAAGGAAGAAATCACATGCCTTATGCCCTAAAGGAATTTTCGAGGTATCTAGATCCATGAACAATATTTTAGACAAACAAACATCACTAGCCTAAAATATCATTGGCCTCAAAGAGAGGATTCTATCACCTTTAGGAGGTTATGAGCATTGGATATGAGTTTAGAGAGCTCGACATTGTCAATGACGGAAACCCAAGTCTTAGCCCCTAAATGAAGCTTTAGGAACACAAGTCCAATACTAATGTCTCAATGTATAATACGTTTGAATGGTATGCTCTCCCTTCGATTGAGATATGTGTTCCATTAGGAGTTTTCTAGCACTAGGTATGGGTATTAGGGCGTTGAACATGGACATGGTTATAATCCATGAATTATAATTCCTTGAAGAAGCATGCATGTCTTCTTAGGGGTATTTATTCTACTATGTATCTAAGTCTTGTGGCCTTGGGGCCTTCCACATGGTTACTGGAGGATACCCAAACCTTCCCCCCTAAAGGAATCTTGTAACCATTTAGGGGTAATAACTTTTCCTCCACCAACCACACACAACTTCCTAATTTGTATAATTGACCGGTGATTAAGGATGTTGTTACCATTGTGTGTTTTCTAAGTAGTATGTGTACGTGTCTTAATCCCTTGGGAATTATGTTCCATGGAAGAATACTGTGTTTTTTCCCTTAAAGAAATCATTGAGGCATATAAAGCCATGAACACTACCTAGAAGCACCATTGATTACTTAAGATTGTTATATATGGCACTATGTATATAGGTATTTTTGCCTTGGGGACTTACAAATGGTTAGTGTAGGTGACCTTAATCTTGAGCTATAAATGATGGTTTTATACATCTAAGGCTAAGAATATTGACTCCACTAAAAACACATGGCCTCTTAAGGGTATCATTGGGTTTGAAAAATATGTATGTGTCTTTATTCCTTGGGAATAACATTCTACTAGAAAGTTCATGACTTTGGACCTAAAGAAACCATTGAGTCATCCAAAACCTTGAACAATGTGTTAAAGCATCATGTGTGACTTTCCAAGGGTATATGTATGGAACTTTCCAAGGGTATATGTATGGCACTATGTATCTAAAAATTGGAGGCTTTTGGGATTGGACATGGTCATGGGAGGAGGCATGAATATTAATCCCTAAAGGAATGTTTTTTCCATCCAGGGATATGAAAGTTTTATCCACCAACACAAAATGGAATTTTTAGGATCATTGGCCTATGATTGAGGATGTTAGTGAAATTAGGGAATTTTTAGGAGTATGTACATGTATCAAGGTGTTGGGAAATAATTTATAGGGAGGAAGGGCATGATTTTGACCTTAGAAATGTTGTTCTATAAATTAGGACAATGCTTTTGACCTCAAAGAAACCATTTCGGCATACAAAGCCATTAAGAATTCCATAAAACAACACACATGGATTCCCAAAGTATCCATGGTGCTATGTATCCAAGTGATTAGGAATTGTTTTATGGTAAAAATTTAGTATAAAAGGTTCAAAAACAAAAAATAAACATACCATTTGGAATTTCAACTATATTTGGCAATTTCATCTTCAAACTTAAACTAATTGGTGTGGACAATCCAGTGGATGAAAATCAAATTTGCAAGTTGCAGTTTGGTGGTCTCTCCCTACACCACTTACATTTTGTTGTGTTAAGGTGGTGGCGTTAGCACCACATATATTTCATGGTGTTAAAATGGTGTTAATGTTTATTGAAAATTATGTTATTACTCATGTATATTTAGAGAAATGTCATGTTGGCAAGTACCATAAAGTGGTGCTAATGATTTTTTGTCATATTGACATGTACATGTAGTATTTTTTATGAGGATTTTCACCATAAACACAACCATTTCATAAATAAATTTAATTATTTATAATCTTTTCATTAAAATAAATATCAAGGCTAATTTATGAGTTTTTGCACCACAATCCCAACAAATTACATTTCTTATTTTTGCATTATTTAAACAAATAAATTCACTTGATTCAATTCAATTCAATTATTCATTTTTAATACTATTTAAAAATAAATACTTAAGTCTCTTAACAAAGAATAAAAATAACCATCTTTTATTTACTAAAATATAAGGTAGCAATACAAATTATTTAAATTGTTTTTTTTTATGTTTAACTTATTAAATTTTGTTGATGGCCATTAGTATCATTATTATGTTTAATCACTAGCTTAAGTCGATCTTTAGCACCACAAGTTAACCCCACTTATATTATATGTTGTTAATATGGGGATATTAGTGCCACTTACACTATATGGTGTTAAAGTGGTGATAGTTTTTGTTAATCTTATTGGAAATGGCATGTCACCTTATATATATTAATTAGTGAAGTGATGTATGATAATTTGACAAGTACAATAAGGTGGTGATAAGTTGTTTTCCAAATTGAATCTTACAAATAAATTTTAGATATGAGAGTTTGCACCAACCATAAAACAAATTTACAAATAATTGTTATTCTAAATAACTTACTTCAATGATTGATTTTTTATTTTAATCAAACAAATACATGTTTTTTATACCAAGTTGTGCACGTTATATATATAATTGATTCAATTGTTTACTTTTTACATTAAGGACTTCAAATAAATAAATGTATGCATTTTACAAAAAAATTATTCGAAGATTATCAAAGATAATCAAATTTAATTTATTAATATTATAAATATGGCGATAAAAAAGTTTTGAATTGAAATTTAATTGTTTGAATGATAATTTTTTTTTATATTAATAGTATAATTAATTACCAAATTGTTTGATTGGTATTAGTTCCCTAGGAAGATTTGGGCATTATGTAGGGTCTTAAGGGCCTACACATGGTTGAGGGAGGAAGCTTCTACCTTAAGTGTTATACAAATATTCTAACCATATATGGCCAATAAAAGAACCTCAAACCAATATGTGTGGATTTGTGAGGGTATTTTTAGCCTTTGTCTTTGGATATCAATACTATTAAGAAATTTTGATAAGTATAGATGGGACTAGGAGCCTTTTACATGGATAAGGGAGGAAGCCAAGGCTTAGGCACTAAATGATTCTTTTATGGATTCAAAGCTAATAGAGATTTAGACACCTACAACAATAAGACATGACTTCACAAGGGGATCCTTGGCCTTAGAATAGGGATATGGGTGGAATTTGAAAGGTTTTAAAGAGAAGGTATCGGTGGGCCCTAGACATGGACACAAGAGGAAACATGAAATTTAGATCCTAAATGAACTATCTAGGAATCTATGGTCAGGAAAGACACTTCAAATGAGCATACAAGACAATTTGAGGGCATCCTAGACATATGAGTTGAGATACCATTTCTATTAGGATGAATTGAGCAATAGACATGTGTTTTGATTCCTTTGACATGGTCAACTAAGGAAAGTTAGACCTTACACCCTAAAGGAACATTTTATAACCAAAGTCCCAGATTAATGGGTTGAATCGTTACATATGACCTATCGAGATAATCTTTCACTTCTCAGTGGGGATATTAATTACATTATAAGGATTTGAATAATATATATGGGTCTCAAGATTATAAACGTGGTCTACAAATAAAATATTGGCTTTACACCCTAAAATAAACTTTTATGCATAGAGGTCCAAGAACAACATCTCAACCCACCACAAATGAAATTTGAAAGATACCCTTCACCTAATAGTGGGGTGATGATGGCATTAATAATTTCTTCAACATTATGACTGGGTCTTAGATCTAAGAGCAAGGTTGGGGGAGAAAACTTAAAACTTAGGCCACCAAGGAAGCTTCTAGGTATATTAGACTTAGAGAAACAACTCAAGCTCCAACATAACACCTCTGAAAGGTATCATTTCCTTTTGAGTGCAACTAAGGGAGATATTGCAATATTTTGAGTAGTAGGCATGGTTTTCAAGAAATTTGACATGTCTTGGGGAGGATATGTAGGGATATGTCTCCAGATAAATATTATTGGTGCTCATGGCCATCAATGACACCTCAAACCACCACCTACGACCTCTCAAGGTTATCCTCTCCTTCAAGTGGGCATACAAGTTCCATTAGATCATTTTGGACACTAGGTATGAGTATCTATGCCATGAAAATGATTGAGGAAGGAAAGTTAGGACTTATTCTGTAAAGTAAAGTTATATGCATTTAGGTTAAATAGCAATGGCTTGATCAACCACAAAGAAACCTATCGAGAATATACTTGGCCCAAGTATGTGTCTCAAGGCCTTGTACATGGTTGGTAGACAATGCTTGATCCTAATCACTAAATGCATATTAATGGAATATAGTCACAAAATTGATTACTTGAGTGAAAACACATGACCTCTTAAGGGGATATTTGACCTCAAAATGGTGACGTGGACACCATTATGAATATTTGAGCATAACGTATTGGTTACAAGGCCTTGAACATAGTGGATGGAGGAAATCTAGACCTTTGGCCTTAAAGGGATATTTTGTGCTTCCAATGCTAATAAGAATTCCTTGAACAAACACAAATGGCCTCTTAAGGGGATCCTTCACCTTCAATAGATCATACTGGAACTATTATAGTATTTTTAGAACTATGTGTAAGTATTGAGACCTAAACCAAGATAGAGCGATGAAACATTACCCTTAGCCTTAAAATGTATCCTTTTAAACTCAAGGTCCATGAATAAACAATTAACCTACCATACATGGCCTCTAAGTTTTAATATGGAAGCATTAGAAGGTTTTTAGAACCAAGGATGGGTCGTGGGACCATAGACATGGATAAGAGATGAAACTAAGACTTAGTATCTAAAACAATATTTTCGATAGCCTACTTCAAGAACAACACCTTAAACCATTGCACTTGATCTCTTGAGAGTATCATTTTCCTCAAAGTTGGGATATGGGTAGGTAGGTTCAACAACATCACGTTGAATAAAGCGAATAATTATTCGCTTAGACAAATAATATTACCAAAAGACTTGGAATATTAAATAAGCCATAATAATATATAAATTGATGATAAAATAGATATGAACATAGATTACCAAGTGAGTACCATATATATATATTAATCGTAAAGGAACTTTGGATACTATCCATGAAAGGATGAGTCATTTTAGAATTGTTTACTAATAACTATTTATTAATTATTAATTATTTATTACTAATATCAATATGTATTAATATTAATAATTAATATTGATTTTAATAGTTATTATTAACTATATAATAGTTATTTAATTATTATTTTATGTTCGTTACATTTCCTTCCCCTTAACGGAATATTTGTTCTAAAAGATGTATTGGACATTAATGTCTCATTTATTTTAATCTGTCATCTCAGAATTCTTTCCCTTTTGTATTTGTGACATTTGAGGAGATGAGCCGATACGAATTACGGATTCCCTAGGAGAATTGTTGCATCGTATATGCTGTGGTCCATCCCAGATATATTTTTATCGGAGCTCTGAGATATTTTATGGAACAATTCGTCTCAATTGTTTCTTGGTATGTCGATATTTTGGCATGTACACATAAGTCTTTTGTGAATATTCATTTTGACCCTGTCGTTGGTCAAAATGACGATTATAATGAGGATGTCTGTAAGGTGCATGTGTTGTTTGTTCTTCTTTCTTTTGGACTATGATGAGGACTGTCTTCACTTCCTCGATTTGATTTTTGGATGCATTTTTCTGGATTGTACTTCTTGGTTCTCCAGTAGATTGTTCATGATTCTGAATCTTTACGATTCTTTCCTCTTGCTATTTTTTTTCAATTTCTAACTCTTTGATCTGATTCTATAGTTCCTGATTATGATTATTTACACACTAGTTTTCTTCTTGCTTTTCCATTATTTTTCCTTCGAATTCTTCATCAGAGTGTTCCTTCTTACTACTATTTTTTTATTTTTTTATTTTTGTAATCAGGGTTTTGTTATGATTTATTAATATGAAAATTTCTTCAAAACTGTTGGATATTGTTTTATTACTCTTTGTGATCTCCAATTTGTGTTCCTTTTTAGAGTCGTTGTTTTGTTGTTGAAGAACTTTTATCTGTTGTCGATACTGGTTGACCATAGAAGGCTTGATCTTCTACTTTTTGTCGTATGTGTGTCAATTCTTCATCTCTGTCGTTGATGATTTTGTTCAAGTGTATTATTTATGCTTCATAATCAATTATTTCTTTCTTTTTATCTTGATTTTTGTGTCTTTGATTGAAATCATTTTCCCTTTTTAATTTCTTAATCTGTGTGATCAAGTCTTGACTATGATTCTTCAAACAAGTAATTTCTTCATCCTTACTAGCGACAAATTTTCAACTTCTTTCTACTTCTTTTGTTTTGACTTTTGATTACCCTGTGAAATCATCTCTGATATATCCTGGAATTCTTCAGATGTTGGAGGTTCTATTTCTGACTTCATTGTAATATCTTGAAATGTGATTCTCTTTCTCTTATAGGAAAATGCCAGAAACTTCTTTTTGGCATTTAAGAGGAAAGTCCCCAATGTTTTTATCCAGGGTAAACCCAAAATTATGTCACCGTCAAATATCCATAAGGAACTAACAATGAATTTAGATGTGACCATATAATCTCTAACACTTAGTTGTAAGCCACTTATTTCAGTTCATTTTTTGTCCAAAAAGTCTAGCTCTTCCCTTATATTTGAATCAGGAATCACTAAATGGTTAGTGAATTTAGTACTAATATAATTATTTCTTTCAGCAGGTGCAATAGAAATGGTGATATCATTCCCTGCAAGTGTCCCTTTAATTCTAAATAATATTGCAACATTTTTTTGTAAGGTGATAGGAAAATTTTGCTTCTTTTCAATATTAAAATCCATATTATTGAGTTTCCTTTGAAGTTTAATCAATATCTCCTTCTTTTTTTCCAATAGTTTGTAAAAATGTTAGTAGATTGGGTGGTCAGGAGGAATGAGTGTTACCTTCCCCACCTAAGTTCAAATCTCACTTTCTTTTTAGTAGAAATTATTATGCACCCTTTTTATCTTTTTTTTCTCTTTAGTTTTGTAAGATGTGAGTAGATTGGGTGGTTGGGAGGAATGAGTGTTACATTCCCCACCTAAGTTCAAATATCACTTTCTCTTTACTAGTAATTATTTTTCACTTTTATATTCAAACTCAAACCCACGTTAAGAAACCAAGTGTGGTTTCACTTTTACCCTCTTTTTTTTTTCCTTTTCTTTTTATCTTTTCCTTTTCTTAACTTTTTTTTCTTTCCTTTTTTCTTCTTTTTTTTAACGTTTTTCTTTTTCTTTTGGACAATGTCCAATATTTTAGGGAATCCCTAACATAAGGCTATAAGCCAAAAACCAGACAAGGTCTGAGAATTATGGCCGAAGGCCCAGATCAGCCAAACGAGGCTCTGATACCACTTGAAGCGAATAATTATTCGCTTACACAAATAATATTACCAAAAGACTTGGAATATTAAATAAGCCATAATAATATATAAATTAATGATAGAATAGATATGATGATAGATTACAAAGTGAGTGCCATATATATATTAATCGTAAAGGCACTTTGGAATACTATCCATGAAAGGATGCATCATTTTAGAATTGTTTACCAATAACTATTTCTAAATTATTAATTATTAATTATTAATATCAATATGTATTGATATTAATAATTAAAATTTATTTTAATAGTTATTATTAGTTATATAATAGTTATTTAATTATTATTTTATGTTCCTTACATTGAAACATCAAATGTGATCTCTTGAGGGTATCCCTGGACACTAAGTACAGATATGGACACCATTAGGAGTTTCTGAGAACTAGGTTTAGGTGTTGAGGTGTTAACCATGGTTGGTGTAGGAAGCTCATGCATTGTATATATAGGAAACTTTTAGGCCTAAAGGTTTAAAAATAGTGTCTCCAACCACCAAAGCTATCCTGCTGAGGGGATATTTGTCCTTATAGTCAAAATATGGGAACGATTAAGAATTTTTTGAGAATTAGGTATTGTTATTAGGGCCCTATACATGGTTGAAGAATGGAAACTAGGACTTACTACCTAAAGGAAGCTTCTAGGTATCTATATCCAAGAATGACATGTTGAACAACTACAATAGACCTTTCCACAGTATATTTGTCCTATGAGTGGAGGTTTTTGTGGTACAGAGAGAGTTTTAAGACTAATTATAGGTGTCAGCACCTTGGACATTGTTGGGGAGAAAAGAGTGAGACTTAGTTCCTAAAGGAAATTTTAGGCATATTTGTTTAAGAATAATGCCTACAACCACCACACGTGATCTCCCAAGCAAATCTTATTCATATAAGTGGCGATATTAGTGCCATTAGAATTTTTTAGAACCTTGTATGGGTTTTTGTTGTCCTAGACATGATTGAGGGAGCAAACGTGGGCTTTAATCCTGAAAAAAAACTTTAAGAATCCATGTCCAAGAAGAACAAGTTGAGCAAATACACATGGATTCTCGAGAGTATATTTAGTGTTTGAGTAGGGATGTCTTTGTCATTAGATGGTTTTGAAAAGTAGTTAGTGGTATTTACGATGTATTCATAATTAAGCAAGCAATCACATGCCTTATTCCCTAAAGGAAGCTTTGAGGTATCTAGATCCATGAACAATATTTTAAAGAAACACACATCACTAGCCTAGGATATCCTTAGCCTCAAAGAGAGGATGTCATCACCTTTAGGAGGTTTTGAGCATTATATATGAGTTTAGAGAGCTTGACATTGTAAAAGAAGGAAACCCAAGCCTTAGCCCATAAATGAAGATTTAGGCACACAAGTCCAATAATAATGTCTCAATGTATAATACCTTCAGATGGTATGCTTTCCCTCAGATTGAGATATGGGTTCCATTAGGAGTTTTCTATCACTAAGTATGGGTATTATGGCCTTGAACATGGACATGGTTATAATCCATGAATTATAATTCATCAAAGAAGCATGCATGGTTTCTTAGGGGTATTCATTCTACTATGTATCTAAGTCTTGTGGCCTTGGGGCCTTCGACATGGTTAGTGGAGCATACCTGAACATTTCCCCCTAAAGGAATCTTGTAGCCATCTAGGGGTAAGAAGTTTTCCTCCACCAACCACACAAAATGTCCTAATTTGTATAATTGATCTATAATTAAGGATGTTGTTACCGTTGTGTGTTTTTAAAATTGTATGTACATATATTAATCCCTTGGGAATTATGTTCCATGGAAGAACACTGTGTTTTTTTCCTTAAAGAAATTGTTGAGGCATATAAAGCCATGAACACTACCTAGAAGCACCATTGATTACTTAAGATGGTTATATATGGCACTATGAATATAGGTCTTTTCTCCTTGGGGCCTTACAAATGGTTAGTGCAGGTGACCTTAATCTCGAGCTATAAATGATTCTTTTAAACATATAAGGCTAAGAATATTGACTCCACTAAAAACACATGGCCTCTTAAGGGTATCATTGGTTTTGGAAAATATGTATGTGTCTTGATTCCCTTGGAATAACATTCTACTAGAAAGATCATGACTTTGGACCTAAAGAAACCACTGAGGCATCCAAAACCATGAAAAATGTGTTAAAGCATCATGTGTGACTTTCCAAGGGTATACATTGCACTATGTATCCAAGTCTTGGAGACTTTGGGGATTGGACATGGTCATGGGAGGAGGCATAAATATTAATCCCCAAATGAATGTTTTGGCCATCCAGGGATACGAATATTTTATGTACCAACTAAAAATGGACTTTTGAGGGTCATTGGCCTATGATTGAGGATGTCAGTGAAATTAGGGAATTTTTAGGACTATGTACATGTATCGAGGTGTTGGGAAATAATTTATAGGGAGGAAGAGCATGCTTTTAACCTTATGAATGTCATTCTATAAATTAGGACAATGGTTTTGACCTCCAAAAAACCTTTTCTAAGGCATACAAAGCCATTAAGAATTCGATAAAACACCACACATAGATTCCTAGAGTATCCATGGTACTATGCATCCAAGTGATTGGGACTTGTTTTATGGTAAAAATTTGAAATTTTTACTATAAAAAGTTCAAAAAAAAAAAAAAACATACCATTTTGAATTTCAACTATATTTGGCAATTTCACCTTCAAACTTCAACTGACTGGTGTGGACAATCCAGTGGATGAAAAATGAAATCCGCAAGATGCAAGTTGGTGGTCTGTCATAACCCCAAATTTTCACAAAAATTAATTTTTTTTGATGTAACATAAATTTTCTATAGTCACAGTTTGTTAACTGCTAGTGGTTAATGAAAAAATGAAACAATCAAGAAACTAATGATTAACTTAAACGCATATAAATTAATACTATTTTAATTTCGATATGTGATGTAAATAATTTGCATTCAGTTGTTTCTAGCTGTACTAATGATTTGATTTTCTCAAGTAGGTTAGACGTTACGTTCTAACTGGGGCTTACTTAGCAATCAACTTAGCTGGATTTCTGGATCTTACAGGCTTGACAGGTAAATTTTCAACTAGCAGGAGTTTATTAAAGCGTAAATCCAGATATACTTATTTAGCATAAATATACTGCTACAGTAAAAGTTTGCTTAATAGAATTCAAGGGTACTACGAGGTAAATTAAATTTTCTTTACTTGTTTTGCAACTATGACATTATTTTAAAATTTGTCATAAAGACCAATAACCTTACCATACTCAATGTTTTTCATTAGTATGACTTTTATTTCGGACAAATCTCCTTTCTAGATATTAGCCAAGTTCTTATAGAGCTCAAGATTTTGTAGAACAATTCCTTTACTGACATAAGAGTTTACTATTGTTGTTATTTCTAAAATTTAAAACACTACTTATAAGCATGGAAATAAAACTAAATCCTTCTAAGGACAAGCTTACAAAAGAACTCTTAGTTCTACTTTCAATTGAGCTTTAGTAGAGGAAATTTATCAGCTTGTTATTGTATTATAGTTATAAATGATCATTTGCACAATTGTGGCGAGATTACATTACCCTATTAGTGTTTACATCAACTAGTTCTAATAGCATAGACATGCATAGTTTATGGTTATAAAATGGTCAATAGTGATACTATCAACTCATGTTCAACGAATTTTACCATACTAATGATCTCTTCATAAATGTTTTACTAAGAAAGATTATAAGGTCATTATAAAACAAGGATATCGATGCAATATATGTTTTGGTTCATTACCAATGAAGATTCCAAGGTTTATATATTATAACATTTAACGATACCATAAAAATATCACTGTTCAACATAGTTTGACTTAATGTTTATCATTGAAACAATATGTTTTTCACCTTGTAGATTTTATTAACATTGTAGTTTTTATTTAAATTATTGACAATGATTTGGTTCTCGACAGTGCAGTGGAAAATATACAAATCAACCCACTATGAACTGAAATATTGGTGGGCACGTGGAATGTCCACCACCGTGCAATGCATGATTTAAAAACCTACTTTTCAGCCCTAACTTCTCATTCTTCGTCGAGGGTTTTGGTCTTGGCACTGACTGGTTTTACTGCGGCCATGAGGGCTCGCTTGTTCTCGTCTCCGACTCCATTGTTTATGTATAAAGAGGTGTTTCCACTCTAGTGTATGGGTTGCGATATTCACAGCTCACATTTGGTTTTCTTTCAGCAAACATTACTCTGTAGTGAGGGTAGTGTTGCTCTATCAGTAGTTTTTTTTAGTGTTGAATCCTTTCGTGGCCAATGCCAAATATTTTATCTTGCTCCAACGTTGGTGTCGTATGTACTATGAGCCTCATCGCCAATGTCACAGGTGAGCTCAAGGGTTTGTGTTGTTTGTTGTGCTGGTTCATTTCCTCCGTGGCTCTAGATTCCTTCGCTTCCAGGTAAATAATTTATCTTACAATTGTTATAAATTTCAAGTTATAGTTATAGTGAAAAAAATCAGTTTCTAAATAAGGTTTCTAGTCTTCACTTGCAGGTTACAGTTTTCCCTTACGCTTGGAAGAACCCTCTCCATGTTTGGATTTATAGCAAGACATATGGGTAAGACCCGGTTACAATGTGGCAACTCCCTGCTTGTAAAGATTAGGCAAAAAGGGTTTCAGTTGGAGAAGAAATACGACCTCGGTTCCTTCGGTGTTTCAAATGCTTAGCTTAGTTGTTATTTAATATTTTTGGTTGTTATTACCCTTTTCCTATAGCAGAGTAACTCTGGCCTCAATGTCGTGACTTGTATTTTGCTTTCCTTGAATTATTGACAGGTTTACAGCCTTATGGATAAGAAATGACATACTCTATTCTTATTATATGGAGGTTCTCCTGTCTTCATGGTTTGAATGATTTTTTGATTCGAATACTCTAATAAAATATACATTGTCTTATAAAGGTTATTACAGTAATGAAGTTTTTATAAGTTGTTTGTTAGTTTTGTCTTTCAAACCCTCGCCACGATGCTGGGTGTAACCGGCCTTGAGCTAGGTGAAGTAATTTTGGTTAAAAATTTATCCCTATGGCCAAACAAAGGACTACATTTGGTTTAAAAGGGTTTTTAACTTCGAGCTCTGTCTCATTTATAAAATAGTTTTATAAACTTGTAAATTATGGCTCATGTAATTTGAGTCTTTCCTTAGATAAATATATTCTTAAATAAGTAAGTTCTTAGCTTTATTCTATTTATTGTTTACACTTTGGTTTACATTTTTTTACTGCTATGTCACTTAACAAAGATTAAGAGTCATGTAAGGATTAAAACATTAACTCTGTAATTTTAATTATTTCTTATTTAATACTGTTTGTAAACATAATCCTATTCTAGTATATATATTAATAATAGGTTAAGATGAAGATTTAAGTATGGTTAATACCTTGTTTGGATACTTAACTGCATCTCCTATGATTTTTATTGTAACAGTGTATTTCTTTACTATAATTCTATTTTAGCACTACTGCTTCTTTTCCAACATAGATATACTCATAAAAACAGTAAACATAAATAAACAGAATACGGTTCTCTTTAATAATAATTTACACACTGAATTAATTTACTCTACTATCTACAGAATGCAGAACCCTATCTATTATATTCAATCTCTTATCCTTTTTTTCTTTCATCTACTTAAGATATTCTAACTGTGCTGGAGTACGGCCTGGTTTTCCAGGTGTGGAAAAACACAGTCTAAAAATTATTTCCATTCTAACACTTTACCTTTCTAAATCAAATTCATTTCTTCAATCATTTTAAAAGACTACTAGATTCTAACATTTTACAAACTAAATATTTAACATTCATATATCAATCAGACACAGATACCAACACAGTAAAACAAAATAATGTAGAACCTGTTTAGGACAGATGACAATAATGTTAAGTGGTCATTCCTCCCTACCAATCTCCTGGAGAGTGCTCAAACAACGCTTCCTCAATACCCCCGAGCATGTTCCTAGTCTTCTTGGCTGAGAACTAGTGGAGAATGCAAACAGTAGACTAGTCCAATATCTCAGTAAAACACTTTTCTCTCAGTAGTATGATCTTCAGCTTAAAAGCTGCAACTAGATCAATCAGCAGTTATCCCCTCAAACATTTTTGAGATTCCCTTCCATTGAATTTCTCTGAAGTACATTCATTCAACCGGAATCATCACCTCTCTAGAATGAGCAGCCTCAACTCTCTTCAATGGGAGTTTTTATAAAGATTGCCTAGGTCTTTTGGGTCAATTTTCATTAATTGAGCCACTTGCTCTGATTCCACTTTCTTGGGGAATCATGACCCCAAATGTAGGGAGGTTGCCACCTACAATAGTTGGAAGTGGTTTGAGGATGCTACCACATGTCAGTTTTCTCTCCACCCAGTCTCCTCCACCAATTTGACCAGTAAACACTCTTTTAACAGCTCTCCTAAGCTGTTGTCTCCTCCTTTATTGATTTATAAATAAAATATTCAGAATTACATTGAATATCCTTGACTCCGTTGAGTCATCAATTACAACTTAACATTAAAGTTAACATATTGTCTTCTAATAATATCAAATAATATAAAATTGTTTTTGCAAAATTGGGGTATGTGACATACAAACCCCCTTAAAGTATAACATTGTCCTCGATGTTATTTATTCTTCTTCCTCAGAATTCCCCTGGAACAGAATTGGATATGCATCCCACATATTACTTTCCAATTCCAAGGTGGATTCCTATGGACTAAGGTGCTTCCATTGCACCTTCACCTGACCAATGGTGTTGTTCCAAAGTGTTATCTCCCTCCACTCGAGGATACAGTCCAGTTCCACCAGAAAATTTCCTTATGGTTCCACCTATACATCATTCTAGTTAACAACATGAGTAGAATCATGAACATATTTCTTTAATATAGAAATGTGAAAAACATTATGTACTCTTAAATTTGGTGGTAATGCTAACTGATAAGCTACTTGTCCAATCTTGGACAGTACTTCAAATGGGCCACAGTAACGAGATGCTAGTTTTGCACAACTACCCAATCTAGAAGAACTCTTTTTGGGACTCACCTTGATGAACACATGTTCACCCACCTGAAACTCCTTTGGAGTTATTTTAAGGTCTGCCTGACTTTTTTGTCGATCCTGCGCAACTTTCAGATTACCTTGTACCTGTTTTACAATTTCTTCCATTTCCTTCAATAGTTCAAGACCTAATACTAATCTATCCACTGGATTACTCCAAGAAATAGGAGTATTATATTTCCTTCCATACAAGATTCCGAAAGGAATAAATATGGATGACGCTTAATAATTATTATTATAAGCAAATTCTACTAGATGCAAATAATCTTCCCATTTACCTTGTTGGTCTTTGACATACATTCTTAGTAAATCTTCCAGTACTTGGTTTACTCTTTCAGTTTGTCCATCTATTTGAGGATGGAACGAAGTACTAAAATTTAGTGTAGTGATTAATCCTTTGAATAGAGATTTCCAAAAGTTACCTATAAATTTAGGGCCTCTATCTGAGATTATAACTTTCGGTATTCCATGCAGTCGAAAAATTTGCTTTCAAAGATATCAGCTATGTTTGCAGCTTTATACGTAGTTTTAATAGGTATAAAGTGGGATGATTTACTTAATTTATCGACCACTACCATGATAGAATCATTTAAATTCTAATTTTTAGGCAGTCCAGTAACAAAATTGAGACTATTTATCTCCCATTTCCAACTAGGAATAGGCAACGACTGAAGTAATCTGGCTGGGTGTTGATGTTTAGTTTTCACCTGCTGACATTCAAAACACCCAGCAATATATTCTACCAGTTCAGTCTTCATGTTTAGCCAAAAATATTCCTTTCTTAACATAGTTATAGTCTTTTGATAGCCTGGATGACCTGAGTATGGAATTTTATGGATTTCATCTAAAATTAATAACTTAACTTTAGGTACATTAGGTACATACATTATGTATTTATACAGTAAAAATCCTTTTGCATTCAAAATGAACTCTTTACTTAAGCTTTCTGTTGGATTTTCTTTCGTTTTAGCTTGTAAGTTTTGGTGAAGTTCAGCCTTACATTCCTACTTAATGCATCAACAACTTTATTTTCTTTACCTTTAATGTGCTGAATTTTGAAATCATACTCACTTAGAAAAGCTAGCCACCTAGCTTGTCTGGCATTTAAATTAGGCTGATCTAACAGATATTTTAGTCCTTTATTATCAGTCATTAGAATAAATTTTATGTCAATTAGGTGATGACGCCACATCGTTAGAGCATGTATAACAACAACTAATTCCAGATCATAAGTTGCATAATTATTTTTATGAATTTTTAATTTCCTAGACTCATAGGCAATAACATGCCCTTCTTGAGTTAGAACACCCCCTAAACCATCATTGTAGGCATTATTACACACTACAAATTCTTTATTTGGATCAACTATTCTTAAAATAGGTGCACTGGTTAATGAAGTTTTTAACTTTTGAAAGTTATCCTCGCATTTCTGGTTCCAATCAAATTTATTTCCTTTCTTTTGCAAAGGAGTTATCGGATTCGCGATTCTCGAAAAACCTTCAATGAACCTCCGGTAATAACTGGTAATACCCATGAAGGATCGAACATCAGTTACATCTTTAGGAACTAACCAATCTTCTATCGCATTTATCTTTTCGAGATCCATGAAAATCCCTTCCATAGTCACCACATGACCTAAATACTGAATCTTATCCTTAAAGAAATCACATTTACTAAACTTTGCAAAGAGTTGATGATTTCGTAGCTCTTGCAAAACAATTTTTAAATGTTCTTTATGTTCTTCTTCAGTTTTTAAATAGATTAATATGTCGTCGATAAACAAGACCACAAACTTATCTAGATACTTATGCATAATGTTGTTCATTAAACACATAAAAATAGTTTGGGCATTAGTAAGCCCGAATGGCATGACGACAAACTCGTAACACTAGTACAAAATGAGGAATTAGCTTCTAGGTGAATAAAAATTCTAGTCACCACAGGTTTTCCAAGTGATTTGCTACTAAATATGAGCAATTTTGATTGACCCAACTATAAACGACTAAAATTAACGACTAATTTAGTCACCAGTTAACAAATATGACTAGATAATAAGTGATAGAATTAAAAATTACTAAATTAAATGACTAATTTAGTCACAGCATAAAAAATGACTAGCTAGAAGAATATTAATTAGTCATTTATGTTAGTCATTTTTAATTGTGTCATGGAAAATTGAAAATTTGGAAATGAAGTGTAGTTTTTGTAAGTTGTCTACCTTCTATTAGTAATATTAGTGCCATGCACCTTGATCTTCAAAGATCTAACAAAACAATTGCATGAATTTTCTCTTGACCATCTTTATCCCTGCTGCACCATTGAAGCAAACTCGGTTAAGTGCATTCCAAAGGGAAATTATGTTCCTACGTCAATTACGAATTAGGTACTAGAACCAATACCATATATATTGTTTCCTAGATAGAAGCATCATAGCCCTACTTTCCCTCGAGAACGGACCATTCAAATGCACCTCCTCCATGTAGACTTACCAAATGCATCCAATGCATGGCCAAAAAAACACGTCAACTTCGTATTTCTGGGCTGAAGGTATCGTTCGACCCCTGCTCCCCTGTTTTTGCACTCGATACCCTATTTTTGCATACAATAAGTCGATTCAAGATCTCACAGTGACCAGTCGAAGCGCTTCAAAGGTATGGTTCTTGCCGCTCCGATTGTGTTCATCACTCCAATCAATAACCAGTTGTTATGGTTTTTTACAAGTCTCAATGTTGCTAAAGTTACTGCTTCCACTTTATATTTGCAATTATCACCATCTCCAGCCTATGCGCTCATAACCATATGCATTTTGAGCTTTCAACCTGCGAAAAGCATGAGCACCCTTTTATAATGCCACTATTTGCAAAGGTCACTGATTTTTGCACATCGACATTCCTCACACGCTCCAAAGGAAAACTGAAGCAAACATTAGAAGAAGTGTTTAAAATTTGCAAGGAGGCTTACTTGTTTTCTAGATTGTGGCAAGTAATCTGTAATGGAAGAGATATTGTGCCCCAAAATTTTAAAATATTCGAATCATCTCGGTGTTGGAATCTGATACCATATATGGATTCTTTGATGGGGTCGAGCATGATGGAAATTCTTGTACTGGCATGATCCTCTGTATATATGACTCTCTTAGTTTCAAGCTAAGGATGGGTGTTGGGAGTGTCACTAATAATTTATTCTGAACTTTTATCCTTATGGGGGCTTTTATGGTTCGCCAAAAAAATAAATATTCTCTAGCTTTCTATTTTTGGCAAATCAAAGGTCATAATTGATTGGGCTAGAGGTCTCACCAATTTTCATTCATTGAGTTATGATTGTTGGTTGAAAAGGATTGGGCTCCTAAAGAATTGTTTTCTTTCTTTATCCTTCAGGCACCTGTATAGGGAGTTCAAATATGATGCAGACAACCTATCAAATATTGCGATAAGAGATTTCCCTGGTATTCTTCACTTATGTAAGTACTCAATTAACAGAATCATGATTACTAAAGGTCCCTTTACCTACTTCTAGTTTCTCCATTCTGGTTTTTCCTTGGACTATTTTAGGTTGTATCTGCATGACAACTCTCCAGAGCCCTGCTATTTTTTGTCTCACAGTTATTTTGTCTTTTCCACATTTTTTCTTTCTATAGGTTGATGGGTAGAATCCCTCTCATTTATTTTTCTATATTGTAATGTTTTGCCCAGGGCTTCAATATTGTCTTCTATCCTACTTTGAAGGGGATTTTACATGAACAATTATGATGTAATTTTGATTCTTATGAATAACAAATTACATATTTTTTTTACAATGAAAAAAACCATTAATATAGAAAGATTCCACCATGTTTCTTTCTATATTTAGAAAAACAATTTAAAAAGCTATATTTTAACAAAATATATAATCTAAATTTCAATAAATTATAACAAAATATATAATTTATATTTCAATAAATAGATATTCCATAATTTCTTCATTTACACCTTGGAAAAAACACAATTTAAAACAACTTATTTTGACAAATATATAATATATATTTTTATGTATAAATTTGTTTCCATGTTTCTTGTTATCTTTGAAAATTTAATTTTTTTTGTTGACTAGTCAATTTTTATTTATAAAACCAAATACCTTCAAAAATAAAAAATAAAAATAATCAAAAGTTAAAATTAACATTGTTTAATATTTCTATATATTATTAATATTACTAAAAAAATACTTAAAATCATTTTTTAGTAATATAAATAAAACTAACCAAACACAATTATGTCTATACCAACATAACCTATATTTAAACCTTACCACGTTATAATTCCATAGTTCAAACGATGGAATTTTTTTATGTTATATGGTTATAACACATAAAGTTTGACATTACCGCTTGCATACAATCTCTTCGTGGCATGACCTTGAATAAAGATATGGTTAAGATTTATGATGTGGCATATAATAATATAACAATCCACATTATATTGGTATGGTTTTAATGGATATAAACATATGTCTTTGTGACATGCTTTAAACATTGGCGCTTATGGTTTAGGCTCCACATTATACCATATTATACCATATGGTTTAAATATAGTGTTATAACATATGATTTACATTATATTGGTATGGTTTTAATGGATATAAACATATGCCTTTGTGATATGTTTTGAACATTGGCGCTTATGGTTTAGGCTCCACATTATACCATATTATACCATATGGTTTAAATATAGTGTTATGACATATGATTTACATGGAGTCATGGTGACCTTAGGATTGGTTACTAGGATTAATCCAAAAGAAAACAAAATAAAGAAGTATTAGGTACGCTTTTTCTTGGACATGGATTGCATCCACACTTGCTGCTGCGAGTAGCGTCTCCCATCAATGATAAGCTCTATGAGTACATCTAATTCCACCTATATGCCTTGCCTTCAGACATCCTTGTTGTATTGCTTTAGACACCATCTAGCTATGGATATGTTGCACCTGCGAATTGGAAAGAAGGATACGATATGATGTGCCCATCCCTAAATTATATAGAAAAGGGAGGGGTTCTTTTCCTACATGACCAAATGGAATCCACACCACTATGTATGGCACACGATCCCCTAGTAAATTGCTATAGAGCACTTAACGCTTCCGCAGACCAGAAAGATATACCCGAGATAACGGTGGATTCCCTATTGTAGACCGGGGGTTTTTATGCAATGAAGTGAAGCTTCATTTAGTTTTTGGTTTATTGAGGGCAATGACATCAGTGTAGACAAGTGGAGCTGATCCTAAGAATGGATCAGATAATTTACAAAGCAGGGCAAGAACAGGTTGAGGCCGAGGTTCGTGGTCACCGAAAATGAAACCCTTTCCCCATTATATGAATCACAAACCTACCCTACTGTGTTGAATACTTAGGCTAACAGGACTAGATTTACAAGTAATTTGTCTGAATCTAAGAAGATGCTTGAAGACACATCTAAGAAGAGTAAATGGAGTTGGAATTTAGGCAATTCTAAACATGGTGATGAGATTGGTTTCAGTGGATAGAAATTGAAACTGTCAAATATTGGTATTGAGCTTCACGTTGGGTCTCCACTGCCTTCAGAATGGCATCAATGTTTAGACCTTCAGGTTTGTTCTGTGTTTTTCTTGATTATCTACTGTGTTTTTCTTTTATTCATGTTTGTTTTCTTTGTTGTGGATGTGGTGGAGATGAAATGGATAGATCACAATTCCCTTACAGTAATAGAGGAATGGCCATATAGAGTTCTAAGAGATGTTTGAAAGATGTATTCATCTTTAATCCTAACTTGATGATATCTAGACCTTAAATCAATTTTCGAGAACATCGTGGCTCTACATAGTTGATCAAACAAATCATCTATGCAAGGCAACAGGTATCAATTTTTAATAGTTATATTATTCAACTGACGGTAATCTATGCAAAGTCGCATGGTTCCATCCTTTTTCTTAACGAAGATGACAGGTGCCCCCAGGGAGACACACTAGGTCGAATATACTTTTTGTTAGTAAGTTCTTTTAATTCTGATTTTAGTTGATTAAGTTCAATTATGTTCATTCGATAAGGGGATTGTGAGCTAGATACTACACCAGGTACCAGCTCAATGGTAAAATCTAGTTCCCTTTTCGGAGGTGGTCCCAGAATTTCTTCCAGAAATACATCAACATATTCTCTTAAAACAGGTATGTCTTCCAATTTTAATTTGTTTGTCTTATTTTAATTTTCCTCCTCAGTTATTGTTACTGCATAAGCTTTACAACCCTTCCTAATAGCCCTCTTAAGCTGCAAGGAAGAAATATTCCTTATGGTGGTTCTTCTAGGGATTCCCTTTACATTTATTGATTTTCCATCATTATTTATACACGTAAAGGTTTTATCATAACAATTTAAAATTACCCTATGTTCTTCTAACCAATCTATACTGATTAGTAAGTCATAAGAACGAAGAGGTAATACATTAAGCTTTACAATAGTTTCAAATTGATCCATAACTACTGCACATTCCTTTACAAAACAAGTTACCTTCCTTTTTGCATCGGTGGCTAACTGAACCAACCAAGAATTTTCAAATTTTTCAACAGGCAGCTTACATTTTTCTACCAATTTAGGTGAAACATAACTGAGATTAGCTCTTGGATCAATTAAAATAGATTTAGGGGTTTGGTTTATTGTACCTTCTACTTCCACCATCGAATTTTGATATTCTTCTTGTCGATTCTCCAAGGCTACATTGATTCTGGGTATAGTCCTCACTAAATCTCCAACAGTCATTTCCTCCTTTATGGTATGAATATTACTGACAGTCTTTTTTCGATTAGGACAGACTGAGGCATAATGTGGGCCATTACACTCCCAACACTTTATAGGTTCTTTGCGTTCAAAGTTATTTATGTAATTACCATGATTATTAGTAGACTCTTTACCCTTTGAATTGTTCTGATTGCTTGGTGAATTATTCTTATTCCCTTGGAAATTCTTGTTAGGAAAATTTCTAGCCCTATTGTTTTCATAATTCCGGTTGGGCACAAATTCTTTCTTCTTTTGATCATAATGGTTGTTATTCTTCTTGGCCTTCCAGTTGGCCATGCTCTCCTTCTTCCAATTCTATTCATAATAGAAATTGGCTTTCCTCATAGCTTCTTCTAGAGTTTTTGGATTGTCATACTCAATCCTATCCTTGATATGATAAGGTAGACAGCTGAGGAATCACTGTACTTTTTGTTTTTCATCGACAAGGTATGGTACATACCTAAGCAAACTTAAAAACTAGCTATTCAAATATTTCATAGTCATTGAACCTAATTTAAGCTCATAGAATTCTTTTCATAGTACTGCTGAGACAAAAATTTATTTTTAAAGCACCTATTGAAGGTACTCCAATTTACGTTATTCTCTTTTATTCCCTTCACTCTCTTCAAGTATTGCCACCAAATATCAGCCTTCCCTGAAAGATTGTAGATAGCCATTCTAGCCTTTAATTGGTTAGAATAGTTATAAATCTGGAAGTACTTCTTCATCCCAGATAACCAAGATTCCGCTTCCTCCCCCTTCTTAGTCTCTCCATTGAATGTTGGCGGTTTAATCATTTTAAACTCCCCAGAAATTTTCTCATAGGGTTTATATTTCCTCTTTTTAGTATCATGGTTGTCATCACTACTATCACTAGTGGAATGAAAATTACGTTTATCACCAAATACCTCAGAAGATGAGCTACTTTCATTTTTAGTCTCTTTAATATTTTAATATTTATGTTGATGAATTGTATCTTCTGAATCAACTCTTTTACCCCTTCCCTCAGTTTGAAATCTTTCTGTTAGGATCTAATTCAGCTCCTTCTGAGCTCTCAGAATCCTTTCATTCTCTGGTTTAATAGATTCCATTTCATATTTTAAGTCTTTTACTGTTTGTAAAAGTTCTAAGGAATTAGTGGTTAGATATTCTTGTATAGGGTCTCCTGGTAAGTTTTCTTGTTCACTAAATGGAGATTTCTCTTCCTCATATTCCTCCAACTTTTCCATACCTGTTGTTAAACTTCAGAAACAATTTCTCTATTGAATAACATTAAAAGAAAATAACATCAGTAAAATAATTTAAATTCACTTTTTCATAAAATCAAGTTGGGATTCATCAAGGCCTAGTGTTTGAACCTTATGCTCTGATACCACATGTCATAACCCCAAATTTTCACAAAAAATGTTATTTTATTTTATTTTATGTAACATAAATTGTCTATAGTGGCAGTTTGTTAACTGCTAGTGCTTAACGGAAAAATGAAACAGTTAACAAACTAATGATTAACTTAAACACATATAAATTAATACTATTTTAATTTTGAGATGTGATGTAAATAATTTGCAGTTAGTTTTTTCTAGCTGTACTGATGATTTGATTTTGTCAAGTAGGTGAGAAGTTACATTCTAACTAGGGCTTACTTAGCGATTGCTAACTTACCTGGATTTTTGGATCTTATAGGTTTGACAGGTAAATTTTGAACCAGTAGGAGTTTATTAAAGCGTAAATCCAAATATACTTCTTTAGAATAAATATACTACTACAGTAAAAGTTTGCTCAATAGAATTCAAGGGTACTACGAGGTTAAGTAACTTTTCTTTACTTGTTTTGCAACTATGACAGTATTTTAAAATTCATGTTGTAAAGACCAATAACCTTACCATACTCAATGTTTTTCATTAGTATGACTTTTATTTGGGACAAATATCCTTTCTATCTATTAGCCAAGTTCTTATAGAGCTTAGATTTTGTAGAACAATTCCTTTACTGACATAAGAGTTTACTGTTGTTGTTATTTCTAAAATTTAAAACATTGCTTATAAGCATGGAACTAAAACCAAATCCTTCTAAGGACAAGCTTACAAAAGAACCCTTAGTTCTACTTTCAATTGAGCTTTAATAGAGGAAATTTATCAGCTTGTTATTGTATTATAGTTATAAATGATCATTTGCACAATTGTCGTCAAGTTGTGATTCCTATCATCCAAGTTTCTTCATGACATAAGTCATGTGGCAAGATTACATTACCTTATTAGTGTTTACATCAACTATTTCTAACATCATAGACATGCATCGCTTATGGTTATAAAAATGGTCAATAGTGATACTATCAACTCATGTTCAATGACTTTTACTATACTAATGATCTCTTCATAAATGTTTTACTAAGAAATATTGTAAGGTCATTATAAAACAAGGATATCGATGCAATATATGTTTTGGTTCATTACCAACGAAGATTCCAAGGTTTGTATATTATAAGGTTTAATGATACCATAGAAATTGCAGTCTTCAACATAGTTTGACTTAATGTTTATCATTGAAACGATATGTTTTTGACCTTGTAGATTTTATTATCATTGTAGTTTTTATTTAAATTATTGACAATGATTTGGTTCCCGACAGTGTAGTGGAAACTATACAAATTGACCCACTGTGAACTAAATAATTTGGTGGGAATGTGGAACATCCACCACCATGAAATGCATGATTTAAAAATCTACTTCGCAACCCTAACTTCTCATTCTTCATTGAGGGTTTTGGTCTTGGCACTGACTGGTTTTACTGCGGCCATGAGGGCTCGCTTGTTCTCGTATCCATCTCCATTGTTTGTGTATAATGAGGTGTTTCTACTCTAGTGTATGGGTTGCAAGATTCACAGCTCACATTACTCTGTCGTGATGGTAGTGTTGCTCTGTCAGAATTTTTTTTAGTGTTGAATCCTTTCATGGCCAATGGCAAAACTTTTATCTTGCTCCAATGTTGGTGTAGTATGTACTGTGAGCCCCATCGCCTCTGTCATAAGTGAGATCGAGGGTTTGTGCTGGTTCATTTCCTCCGTGGCTCCAGATTCCTTCACTTCCAGGTAAATAATTTATCTTACAATTGTTATAAATTTCAAGTTATAGTTACAGTGAAAAAACACAGTTTCTAAATAAGGTTTCTGGTCTTCACTTGCAGGTTACGGTTCGCCCTTATTCTTGGAAGAACCCTCTCCATGTTTGGATTTACAACAAGACCTACGGGTAAGCCTCGGTTACAATGTGGCAAATCCCTGCTTGTAAAGATTAGGGAAAAAGGGTTTCAGTTGGAGAAGAAATACAACATCGGTTCCTTCGGTGTTTAAAATGCTTAGCTCAATTGTTATTTAATATTTTGGGTTGATAAAACCCTTTGCCTATAGCAAGGTAACTATGGCCTCAATGCCGTGACTTGTATATCACTTTCCTTGACTTATTGATAGGTTTACAGCCTTATGGCTAAGTAATGACGTACTCTATTCTTATTATATGGAGGTTCTCCTGTCTTCATGGTTTTAATGGTTTTCTGATTTGAATACTCTAATAAAATATACATTGTCTTATAAAGGTTATTACAATAATGAAGTTTTTATAAGTTTTTTGTTAGTTTTGTCTCTCAAACCCTCGCCACGATGTTGGGTGTAACCGGCCTTGAGCTGGGTGAAGTAATTTTCGTTAAAACGTTAGCCCTATGGCCAGACAAAGGAATACATTTCGTTTAAAAGGGTTTTTAACTTCAAGCTCTGTCTCCTTTATAAAATAGTTTTATAAACTTGTAAATTATGGCTATGTGTAATTTGAGTCTTTCCTTCTTTGACTATTAATAATGGTAATTACTTGTTTAATGTTTTTCTCTTCTAATTAATAAAGTAAATGTGACGATTGTAAGCTCAATATTGAGATAAAACTTATATGTTTATACTTATCAATTTGGATAAAATCCTAGGGTTACTATAAAAGAATCCTTAGATAAATATATTCTTAAATAAGTAAGTTCTTAGCTTTATTCTATTTACTGTTTACACTTCGGTTTACATTTGTTTACTACTCTGTCACTTAATAAAGATTTAGAGTCATGTAAGGCTTAAAACATTAACTCTGTAACTTTAATTATTTCTTATTTAATAATGTTTGTAAACATAATCCCATTCTAGTATATATATTAATAATAGGTTAAGATGAAGATTTAAGTATGGTTAATACCTTGTTTGGATACTTAACTGCATCTCCTATAATTTTTATTGTAACAGTATGTTTCTTTACTATAATTCTATTTTAGCACTAGTGTTTATTTTCCAACATAGATATGCTCATAAAAATAGTAAACATAAATAACCAGAACACAGTTCTCTTTAATAATAATTTACACACTGAATTAGATTACTCTACTATCTACATAATGCAGAACCTTATCTATTATATTCAATCTCTTATCCTTTTTTTCTTTCATCTACTTAAGATATTCTAACTGTGTTGGAGTGTGGCCTGGTTTTCCAGGTGTGGAAAAACACAGTCTAGAAATTATTTCTATTCTAACACATTACCTTTCTAAATCAAATTCATTTCTTCAATCATTTTAAAAGACTACTAGATTCTAACATTTTACAAACTGAATATTTAACATTCATATATCAATCAGACGCAGATACCAACACAGTAAAACAAAATAATGTAGAACCTGTTTAGGACATACGACAACAGTGTTAGGAGGCCATTCCTCCCTACCAATCTCTCGGAGAGCGCTCAAACAACGCTTCCTCAGGACCCCTGAGCCTGTTCCTGGTCTTCTTGGTTGAGAACCGGTGGAGAATGCAAACAGTAGACTAGTCCAATATCTCAGTAAAACACTCTACTCTCAGTAGTATGATCTTCAGCTTAAAAGCTGCAACTAGATCAATCAGTAGTTATCCCCTCAAACATTTTCCAGATTCCCTTCCATTGAATTTCTCTGAAGTACATTCATTCAACCTGAATGATATCCTCTCTAGAATGAGTAGCCTCAACTGTCTTCAATGGGAATTTTTATAAAGATTGCCTAGGTATTTTGGGTGAGTTTTAATTAATTGATCCAGCTGCTCTGATTCCACTTTCTTGGGGAATCATGACCGCAAATGTAGGGAGGTTGCCACCTACAATAGTTGGAAGTGGTTTGAGGATGCTGCCACATGTCAGTTTTCTCTCCACCCAGTCTCCTCCACCAATTTGACTAGTAAACACTCTGTTAACAGCTCTCCTAAGCTGTTGTCTCCTCCTTTATTTATTTATAAATAAAATATTCAGAATTACATTGAATATCCTTGACTCTGCTGAGTCATCAATTACAACTTAACATAAAATTTGAACATATTGTCTTCAAATAAGATCAAATAATATAAAATTGTTTTTGCAAAATTGGGGCATGTGTCATGGCCTCTCCCTACTTTTCCTTTTCATCTAATCCATTTTTATTTTTATGAAAAAATTTGGTGGTTTTAGGCTTTCCATAAAAGCATCTTGGGGCATTCGTGGGTACCATTCTTTAAACTCGTGAGTGCACATTTTATTCGTGGGTTTCCTCCAGTGCAACCCGCGTGTGCTTCGTGTTGTGCATAAAGCATAGTCGTGATTATTGCATGAGCTCCAATTTTTTCAAAAATGAATAATGAGTAGCATCTTGTGATGGATTCTAATAAAAGGTATGTTGGTTTCACAGGAAACGATGGTAATAGAGTGGAGAGAGCGTGAACATGAGGACATCGATTGAGATTCCATGAGAGATTTGCCTACTTTACAAGCCTTACAATAAAGTGGCTTGTTAAATTTTTATTGCACTTCAAATATGCGCTCTCAAGTCTGTATTTTGGAAACTTTGGTAAGTTATTAGGATCACGAACTTGGGTTGTTCGACATCCAAGGGGAGACCTTGGAATATACCATTTATGACATATATTTTATCATGGGTCTATCATGCAGGGGTACACCTGTCAACTTGGAAGGCATTGGCTGGGGTGGTGACCCTCTAAGTGTACAAGACTACATCGACACCTACTGTTTTCCTGGTATGCAGAAATCGGGGAAACAAGTCCCAATTTCCATAATTTCAAGCTTTCCATTGAAGGTCATGGTAAGAACCGTCGTCAGAGTAGCAGGGTCATTCACGTTCTATCTAGCAACACGTACTCATATGCGGGTGGCAGTAGAGTGCATGTGGGGGGTGTTGTTTGACCGGTTCTTAGGATTGATCCAAATAATGGAGAAACAAATATCTGATTGCAAGAGGGGTCGAAGAACTTTTTTTGGCTATGCAAGTATATTAACGGCATTTTTCTTCGAAAGGGTTCCTTCCCTCAGTCCCGTAGTGACCTTACCTCCTTGCCCCGCTAGTGAGCCTCAAATCACGTGGTGGGGAGACATATTCCTTTGACATGGTGGCAGTGGTGCAGTGCAGAATGGTTATGACGATGACTTCTACTCCTAGTGGATTAGACAGGTTCCTATCCTAGAGAATTTTCCTTACGCTGGACTAGATTTCCGTGGAGATTCAGAACTCATCCTCCCTCCTTCAGGAGCATGGGGGGAGATAGGTATGTCTTTTTATCTTTTTAGTTATTTTATTTTTAATTTTTTATTCATAAAATTATATATAAATATGTATTACGAGTTTGAAATTTTTTATGTTTATATGTAGATGTTGGACCAGTTCCTTGAGATGGCCATCCTAGAACTTTTGTGATTTCGATACAGGATGGCTGGGACGACTGTTTGCTATGTGTTATTGAGGGGAAGTTGATGAGGTTTACTTGGGATATCCCTAAACTGAGGATGGACCAGATCCCGATGATCATGCAGGATTATGTGGTTGGAATTCCTTTAACCTGGATACACCTTCTCAAAGGGATGGCTAGGGCCGTATTACATTATAGGGAGGTTGTAGAGGTAGTCCCAACCGAGGAGGCTGAGGATCATGCCTAAACTTAGGCATATTACATACTATGATCTTATTTTTTGTATATTGATACACCTATGACAGGATCTACGAATCAAAAACTCATTATATCTATGGACATATTTTACACACACACACACATACACACACACACACACACACACACACACACACATATATTTCTGGTTATATACATGTGCCTCAAATGTGTTTGTTATATTTTATTTTATAATGTGTGAGTTAAATGCCAGTCAAGTGCATAATTCACATGTACATCATTAATTCTATTTTTATTTATTTAAATGTGAATGTATGCAATGTATTCAAAATTTCATTCAAGTAATCTTACATGTAAGAACTAACATAGTAAGTTAGGGTTTCACACCTAATAATCACCATTGAGTTGGGAAACCATGAACTGTGAGTCAAGTCTGACCTCCAGAAGGGTAATTCCAGGTAATGTAGCATCCCATAATAACTCTATTATTGCACTATATTCAACCACATTGTTAGTCATAGGACCTAAGCAGGCACCACTAGAGGAAACTAGTTGTTTCGAGGGTGTATAGATAACCCAAGCAAATGAAGCCATATTACAAGTGTGGTAGCTAGCACCATCAGCAAAAACTACAAATCACTTGGATTACATTTGAAACAACTAACAGACTGTAATAAAAAATAGTAACCAACTAATGACCTATTGTACATAAAAATACATACAATAATAATACAAAAAATTATCATTCCTAAGCGTAATACTTCTTTAGGTAGAGTCCATTTCGGGGCATTAGCAACTTTTTTCCATCATAATTATTTAATTCATAAGATCCCTTTTTCAAAAATTTCAACACAGCATAGGGAATAACCACATTGACTTGAATTTTCCTGCCCCCAGGGGTTCCTTGCCTTGATCCTAGAGAAAAAAAAGTTCTCCGTCGGAGAAAACTCTTAGTTTAATAGTGTTGTCGTATCGGTTTTTGACCTGATTCTTATGAGCCTATTTTGAATTCAATGCATCTTTGTATTTTTCATCCATATTTTATAGGTGAAGCAAACGTTCTTCCAGATCCGTAGTGTCGGGAAGCACATGAATATCGATATTTAGGAATGGAATATCGCACTCAACTGGTGTGACTTCTTCGACCTCATGAACGAGCTCGAAAGGAAAGAAACCAGTAGCATTCTTGACATTAGTCTGGTTTGCCTAAAGTGCAGGGTACAACATGATATGCCAATTTGACCTGCTCGCATTAATAGTGCACTTTATAATGGTTTTCAATGTTTTTTTAACCGCCTCTAGTTGCCCATTCACCTGAGGGTATAAGGAAGATGAATGGTCTTGCCTAAACTCTGGCATGGTGGTAAACTAATTCATCATGTTGTTATGAAAATGACTGCCATGATTAGTGACAATTTTCTTTGGTATACCGAACCGAGCAATGATTTGGTTGAATACAAAGTAAGTTGTCATTTCTCCATCGACCTTAAAGGTAGGCAATTCCTTTTCCCACTTCTAGAAGTATTTTACAATGAAAATGATGTATTTGTTCCCCCCCAATAGAATTTGGGTTACACATGATGTAATCTACCCCCCACTTGGTTTAGTGCCCTATCATGATGATGGGGAACAAAGGAACGGGATGTGACCACATTTTTTTGGTATAGAGCTGACAAGGATTACAACGCTTTACATCTTCCACATAATCTTTGAAGATCATGGGCTAGAAATAACCCACATGTAAAATATTATGGGCCATTGCTAAGCCAGATAAATGACTCCCACAAGCTTCGCTATGGGAATATTTTAGGAAAATATTTGCCTCCTCGTGGGTGAGGGACTGACGCAAGATCGAATCTACCCATCGTACATACAAGGTATCACTGATGATTAGGTATTTTTTTGCATTAACCCACAACTTATGTTGATTTTTCCATGAGAAGGAAGTAAGACACTTACGCATCTGGAGATTTACTAGGATATATTTGCACCAGGGGTCAGAGGTTGAGATCAGAAAGATATACTCATCCAGGAATGAGTATTCTTTCGCCACTATAGTCTCTTCTGTAGGAAATTCCAAGATTAGTTCTGCAAATACTAAGTATTTTTTGGACTGAGCAGATTGAAAATCCAAGTCAAACTCCCACACAATGACTATCCACTTGTTGAATTTTCCTAGATTATACATCTGGATAGAACATAATGGAACATATTTACATCTACAACCACTATGGTTGTCCTTAGAAAGATGTAGTGATGTAGCCTATGAACATCATAGAATGTTTCCAATGCCAACTTCTCAATGTACGAGTGCCTAATTTCAAGACCATATAATGCTCGACGAAGCTAATAGACAACATGCTCTTAGATCTTGTCATCTTCCTAAACTATAACTACTCCTATAGTCCAATCAAACACAACCAGATACAATATAAAATCCTTGGTGTAATCTCGCGGACACAGTAAAGGAGCTAAAATTAAAGCCTTTTTAATGCCTCAAAATCAACTTGTGTGGTTTCATCCCATAGGAATGGGGTGTCTTACTTCAACAAGAGAATGAAACCCTTAGCAATATTGGCATAATTGAGTATGAAACATCGAAGGAAATTGTATTTCCCCTGTAGACTCTATAGTTTCCTGATGAAATGAGGAGGAGGAACATTTACAATGGCCTCGATATTCAATGGATCCACCTGTATTCCTCAATTTGACACAATGAACCCTAATAACCTCCCCAAATCGACGCAGAAAACACACTTGCGGGGATTCTAGCATATTTTATAGTGCCTACATCATTCAAAGATCATACAAAGATTATCTCGATGGTCATTCCTCTTGCGAGAATGGGCACGTAGATCACCTAAGTACGGTTCAAAATACTTTTAATGTTGTGGAAGGAAAAATTCATTGCCCATTGAAAGGTAGCTATGACGTTTTTCAAATCGAAGGGAATTTCAAGGAAAGAAAAAGGTCTTTTTATGTTGATGTTTTGGTTTTATTTGAATCGATTATATCCAAAAAAATCATCCATGAACGAGAATACCTCACTAGCTGCACAAGCATCAATAATCTGATCGATGAAGGGCATGGGGTAGTTATCCTTGGGACATGTCTTGTTTAAGTCATGAAATTAAGTGAAAACATGAATAATCCATTGTATTTTATCAACGGGAATAGGATTAGATACCCATTCCGTCGGAGAAATTGGGTAAATGAACCCATCTTTCAACAATTTATCCACTTCATCCTTGAAGGCTACCACTTTTCACGGGTTTACTAGTCTACAATTTTGTCGAACATGTTTCGCATCAGGGTAAGTGTGGATCTAGTGCTCAACTATAGATGGAGGAATGCTTGGAATCTCCTCATATGACCAAGAAAAGATGTCACAAAATTCCTTAAACAAGGAAGTGTAAATGGAAATCTCCCGTGAAGAGAAGTTTGCACCAATATGAACATTTTCAATGATGTTAGGGTTTGCAAAAATGTTGATTGGAATAGTAGGAGATATATTTGTCATATTCCCCTCAGCAAATAATTCCTCCTTGGTTGAAGGATTAATCAAAAAATCAACATTCTCTGTCAGTCTCACATGAAAATCCTAATTCTCAATTTTTCTTAACTGTGGAAGAAAGAAGGACTTATGGTGAAGGTATTCACAAATTTTATCTTGTCCAATCATAGCTTCCATAATAGATTCGTTCGAAGGAAAAACCATATGCAATCAATGATATGAATATGTAGAGTTCTATGCCCAAGCGGGTAGATAAGCTTCATCTTACTCCTCTGAGACTGAAGAAGGATTCGCAATGGAATCAATAGTGGAATTAAAAACAACTTGATAAGCTACTTCCACTGCAAATAAGGGCACCTACGGCTCATGACATGAAGGAAGGATCCATGTATTAGTTCTATGGACAATCGTCGCGATAGACTTTCCTACACTTATTGAACCTAAAAAGTTAATAGGGGACGGTATATCGAATGTGCCCATCAAATATGCATACATTCCAACCCCCAAGCTCTCGTTAGCCGGTCTTGACTGATCTATGAATGGTATTGTGGAATCATTCATTTCCAAATGACATTTTCAAGTGAAACTGACCTAGTCAACTGTGACCAGCTTCCCTTCATGGGGAAACACTACAACTCAAAAAATAGATGAGGGGATAACAGACATGGCGTAAGTCCAACTTCTTCCCAACAATAGTTTATAATCCAATGGAGCATCAATCACTTCCACCTCAATAGACACTGCTTTCCCTGCCAACTTTATTTAGAAAGCTGGTAGGATACCTTGTGGATGAAAAGATCTTCTATCAAAAGTAGTAAGTATAATGTTCGATGCAACCAAATCTGGGGATTCAAAGGCTTTCCAACAAGACATTGACATAACGCATGTGGAAGCGCCTTCATCAACCACAGTTCATCCGATTGTCTTACCTCCATGGGAAACATCAATTAACAAAGCCACATGGTATGGCATGCATATTTTAACATTGGAAAGATTAAATTTCTCTAGCAGGATTGCTAAATCCATGCTTCCTTTGGCTGCTAAGAGTGCATCCCTTTGAGAAGGAAAAATATGTAACACCTCCAATGTCAACATTGCACAAGGGGTTTGAGATAAGTATTCAACTATGGAATAGTTTGAAGCAGGCCTAGCATTAGGGTTGTGAAATGTTTTCCTAAAGACACCTTTCAATATCTTAGGAATTGGTTTAACTGGCTTGTCAATAATGAGAGGGGTTGAAGTTTCAGTAGTAGAATTACCCTTCTCTTGAGCCTCCCATTCATAATTCTTATTTCTTGTTTGGAAGAACGTGTTGGATCGTACCATATTCATATAATTATGATCAGTAGGAGCACTAGAATTTCCCTCGGCAACATTCGAAGTAAAAGTTGGATTCTTCCCTTGCGGAAAGGGATCCTTCGCGACAGTTGGTTGTTGATTCCTTAGCAGCTTTTGTGATTGTTCCATTAGAGGTCATTGATAAGTAAGGTGGTCTCCTTGACAAAAATTACAAGGAAAATTGACCTTTTTCTTGTCTTTCTTTCCCCCATCATCATTGTTCATGTGTTTTTTCTTGTTTTGGTTACCCTCACCCTTCTTCGCCTTCTTCCTTTTCCCATCGGGCTGCTAATTTCCCTTCTAAGAAGACTGCAAATTTTTTTTCTCTTTATGGTGAAGGGGTGGCAGCCTTATCTTCCTCTGCTATAGATTTATTCACTGACAACTCATGGAGATGCTTGGCCAGTGATTCTATAGTGGGAGTACTAAATGAACCAACCACACCATCTCCATGGGGTCTAGACTTTGGTTTCTCTTCGTCATTTGCATACCTCGGGGCCTCAGGGATAATATCATACAAGATCCCAGACTAAGTGTATATCAAGTCTAACTATTAGGCCCTAAGAATTGCCTCTTCTTCCATGGTAACCCTCGAAGTGGATACGTCCTTAGAAATGTAAGGCGATAGAGACTTCAAGAACCATTCCAACAAAAACTTGGGAGGTATTGTGGGTTTAATAAACCTCTTTCGTCTTCGCCACTCTTGAATATGATCAGATATATGTGTGCCCTTGTTCTATTGAAATGTTGACAATAATTCTGTAACGACATCATATCGGACATGAAGTTGAAAGTGATTAAGGAACAAGGTTACTAAATCTAGAAAGCTATCAGATGTAGTGGACGAAAGTTCTATGTAACATTTTGATGCCACATGAGTCAACTTTCTCTAAAAAATCCTCAACCAAATGGATTCATCATTTAGCGAGTTAGAAGAGAACCAAAGGTGGAATGTGTTAATGTGAGCACCCAGGTCCTCACCATCCTTTCCTTCAAAATTAGGGATGTCTGAGGAATTTTGATGGGTACATGTGGCCATCCCACATTGTGTTGCACAGGGTCATTCATTATCTTTGAAAAATATGGAAATTTTAACATTTCCAGGAAAGGAAGTTTGGGTCAAACCGGGGTTTGATATTGAGGAGTTTTGGGTGTGGAAGGACCTACCCCCTAGATCCCAAAATAAAAGGTGGGGTTTCCCCTAGTCGTCAGTTGTGATGTAGAAGCAACATTCTAAAAAGGATTCCACCCGAAAGTCAGTGGATAACTATTTTGTGGTGTATAATAGGTGGTTTGACCTGCTCCAGCTAAAACTGGAGTTTGAAACATAAGAGCAGGAATCCCTCCACTAAACTTTGAAAAGGGAGAGCTCATGAAAGGAGTGGCCACCACCTAACTAGGTGTTTGAAAATTGTGACCTGGAAAGAACTTTTTTTCCATACGACATACCCACATAAGTAGGCGATGGGCCTACATAAGGAGCAGATGGAGGAATATGTCCTCCATTCCATGGAAAACCCTGAACAAATGAAGTAGATCCACTTGGACTACTTTGAGCACTTTGCATAAAAGAAGGAGAAGAAAAAGGTCCGCTGGGAATCCCAGTGACCACCCCACTAGATTGGGCTACTACATTAGAGGGTTCTAAGGGATTGATCACTCGATCAATTGGTGAAAGTGGTGCAATAGATGTACTCAGTATTGGAGCACTCATCGGGGGAGGTGAGATTCCACCAGCCAACATGACCAAATTTGAGCTAGACATACCCTCTTCTGAGCTAGACATAATTGAGCTCAAAGGAATAACAAAAACAATTTAGCTAAAAGGGAGGAACTGGACTATCAGAGTATCATTCATATCAGTCGGAGGTGAATTAAAGTTTCTTGCAAACTTGTCAGCCTTCAATTCTTCTATATCTACTATTGAGGTTTCTTCCTGATTAATCCCAAGTTTTGGATCACCTAAAACTTCGCTAACACCTTTCGGTTCAAAAGAACCATCTATGTCAAGTCTCTGCCATTGAGGTGGCGGTGGAGGCTCAAGTATAATAGATGGAAGAAGGTTCTGCAACCTTTTGGACCTAGAAAGAGGTTAATCCTCCATAGCTATAAATTTGAATCACACACATAAAGTACAGCTAAACACAAACAAACCACAAAACACACACTAAAAATATCCTAAGTAACACATACACACTAGGTAAAAGATACACCTTCCAAAGGAAATCTTGGGATGATTAGGACCCAGGTCCAACCAGTGAAGATCGAAGGATGGTTACTTGGAATCTCATGAATAGTTCTTTGGGTGCAAGCGTGGAACCACCCCACCACCCTCCTAAATTGTCAATCAAGGTTACCTTCCAAGTCCGTCCTAGGTGTACTGCAAATAGCCTTCCAATACCACCTATGTAAGATCCTAGTGTTTGGAAACTAAGGCTCCAAAAACTACAATGAGATTCTAGAGAAACATTCATTATCTTGATTGTTATGCATGGGAAGGGTATCTAAGCCTAAAATCCTACCAATACTGGCACCTCAGGGTGCCCAAGAAGTGTTATTGATAAGACCCCCGAATGCACAACAATCCTGGTAAACGATCGAACAAGGAAGTGGAAGGTTATCTCCTCAACCAAGCTCTCACGTGGCCTCGTGCTTAACTCCTGTGTGAGAGGATATTTTTGGATTATCCCTTGTAGAAGTGGATTTACCTAAAGATAGGACACTATGTCTGAAATCAAGGTGCTTTTGGATAGTTTAAATCTCCTAGTCTGTTGTAGAGGAAAGTTTCCTATGGCTAGGGTTTAAGGCCATCAATGTACTGGGTTTGAAAGAGAGATGCATATAGTTGTGCAAGTATATATAAGCAAGTTCAAATATTGGAATGGTTCATACATTAGCCAAACGAGGGTTGATCCAAGTAGCCCTTCAATCCTCTTCTTTCTCCTCTTGCTCCAAGAGACCTGCAAAATGAATTATATCTTCCTCAAACCAATATGAACACATATAAACTAATAATAATCAAAGGAATATGAAATACTAATATGACTAACATAAACATCTAATCAGAAACAGAGATTCAAAAATAAATTGAACAATGATTTGGGAAGAAGAAGTACATCACATATTTATTAATCATGAAATGAAGTACAAATATACCTTCTCTTCAAGTTGGGCACCTCATGAAACCTTGATATAGTTATGTTGCTTCTCTTATCCAAGGAACTTAGCCTCCAAGCTCTGCAACACAAGGGGATGATCACTAGGGAAAAGGTGGGGGGAAAGAGAGTCCCAATTCCTCCAGAATAACAATGCAACGGTTCAAGTATCCTCTCATGGACCTCCCTACCTATATTTATACCTTTATGAAGAGACGGGGTCGAAGAAAAAGTAGTTACAACTGAAGGAGTCAATTGCAAAACAACCCAAACTACCTGAATTTCGAGAAACGTCTTTTTTTTACATCTATAGGAAAAAAAAAGCGGGTTTCAAAGACAACAGTTGCGTATTTAGGGGGTACATGTGGGTTGCAGTAAAAATACTCGTGTATGATACACGGCTTGCAATGTAAATAGTCATGTATTTAGGGAACACACGGGTATTATGTAGAACAAGTCGCATGTAAAAAGTGGAACATGCAGGTTTCCTTAAGGAAACTCACATGTAGATCAAAATATCTCATTTTTAGGGTACTTTGGTAATTTTCATACTTTGGTGTCTTCAGGAAATTTTTAGCTAACTCAATTACCTTTCCAATGGTGTAGAGAAGAGGTCTAACTGATTTACAGAACTCAAGATATGGGTCCTCCAATATAGGTGTTTTTCTAGTAACTTTCATGAAGTGTCATCATGGAAGTGTCAACATGCAACATAATCATGGGAAAGTGGTCATAGGAAGATATGTGTCATTTTGAGCTATAACATAGTCCAAAAACCTAGCCTATTCTAGTTGATGATAAAGACTATAAAAAAAATTACTAATAAATTTTAATTAAACGTTTTTTTTAATGTCTGTATTACTCAAGGTTAGTGGAGTGGGATTGAATGATGTTATAGACTCAATAGAATGAAAGAAAATGATGTATAAATTTTTCAAAATGAATGCAACTAACAATGCAATGTTTCCTTTATTTTTGCAAATGAAAATTAATGATTTTTTTTTAACAATTTGAGAAACCACAAGACTTCAAAAATTTTGATTTTCTTAAAAGAAACGAGAAAAACAACTAATGCAAGCTAATGCAATATGAAAACTACCTTTTGTCTTTCTTTTCTCAAAAAATTCAAATACTATAAGAAACTAAATTCACTTTTAAGCAAGCCAACAATCTGATCATATAAGAATATAATTGATAGTAGTAAGATCCTACAATAACAATCTTCAACCAATGAGGCAGAGATGACTCAAACCCTAGACTTGGGTAGAAATATTGACTCAAAAGACTAATAGATCCAAAATATGGAAAAATGACTCACCTAGACTACTAGAAAAGAAATCCAAGGTATATCAATGTTCGAACAAGACTAATAGACACCAATGACCCTTCAAACCAATCAGCCAAATAGGAAGGACCCAACACATTCAAAAAAATGAATCAGAGCTAACTTACTCAAACAAACTTGAATTAACAAGCAAAGGTGAAATACATACACCCAAAGCAACAATACAATGCTAAATAAGAACCCTAAAAGGCACCTACAAAATCAGAAGTCAAAGGACAAGAAAACCCCTAGCAGACTACGTTATTGCTACATAAACTCGTGACTATCACTAGGACAACTCGCATACCATTCATGCCTGTCACTAAGACAACCTGCTTGTGAAATAGAGCACTCGTGACTGTATATATATGCAACCTATGAATACAGTAAACAACTTTTTAAAATAAAATTAAATGACCAAAGGATGTTGAGCATGAAGCACTGAAAACTGAAAGAAAACAATAAGCCAAACACCTATAGGATTAGACAAAGAAAACTTTAAAGGAATCCAAAAAATGGAGCTAAAATAGGTTTGATTCCCTAGTAGAGTTTCTAGTTCTTTTGTTCATGGAAATACAATTTTATAACCTAGGTTCTAGGGTTACCAACATACTATAGTAAAATTGCAGGCATTCAACTATTTGAGAATTTGAAAGAGAAATAAGGAAGAAAGTAAGTGACGCACATTGTTTATGAAGGCTGGTCCTATATTTATTCTTCAATCCAAATGCTCCAATAGATTATAGAGAATCTTCACACCTAAAAAGAGACAGACCTTCCTGCAATACCTTAGATGTTATATAAAATATTAATGAAATAATATGCTTGCAATGAAATAACAAGACAATTCAGAAATCATAAAACATAAGAGTACAAAGACACAAAATTGGAAGAAAGTCTCACTTTATTGATAAACAAATGATGGAATATTACAACCAGTATCTAATACAAGTCCTACTCTTCTAGCTAAGGAACCGAGTTCTCCTCCTCCAAGAACTCCAAAGGAAATCCACCAGCATAACCTTTCTCTATATTTGATGGTATATTAACCTCAACCCATACCCTCTATTTATACTTGATGGATGAGAGGAGCTAGGAAGGTTGAGATGGTTGAGGAACTTGGGAACGTTATGATTACGCATGGGGACTTCACTTGGTGAACCTCTCACATAGCACGTGCGATCGTGGGATATTAAAGAATACCCTTAATTTCGAGATATATTGACCCAAACTCTTTTTGTTGAAACCCCCTCCCAATACTTAAAACCTACTCCCCACCCCTTTTTATACCTCAATCCTTATAAACCACCTGACCCACCCCCACCTTAAACCCCTCACCCCCCCAATACCTACCCAACTGTCCTTTACTAAAATGGTTTTTATTTTTTAATTTTGGATCAGGGCACTCATGACTATTGACTAGCAAGTTGCAAGTCACACGTGACTTTTATAAAGGCATCTTGCGAATGCAAAGTGTGATCAAGTATTCACGGGTTGTATACATAGCTACTCGTGAATGGAACATGGGTTGCAATGGTAAGAGTCACAAATGCACCTAAATATTCTTATAAAAGATAAAGAAAGCTGACAAGATGATGATGTATGAAATTCCATGCACATCTATAGGCATTTGGACAATTCCATCCATTTTTTCATTTTGGGTACTGAGACATTGAGGGTCAGTACTCAGACAATTTCACAGGATAACACTTGTGGAATTGGACATGATTAAGGAAGGAGACCTCAACCTTATACCCTAGAGGAATTTACTATCCATATGGGGATATGAAGGATACCTCAACCAAACACACATGGAATCATGAAGGTATAATTATCTTATGATTGATGGTTTTAGTGTAATTATATGGTTTTGAGTAATATCTACATGTGTGAAGGCATTGGGAATGATATTATAGGAAATAGTATTTTTTTTTGTCCCTAAATTAATTATCGGGGAATTTATATCCCTGAAAAATGCATCAAGGCATAATGCATGAATTCATAGGAGTATACATGGCACTATCTATCTATGTTTTTGGCCTCAAGACCTTGGACATTTTCAGTAGAGGGCACCTAATTCTTAATCCCTCAAGGAATATTCTAACCATATAAGGAAAAGGAGGTGCTATCCACCAACCAAACATGGACTCTTAAGTGTATCAATAGCCTATGCTTGACGATGCCAATGGCATTAAGTTGTTTTCAGCAATATGTAGGTATATCAAGGCCCTGAGAATGATGTTCCTCAAAAGAAGACCATGCTTTTTCCACTAAGGAAATGGTAGAGGAATTCAAATCCATAAAAATTGCCTCAAAGAACCATTCATGACATTGGAGTGATTTCTATGGAAATATGTATTCGGATCTTATAGCCTTGGGGCCTTGGACATGGTTATTAGAGGATACCTAAGGCCGATGCTCGAAAGAAATATTCTAAAGATCTAAAACTAAGTAGGTTTCCTTCACCAACCACGCATATCGTATTGAGGATATTAGTAGCCTATGATTCAGTATGTTGATGCCATCAAGTGGTTTTGAGAATTATGAGGGTGTCCTAGGGCCTTTAGAATGTTATTATAGGTATTAAGACCATGCATTTGGCTCTAAATAAACCTTTGAGGCATCTAGATCCATGCATAATTCCTCAAATAATCACACATTAGTTTCCATGAGTATCCATGGTGCTATGTATCTATCTCTTTTGGTCTTAGGGACTTGGACATGGTAATGGAGAAGACTTGCAACTCAATTGATAAAGGACTCTTCTAACCATGTAGGGCTAAGAAGGTTCCCTCCACCAACAAGAGGTGTCAATTTTGGGGTATCATTGGCCTATTATTAATGATGTATGTGCCATTATGTGTTTTTGATAAATATGTATGTGTCCCATGGGATTGGGAATACTTTCAATGGAATCATACCATGTTTTTTTCCCTAAAGAAAACATTAATGCATCCATAGCCATGAACAATGACTTAAAACACCATTGGCATTTAGGTACAAATATTCATTCCATTAAGCAATTTTAAATACTAATAATGGGATTCAAGTCCCATGACATTATTAAGACAATAAAGCATAATTTTCTAAAGGAAGCTTATGGTCATACACATCCAAGAACAATGCATTTAACTACCACACATGAGCTCGTCATGGATTCACTTGCATTTGAGTGGTGATATTGATTCATAAAAACCTTTTGAGATCTAGGTATTGATCTTGAGTATATTGGCATGATTGGGGTAGGAAAATTGGGCCTTAATCCCTAAATGAATATCCTATGCATCTAAGGAAAAGGACACCTCAAACTATCGAACATGGCATCCATGTGGGTATTTGTATGGCTTGATCTGCAAAGAGTGTATCTAGACTACAAGCTGTGGGAATATATTTTTCATTATGAGGTTCAACACTAGGCATAGGATTTAGGCCTCTAGACATTCTTAAAATATGAAATGTCGGTCTTATTACACAAAGGAATATTTTAGGTATCGAAGGATAACAAAAACACCTTGAAGAATGATTCATGAGCTCTTATGATATATTTATTTTTAAGTGGGGAAATGTGTATCATAGGAATTTTCAAGAACTATGTATGGATGTAAGCACCTTATACATGTTGTCTAGTGGAAAAAACTCAATACATTGGTTGTAAGGGACTTTCCTTAGCATACACGACCATGATGAACACATTAAGGAATCACACTTGACCTCCCGAGGGCATGATTTGTATTTATGGATCTCCATGCCATTAGTAGGTTGTGAGCGCTAGGTAGGGTCCTTGGGGCATTGAAATAGTAAAGGGGGGAATCCTAGGGCTCATGCCATAGAAAAATATGTTATTTGAATATAGGAAAAAAGAATTATTTCTCAAACCACATCATGTCCATAAGCTTCTTCAAATAGATGACATCAAGTAAGTATTTCACTCAAGCATTAGTTCTATAAGAAACCAAAGATTTAGGTACTAAAGGTAAGTTTGAGGACTCAAGGGTTATGAATGATGAACTGTGACCACTACAGACACTTATATGGGAAATATTTACCTTATAGGTGGGGAAATGGACATTTTTTATAGGTTTGGTGAAACAAACTTGTATCTTAGGATATAGAAGCTGTGAAGGATGAAACTTAGGCCTTAGCTCCTAAGGGAAGGTTTTAGGGCTTGATGGTCATGATCAAGGCCTTAAACAAAAATACTTATCCTCTACTAGGGATAAATGTTCTCTATATAGTGATAGGATATCCTTTATGAGGTTTTAATCCCCACATATAGGTCTTGGATCTAGATAAGGTAAATGTAGGAAACCTAGGACATAGGCCCTCAACATACACACATAGGGATAAAGGGATAAAAAGGAGGTTTAAAACCACCACATAGGACATATATAGGGGATGTTTGGATTCCAATATTTTATATTGAATCCATTATGAGGTTTGATATCCACATATGTATCTCAAGGACATATACATAGTTTGGGAAGGATCCAACATCTTATTTATAAAGAAAGCTTACAGGGATAAAGATCCATTTATATTGCCTCAAATTACCACACATGACCTCTCTAAGGGATATAAAGCATGTAAGTGGAAATATGAGAGACATTAATATTTTTTGAGAACTAAGTATGACTCTCAATGGAAATATCAGATCCATTAATTTGTTTTTAGATCTAAGTATAACTCTCAATAGGTTGGAAACAAATATGAAAGAAAAAATCATAGATCTTGAAGGCCTTGGATGACATCTCATACCTCCACAAAGGAACCTTAATAATAGGATATATGTATCCTCTAAGTGTGGATATGGATGGTATTAAGAGGTCATGATTGAGGCCTCAAAACATAAAAATAAAAAAAAATAAAAAAATTCTCTTTCTAGGTATATGAGACCCATTAGGAGGTAATCAACATCGTGGATGGGTCTTCTAGCCTATATGGATTAGGAGATAAAGGAGATATCTAGGGATTGAGGGCCATTAACAATGTCTCAATCACCATACAATATTTTCTTAGAGGATATTTGGTCTCAAAGTCAGGTTATGGGATTTATTACGAGGATTTTTATACTAGTTTCGATGGGTCATGAGTCCTAGATAAATTTTAAGGAGGAAACATTATCCTTTTCACATAAAGGAATACGTGATTTCTTGGAGGAAAAGAATCAAGTTTTTGACTACCACATAACATTGGAATAAAGGATATTAGGATTTTTTATTTGGAATATGGACACCATTAGTAGGTTTTGAGAACCAAGTATGGGTCTCAAGTCCTTAGACATGGTTGGAAAATAAAGGTTAGGACGTATGCCTTACAAATGTATTTGATGGATCCATAGATATAGATTCCATTGGGAGGAGTTGAAAACTACTTATGGGTTAGGTGTTTTGCATGGTTTTGACAATGCATCTTATTAAAACATTAGAGATAAGTTTGCACGAAGTATTTTGGCATCACGAAGGGTGCACATGATCATTCAACACCATATCCCATTAGAGATATACAATTGAGGAACTTGAGTTACAAAAACAATTGCCTCTAGATTGCAAGCCCATAGGTGACAAGGTTTCTTGGAAATCCCACAAGTGGCAAGTTTCCATTACCTTGTAGCCTATGGTAGGTTCCTATGGAAATGCCGAAGAAGCAAACTTCTCAATTCTTTATCCTAAAATAAAAGATTCTAAATGGATTTGGGCTTTGGATGGGAGCTCATGATCCAATGGGGAAGAGGATTATTCCTCTTTAATTAACATACCACTGATCCAATCTCTCTTTTATTGATCCATGCGAGTGAAACTACATCCTTGGAGTCCCCTAGCTTTAATATCCATGACTACTAGACTCCTTGTTTTGACTATTGTGCCTCTGGGTACTTGAAATTTTGTCTCAAAGATAACTTCATTTCTAGTGATATTCAACAAGTGTTCTTCTAATATCTTAAACTTGCAAAAAATTTGTTTAAACTTGTCTTCTAAATATGATCTATTGGGTTCAAAATGTTGTACATTTTCACTAGGATATGTATTTAGCATATAAGATCCAATTTTTTATATTACATAATTAATATTTTTAAAGTAGATAAATGGTTAGGAAAAAAATATCATATTTGTTTAAGATGAGATCTGTTTATTAATTGAAATATAATAAGAACATTTTTATCTCTCATTTTTATTTTGGAAGAAGGAAAATTATTTATAGAAACTTATAAATGATGTCATTTCAAATCTACTAAGTAGATATAACATGATAATAATGTTATATATATTATTATTATATTGATTACAATATTTTTCTTTTCTCTATTTTTATATATTTATTTTAGCCCCGAGGGGTAGTTCAGTTGGATGGAGTCCAAATCCAAAGATTGTTTGATATTGAAATCCCAGTGGGCTATGGCTATCTCAAGTGGTTAAGTGCCCTAAGTTGTGAGGAGAAGGTCCCGAGGTCAAATCCTTGGCTGGATATACATTGTTATATAAGGGCCTCACTTGATGTCCCCATCTAGTTAGATGTAGTGGCCCCATTGGAGAGTTTGTGAACCACATTTGAAAAAAAAAACTTATTTCATTTATTTTGATGTATATAAAGTTAGATATTTGTTAAAAATCAGACCTCTGTTCACTTACAGATTTTGTCAAACACTTCATAAACCTTCGATATCAGGCCTCAACAGTAAACCACAATCAAGCACATTAATTAACCATTCAATGGAACTATCCTGTAGGCTGATATACTGTTTATAAAGAACATTTAGCAGCGGAAAAACATGAATAACAGAAGACTGTAATACACATTTAAAACACAGTATTTTGGTCAAATAGACCCTGGAAAAACCCCCTCAACCCCTGGGGGAAAACCAGCATGCAGGAGAAAATTTTATTGAGCTTAAAGAGAAAAATATCAGACACCAATTTACAGTCAAAATATAACTTATCTTGACCAACGCAAATAACCCAACAGGCTGTCTAAATTTCTGTGCATGAACTGTCTCGATTTCTGTGCTATTTTCTTCTCAAAAATTGCCGAAATCACAGTCTATATCAGTCCTCGATTTCTGTGCCAGAATGCCCTCGATTTTTGTGCCAAAACATTCACAAAATCGTAATGTATGGATTGCATTAAATGCATCTATATGGCCCTCGAAAACTGTGCCCAAAACTCAGCCTGTACCTTGGGAAACGTGCCAGATTTCTTCCTCGAAATCTGTGCCTGATATTTTCTGGAAAAATGTGCCCAAACTGTCCTGGAAAATGGTGCTAAAACCGTACTGTACGGATGCAATAAATGAGTTCGTACTTCACCTCGATTTAAGTGCACAATAAATGCTGGCCGTACCTTCACCTTGAAACTCGAGCCAGCAGTTAATGATCTCGGTTTTCGTGCCACTGAAAATCACTCTCAGCTCAGTTTGGGAATTCGTGCCCTTGCTCTCCTTCAGCTTTCTCCTGCAAAAAAATGTGCTTCTCACACTTCTCACCAAGCTCCTCTCTTGGAAATCGAGCCACTCAAGAATTCTCTCTTGAATAATTGTGCCAAATGAAGTCTCATGCACTTTATTTACCCTATTAGGGTTATTCTCATGACTTTTCACCTTCAACGGACGAGATTAGATCTTGGCCAAGAGATCTATGGCTGGGATCTAATCTTTCACTCACTTAAATCTCCTAAGTGAACTTTACACGAAATTTTTCTTTTTGAAAAGTCACATCACCCTAAATATTAAAAGTACACTTTATGACTTAAAGTCACTTTAAAAACATATTAAAGTGAAACTCACTTTTAAAAGATAAAGTCACATCAAAAAGGTACTTTAATAAAAAATACATTACTAAAGTCACTTTTTGAATATAAATGAGACTTCATAATTAATCACCCCTGCACCTAGGCACCTGATGCAGGAGTGCCACCGAGCTATCAAAAACTAACACTCCCTCTTAGCGAGGGAGGTACTACTGTCATCAGCTCCACCTGGATCTCTGCCTCCAATAACTGAAGCTCCCTCTAAATCTGAATGCCTATCAGATCTCTGCACTGGAACAACTGCTGAAGGTCTCCGTTTGACAACTCTGAACTGAGAGTTCTCCTCACTCTCCTGCTCATCCTGAAGAACCATCTCATACCAACTCTATTTCCTCACAGAGTTGGATGAATCCTCCATACTGACAGCCACTGCTGCTGCCACTGAGTCTGATCTCTCACCAGGGTCACCATCCACCGGATGACCCAAAACTCGGTACATCCGGCCATCACGGATGCCAAGCAGACTCGCTGCACCCAGGCCCCCACTCACCGGATATATATAAACATGTCCACTCACATGAAGAACCGCATATCCGTCATCCTCCAAAGCTGAAACTGAGACCAAGTTCCTCTTCATCTCTGGAACAAACAACACATCGCCAACCTCCAGATAACCACTAGACTCGAGTTGGAATATGACTTTTCCAACTCCTTCTACTGCATGGGTGCCGGCATACCAATCCTCAGTCAGTATAACTCTGTCATGATCTGTCAACTCTCGGAACACTACTCGTATCCCCGTCATATGGCGTGCTGCTCCACTATCCATGTACCATGCTACAGTATCCAAACTCTCTGCTACACTACTGTCTGAAAGAATTGAGACGAGCGAGAATTCCCTCTCGAATTCCTTCGCAAAATCTCCCACTTCAGCTAGAGAGGCTTTTTCAGCCTCTTCTTTCTTCTTGTTCTTCTTCTTGTTGGGACACTGCCCCCCATAGTGACCATAACTCTGGCAAGCAAAGCATTTTACTTTGCTCAATTCTTTGGCTCCACTGCTCGAGCCACCCTTTTTCTTTCTACCCTTTGCTGAAAGGGCCACATTCTCATCATCAGTAACCTGCTCAGTCTTCCCTTCTCGGATCTCCTCTTGAGTAAAATCATCCCATAGTCTTTCCCAAGAGGGAAAGTTCTCTCTGCCAACTACACACTTCACGAACACGTCCCACTCCTTAGTGAAGCCCTTCAGGGCTATCCGCACTAGCTCGGGATCAGGAATCACCTCACCAACAGCACTCAATTCATCTTTTATTTGTCTGAGTCTAGTGAGGTAAGAGGATACATTCTCACCTCTCGTCATCTTAGTGCCATGAAGCTTATCTTTTAGGGCCATTTTACGATTTTCATTCTTGTTCTCATACAAACTTTTTAAAGTATCCCACATCCCCTTAGCAGTTTGTTTCTCTGCCAAATGTGGGATGCGGTGATCTCGAACACCATCCAGAAGTAGTCTCTGCGTTCTGGCCTCCTTCACGTCATGTATGTCAAGGGCTATGGGATCAGCCACGGGAGGAGCCACTGTGGTACTAACAAAGGCCCACAACTTGTTTTCCTTGAGAACAGCTGTCATCCGTGCTTTCCACTGTAAGTAGTTGGAAATCCCTTCAAACCTATCTTCATACCGGATGCAAGCCATCATTCTCAACAAGGCACACTCTGCCTTCTTTGACCAAAAAAAATATCAGCTGTACTAAACCAGCACTTCTCTGCTGCCCAACAATCTACTGAAATCTCAGAGCCCCAGCTCTGATACCATGTTAAAAATCAGATCTCTGTTCACTTACATATTTCGTCAAACACTTCATAAACCTTCGATATCAGGCCTCAACAGTAAACCACAATCAAGCACATTAATTAACCATTCAATGGAACTATCCTGTACGCTGATATACTGTTTATAAAGCACATTTAGCAGCGGAAAAACATGAATAACAGCAGACTGTAATACACATTTAAAACACAGTATTTTGGTCAAATAGACCTTGGAAAAACCCCCTCAACCCCTGGGGGAAAACCAACATGCAGGAGAAAATTTTATTGAGCTTAAAGAGAAAAATATCAGACATCAATTTACAGTCAAAATATAACTTATCTTGACCAACGCAAATAACCCAACAGGCTGCCTAAATTTCTGTGCATGAACTGTCTCGATTTCTGTGCTATTTTCTTCTAAAAAATTGCCGAAATCATAGTCTATATTAGTCCTCGATTTCTGTGCCAGAATGCCCTCGATTTTTGTGCCAAAACATTCACAAAATCGTACTGTACGAACTGCATTAAATGAAGCCGTACGACCCTCGAAAAATGTGCCCAAAACTCATCCTGTACCTTGGGAAACATGCCAGATTTCTTCCTCGAAATCTGTGCCTGATATTTTCTGGAAAAACGTGCCCAAACTGTCCTGGAAAACTGTGCTGAAACCGTACTGTACGGCTGCAATAAAGAGGCCGTACTTCACCTCCATTTCAGTGCACAATAAATGCTGGCCGTACCTTCACCTTGAAACTCGAGCCAGCATTTAATGATCTTGGTTTTCGTGCCACTGAAAATCACTCTCAGCTCAGTCTGGGAATTAGTGCCCTTGCTCTCCTTCAGCTTTCTCCTGCAAAAAAATGTGCTTCTCACACTTCTCACCAAGCTCCTCTCTTGGAAATCGAGCCACTCAAGAATTCTCTCTTGAATAATTGTGCCAAATGAAGTCTCATGCACTTTATTTACCCTATTAGGGTTATTCTCATGACTTTTCACCTTCAACGGACGATATTAGATCTTGGCCAAGAGATCTATGGCTGGGATCTAATCTTTCACTCACTTAAATCTCCTAAGTGAACTTTACACGAAATTTTTCTTTTTGAAAAGTCACATCACCCTAAATATTAAAAGTACACTTTATGACTTAAAGTCACTTTAAAAACATATTAAAGTGAAACTCACTTTTAAAACATAAAGTCACATAAAAAAGGTACTTTAATAAAAAATACATTACTAAAGTCACTTTTCGAATATAAATGAGACTCCATAATTAATCACCCCTGCACCTAGGCCCTTGATGCAGGAGTGCCACCGAGCTATCAAAAACTAACAATATTTACATCCATATGAAGTGTTTATACACATGCTTAAATATACCTTTATATTAACTTAACCTTGTACATATTAAAGGCGGAAATTTCACATAACTGAGATTAGATGAAAGTTGGAAACATTCATGACACTTGTGTTGTCTTCCTACCTTTAGTTGAATTCCTTTTATCATGATCCAAGGGTTGAAAAATTATCCATTTGGAATTCAAAGAAACCATTTCTGTTACATCACTATCATAATCAATGAGGTATATGGTGAATGCGTATTCGACATTCATCGCCTTAGCTCATATTTCTTACATGGCCTTGAGACTGCGTCCTAGGAATTTTGGGTAGGATCCTTATACATAATTTTGTTGTTTGGAGTTACCTTCTATGATGAGGGCTAATCCCAGTAGGGTTTCTAAGAATTCCTAATATTTCACTTGAGAAGTTGCGTTACAATTTTTTTTGGGGCAAGCCCGTGTTTCTTTTTTTTTTTTGGATGTGTTCGCTTACTTATCTTTGTCACAAGTGTGTGTTTAGTTTTATATGTTTTTTAACCTACATTTTTTATTTTAGCTAGTTTCTAGATGGATGCTACTAATATAAAGAAGTTGGATGTGAACAGAGTTAAGTCATCATCGATCTTGGCTGTTGTTGGTATCAGAGCTAGTAAATACTTTTCTGTAAGTGAATGTTTCTATATTTATATCTATTAAATCTACTGTGTTAAATTTTTGTATTATCTGCTTGCAATCTTTAAAACTGGTCTTGTAGGCAGTGGAAATGACCGTTGAGTAAATTGTTGGGCGTGATGGATTTGAAATAGAGTTGTCTGAAGTCATAAAGGTCATAGCTGTGGCTAGGCACATTTAATCCTCATAAGTTACCGGAGACTATCGTGAGCTAGAATCCTAGAAATTTCATGGACCCTGCAATGGATACAGTTTCACTCGCTACCTTAGATTGCGAGTTCGCTAATGATACAGAGCTTTCATTGGCAGATAGAAGATCATCCTTCTATAATGAAGCATCCACTTCTGATTCTTCTATTATACACATACAAGACATAAACCCATTTGAAAACTAGTAGTTACATGCTATTCTCCCACATGATGTCTATAAACTAAATTGGTGGTCTTTTAAAACTGCAACTCAAATAAAAGTGCCTTCAATAGATGTGTCATTCACTAATAAGGATGAACCAGTTCACATTATTCTATTGGAAAAATGTCAGATAGATTGGGGGAAAGCTCAACGTTTTAAATATGTACATTTAGGAGCTATTAAGCTTGGATTGGGGCCGTTAGTTTGCTCATATTTACCAGTCTCCTCTTTGTGTGTGGCCACGGACACTCGGCATCGTAATTTTGTCGATGCAATAACTGGCAGTTTTACTACTCCTTTGCATGATGGTCCTACCTTTGGCACCATCCACCCTAAATATTCTGTTAGTCTGGAGGACCCTTACATATACGATATGCTCAAGGCATATATCCTGCCTAAGGGTTTCAACATGGACACTGGATCAAATATTATCTAGTTAAAGGGTGGTATTATCGCTAGGTTTGGAAATGATACTCTTCCCCAACTACAATCGCATATGCATCATAGTTCACACTTGCACATCATGGTGGAGTCTGAGAAATCTAAATAGTCTACCCCAGTAACATTCTATTGGATTGGTATAAACTATCCCAGACAAAGAGAAGTAAAATACAAAGAACTAAGAAATAATGAAAGGCTAGCTAATTCCTTCTCTCCTCATCCTCTTACCATTGATAGGACTAAAAGTTATTTCCAAGTCCCTGATGAACTCCCTACTCACAGATTTGCACCTCCACTAATTAGATCTACCTCCTCTTCTTCTTATAATAATGCTAGGCATCAAGCCGAATCAAATTCTCTTTCTACCTCTATACTACAACCATATTTCTCTGGGTTACATGAAAATGAACATCATGGAAAACATGCTGAATGTCCTGCATGTCATAAAATTCTTCAGAGGATCCAGCATCATAAGAGCAAGGATCCACCTACCTTAGGTATGTTCTCCCTACTTGGGAGTAATGCAGGAATGGAAGTTGTCAACCAAGGGAAAAGGTCATTCCTTCCAGGACGAAATCTCCCAGAAACCCATTTTTGACAATTCTCCATTGATGGCCAAATTAAAAAATAATTCCTACCTTATAAGTCCTCAACCCCTGATCAAACTATCTCATATGAAGTAAAACTTGCAAATTGGGGTAATATGCAACAAAATTTGTCAGCACAAAATCTAGATGATATAGCTCAAGATATCATCTTCTTGAAAACACAAATGGCAGAATAAAAAAAAATAGAAGCAATAACAACCAAGCTTGGGTTGTTGGATCATCTCTTGTATGATTCAACACAAATAAAAATAGAAGTAGAAATCACTTCTACAAAAATAGATAAAAGGTTAGCTGTGCTAGAAGAGCTTTTGACAAAGACTGAAACTTTAAAAAGGAAATCTCATATTGACAATGACCATGTCTTTGCCTTAGCTACAAAAGGACATCAAAGAAAGTCCTCTCACTCCAAGAGTCTTTCTTTTGGTTAGTTTACGGTGTCTGAGGATGATACTCGACCTGAGTATGATTTTGGTCAAGATGAAGAATATTTTGAAGAAATAAAGAACTAGGTTGTTGAATTCAAGAAATTTCCTCCTGCACTCAACCCAAAATATCTTGCAATGATGTCCGTAAGACATCATGAAGAAGGAAATTCTTATGTCATAGTCCCTCCTCCTCCTCATCCTGAGTTTGATGTCCATATGCCAGATGTAAATCCATCCACAACTCCTTCTCATAGATTCCAATTTCGAATCAATAGCATGAATAACTTACTGTCCTAGATGCCAGAACAATCAGTTCTGAATATCGAGTGTCAGACTCGTGCTAATATTAAAAATGCAATACAAATTCTTGGACAATGGGTTCTTTATAGGAAACATCAGGATAACAACCTTACTGGTCAAATTCTGGGTATGCAATTAGTTGCAGGTCTTTCAGGCCTTGCATATGAGTGGTGGAGATGGCTCCCACAAGAAGCCTGAAATGAAATGCTATCTGCTGATGATGCTAACCAGCAAATCCTTCATGGTCTCAATAAGGAATTCTATGGCCCTAATGATAGGGAAGAATATGACCATTTGGCTTCACTTTTTATGTCTACTAGATTGAGTGATATAAGAAAAAGTGAAGAGTATTTTTGCTATATGCAAAACTTGCTAGTTTCTTCAGGTAAGTTTGGTGAACCAGCATATTTGAAACATTACCTAAGAATATTTCTTAGTCATGTACCCGATGCAGTTGAATAATTCTTAAAATATAAGCATATCGAACTTAGAGGTATGTCTTTGGCACAACTACATGCTTACATTCTTGAGAGTTGGCAAGAATATTGTCTTAAACGCCGAGTCAGTAAATATTTTAAGAGGAACCAAGGTATGTATTCCGCATCCTTTTGCAAAAATGTTGCCAGAATGTTGAATTGGGTATGTAGAGCACACAATCGAGGTCATTTGCATGAATCCTGCAAATGCAAGAAAAATAAAAAAGGGATTCTATACCAACAGCCCTCGATATCATCCTGCCAAGCCCTACAAGTATAAAAAGAAGCATGTTTATGAAAAGTTTGAAAAAAGGTATCCTTTTAAGTTTCAAAAATCTCAACCGAAACGTTATGTCAAAAGAATAACTGAAAGAAAGGATAAATACACATGCTTTATCTGTGGCCAGAAAGGCCACTAGGCTGGTAAGTGCCCTGGAAGAAAGTACAAACCAAGGCTTGCAGCCTTGTGTTCCAAGTTAGATCCACATTGGTGGGATCTATGTGTTTGTTTTGCAAATACTCCTCCACCTTCCAGAGAATTAATCCTTTTACCTGATAACTCTGAGAATGATGATTCTGAATCTGCTTCATATTCTGATGTTGCTCTTGCAAAATTTGATCCTTCCTCTGAATCAGATTTCAACTCTGATTCAACTTCGAATGCAAATTTGGGGGGGTGTGAGCCACCTGATTTTGATTTCTCTTTATATATGCTCTCTTTCATCCAAAAAGCCTCCATAGAGAAACAATTGGCTGATATTGATTTGCAATTATCTTCTGTCCATGCTTTCCAATATAACTTGAGAAGAGATCTCAAGGAATAAAAGAAGAAACTCTTAAGTCTTCTTGAACGAAATAGCAAAGGAAAAGGGAAATCAGATCCACCGTCAGATGTTCCTATACTTTATAATCCAGCTGATATTTATAAGAACTACCCAGATGAGCATGAGTCAAGATAGAGTTACAGAAGAGACAAAGAGAATATGCTTACCTACTCCCGATAAAACAAAAGCAACAGTAGCTAAGGAAAATAGTTTCTGAGATAGAACATTTGAAAGATATATTACTTATATTGGTAACTGAAACAGACTAGTATTCAAATGAATAACTAAACAAACATCTCGAACAAGCTATGCAAAACCCTGAACAAAAAAAGGTCTCTCCTCCTTCTTCTCATGATCAACAGTTAGGACAATTCCAAGGTCTTAAACTGTTTATAAATATTAATTTTTGTCCTCCTGAGTATAAGTAGTATTCTTTGAGTTGTATGATTGACTATGGCTGTTAGTTAAATCTTGCCAGAGGATCAGCTATTCCCTTATTTTACTGGGAAAAGTTAGCAGACCACAGTTCAACAATTGAAGGTACTCCCATCTCACTGACCGGTAAAGTAGAGGATTCCCCTATACAGATTTCTGATAAATCTGAAGTTTTGTCTTTGTATAGGTTCGATAGTATTAAGGAAGATTGTATCCTTGGCTCTAATTTTATCCATAGAGTCAGTACGATTTTCTATAGATACTATAAAAATGTTGTTTTTCTACTATGTGAATAAACAATTAGTCGTTTTTCCTTTGTCATTTGAATCAAAAGGCAAATGTAAAGTTTTTGTGCCTGAACCTGTGTCAAGACCCAAGATTGTTGAATTGTATAAAATGGAGTGCTGTATCGCCTATGCAGAAATGCTTAAGGATAAATCTCTAACTTATATATTTGCAAATTTGGTAAAAAAATGTTGCTTTGAAAGTCCAAATGCCTTCTGGAAATGTGAAAAATACTTTGTAAGCTTGTCATTTGATCCACTCCAAAAGATTAAGCTAATGAAATCTTAAGCCAGATTGATGTCTCCTTCGGAGAGATATTTATATGCAAAAGAAATTAAAGAGTTGCTGGACAAAGGGTTGATTGAGCCATCCAAGAGTCCTTGGGAATATCGTGATTTTGTTGTAAATAAGCACTCTAAGATTAAAAGGGGTAAACCTAGATTGGTTTTCAACTACAAGCCCCTAAATGCAATGCTTTAGAAAGTAAGACACCCTTTTCCTGAAAAAGCAAGTTTGTTGCAGAGAATTATTGGGTGCACCACATTCAACAAGTTTGATTTAAAGTCTGGTTTCTACCAAATAGTTATTGGAGCAAAGGATCGATATAAAACGACGTTTGTTGTCCCCCATGGACAATATAAATGGAAAGTCCCGCCATTCGGAATAAACAATGCCCCATTAGAATTCCAAAAAACAATGGAAGATATTTTTAGGGATAAGAAATGGGCATTGGTGTTTATAGAGGACATCCTGGTTTGTTCAAAAAATCTATAGGATCATCTTAATCATTTGCAGTCATTCTATGATCTGGTCTACAAGCATGGTTTAGTCCTGTCCCAGAGAAGAAAGGAGATAGGTAAGACTGAAATATATTTCCTTGGATTTAAGATCTAAAAGGGACAATTAATTCTGCAAAAGCATGTCCTCAGTGTGTTCAGTCACTTCCTTGATCAAATTCTAGAAAAGGTGCAGCTGCAAAGGTTCCTAGGGAGCCTAAATTACATAAGGCCATTTTACAAAAGGTAGGCTAATGACATTCATGTCCTGCAATAGAGGTTGAAAAAGAACCCACCTAAATGGTTTGATAAGATGACTTTAGCAATCCAGTCAATAAAATATAAGGTCTGGAATCTCCCAACCTTAGCCTTACCTTAAGGTTCTAGCTAGTTAGTCATTGATATTGACGCCTCCACCTCCACTTGGGGTGGTGTGTTGATTGAAGTTATATAAGGAAAAGAGAATGTGTGCAGCTACAGGTCTGGTTCATTCAAAGCAGCTGAGTTAAATCATCCATCAAGCCATAAAGAAATTTTGGTAGTAAAAATGACTGTACAACATTTTATTCTATTTTTAAAAGCTGTTAAGTTTGTAATAAGAAAAGACTTAAAGATCATGCCTGGAATATTTACGAATGAAAACTTGATGGCTGAAAACAGCAGTCGAATTCTTAAGTGGTTTATTTGGTTAAGTAGTTTTGATTATGAAATTGTTTATAAACCTTGTTAATTGAATTGTTTGGCTGACATGCTAACAAGAGAAAATTCACAGCCTGTAGTTCCTGGTTTAAGCATGCTTACTCTTGGTTCATCAAGTTCCAGACCCAGTAGTGATAAACGTAAAGCACCTGTTCATCCCTTGTACTAGCCAAGAAATGGTTTATTATTGAAGCCATGGGATGAATCCCTCTCTGAAGATGAAAGAAGACAGCTGTTGGATTTTGCATCCAGAAAAGAAGCAGAAAAATTATTGGAGATCACTCTCATTAAACAGATCCAAGCTACTCCACTCAAGCTTCAAATTTTAGAAAGGTGGGAAATATCAGCATTTAGAATCTTTGAAAATGCTCAATCAAAGCTAAAAAATTGCAAAGAACTTTGGATAGACCGCAACGAAGAAAATGACCTGTTTGTCTGGTATCTTGACATTGGAGAAGGTAACCTAACTTGGTCATCTTACAGCTTAATTATCCAATTTTGTAGAGAAGAAAGGTCTATCGTGATTTGTGGAGATCCAGGTATTATCCGGAATAAGTCTTGGTGAGGTTAGACTGAGATCTTTTTTGATAATTTTTGCCCGCGTGTAGACTGGGTAAACCGAAGAGCCAATTTCATTTTGCCCCTGCAAGCAGACATGGAAGTAGCTGACCAAAACCACTAGTGGTTTAATTTTTTGCTACGCCACCAAGGAGGAAGGTATACTCATCTGGAGCATACCATTTTTACAGAGAAATTTTTTGTCAAGCATGATAGTCATGGGAACCGTATTGATGCCAAATTTCATACACGTAAACTACCTCTACACTTTTGAGTCGAATCATTGTTTGTGGGTGAGTTCCTTTTTGAAGAGAATCCAATTTTCCATGGTTCTGATGTGGAAAGATTCTTTAGTGCTGACCTGTATCCTCCCATACCTCCTGAAGATCCATATCCGTCATGTGATGACTTCTATGATGATGAAAGTAGCTATGGATTTGACTGTTGCTGTGGTGGAGTCGACATCGACGACAAGGAAGTTTCCATATATCGCCATGCACGTGATCCATATGATTGAGAATCTAATTTTTGTAAAGTTTTCTAATTATCTTGTTTGAAAGCCCTAGTGGGCCGGTTTTTTATGCTCCACTTTGTAATTTGTCGGGCATATTTGCCAGTTTGTTGGCCTTTTTTGTAAATTTTTTCTTCTAGTATTTTTTCGATCATGATAGAATCTGGGTCCTCATATGTCTTCAAACCATGAAGGGATGAGATAATGATAGTGTGGTCCCACTATCACCCCAGAATCTCTCTTTATGACTCGTTAGTGCCAATTTATAGTCACCGGGTGATTGGCTAGTATTGTATAAATAAGGGCCTTGGGCCTCATTGTAGATCATTAGATTTTGGAGTTGCTCATGTGCTGAGCTTAGCTTGTTGAGTCGAAGAGTATGCTTTGTAGCTTTCCCTCTGTGGTATAAGATTGCATCATAAATTCAGTCTGTAATGGTCGTAGCATATCAATTGGAGTCTATGGTTGCTGTGATGAGCTTCGTACTCCGAAGTCGATCTTCCAGAAAGTTCTAATGTGAATGCTACTAATATAAAGAAGTTGGATGTGAAAAGAGTTAAGTTTTCTAGATGCAAAATCCAACAATTGTCTTCTTTCATCTTCAGAGAGGGATTCATCCCATGGCTTCAAGAATAAACCATTTCTTGGCTGGTACAAGGGACGAACAGGTCCTTTACCTTTATCACTATTGGGTCTAGAACTATATGAACCAGGAGTAAACATGCTTAAACTAGGAGCTGCATGCTGTGAATTTTCTCTTGTTAGCATGTCAGCCAAGCAATTGAAATAACTAGGTTTATAAACAATTTCATAATCAAAACTACTTAACCAAATAAACCACTTAATAATTCGAATGTTGTTTTCAGCCATCAATTTTTAATTCTTAAATATTCCATGTGTGATATTTAAGTCTGTTCTTATTACAAACTTAACAGGTTTCAAAAATAGAATAAAATGTTGTACAAACTTCTTTACTACCAAAATTTCTTTATGTCTTGATCGATAATCCACCCTCAGATGTTCCTGTACTCTATAATCCAGTTTATATTTATAAGAACTACCCAAATGAGCATGATTCAAGATAGAGTTACAGAAGAGAAAGAGAATATGCTTAGGCTCCAGATAAAAGAAAAGCAACAACAGCTCAGGAAAATAGTTTCTGAGATAGAACATTTAAAATATATATTACTTATACTGGTAACTGAAACAGACCAGTCTTTGGATGAAGAACTTAGCAAACATCTTGAACAATCTATGTAGAAGATCGACGACGACTTAACTCTTTTCACATCCAACTTCTTTATATTAGCAACATCCACATTACAACTTTCTGGCAAATCAGCTTCGAAGTGCGAAGCTCGTCACTGCAACCATAGACTCCAACTAATATGCTGCGGCCATTACAGACTAAATTTCTGATGCAATCTTATACCACGGAGGGAAAAATATAGAGCATACTCTTCGACTCAACAAACTAAGCTCAGCATATGAGCAACTCCAAAATATAATGATCTACAACGAGGCCCAAGGCCCTTATTTATACAATACTAGTCAGTCACCCGATGACTCTAAACTAGCAATAACAAGTCATAAAGAGAGATTCTGGGGTGATAGTGGGACCGCAATATCATTATCTCATCCCTTCATGGTCCAAAGACATATGGGGACCCAGATTCTATCATGATAGACAAACTACTCGCTGAAAAAATTTACAAAAAAGGCCAGCAAACTGACAAATATGCCCGATAAATTACAAAATGGAGCATTATAAACCGGCCCACCATGGCTTTCAAACAAGATAATTAGAAAAATTTACAAAAATTATATTCTCAATAGTATGGATCACATGCATGGAAACATATGAAAAATTTCTTGTCATCGATGTTGACTCCACCACAGCAACAGTCAAATCCATAGCTACTTTCATCATCATAGATGTCATCACATGATGGATACGTATGTTTAGGAGGTATGGGAGGATACATGTCAACCCTAAATCATCTTTCCAGATCAGAACCATGGAAAACTAGATTCTCTTCACAAAGGAACTCACCCTCAAACAGTGATTCGACTCGAAAGTATAGATGTTGTTTATGGGTACGCAATTTGGCATCAATACGATTCCCGTGACTATCACACTTGACGAACTTTTTCTTTGTAAAAATGGTATGCTCTATATGAGTATAAAATCCTCCTTGGTGGCATAGCAAAAATTTAAACCATTGGTGGTTTTGGTCAACTACTTCCATGTCTGCTTGCAGGTGCAAAATGAAATTGGCTCTTCGGTTTACCCAGTCTACATGCGGGAAGAACTTATCAAGAAAGATCTTAGTCCAACTTGACCAAGATTTATTCCGGAGATTACCTAGATCTCCAAAAATCATGAGAGACCTTTCTTCTCGAGAAAATTGGAGAATCAAGATGTAAGATGACAAATTTAGGTTACCTTGTCCAATGTCAACATACCAGACAGACTGGTCATTTTCTCCGTTGCAGTCTATCTAGAGTTCTTTGCAATTTTTTAGCTTTGATTGAGAATTTTCAAAGCTTCTGAATGCTGATATTTCTCACCTTCCTAAAATTTCAAGCTTTAACAGAGTAGCTTGGATCTGTTTATTGAGAGTTATCTCCAAGAATTTTTCTGCTTATTTTTTGGATGCAAAATCCAACAACTATCTTTTTTCATCTTCAAAGAGGGATTCATCCCATGGCTTCAAGAATAAACCATTTCTTTGTTGGTACAAGGGATGAACAGGTGCTTTACCTTTATCACTACTGGGTTTAGAACTTGATGAACTAGGAGTAAACATGCTTAAACCAGGAACTACAGGCTGTGAATTTTCTCTTGTTAGCATGTCAGCCAAACAATTCAAATAACTAGGGTTATAAACAATTTCATAATAAAAAATACTTAACAAAATAAACCACTTAAGAATTCGACTGTTGTTTTCAGCCATCAAGTTTTCATTCTTAAAGATTCCAGGAATGATCTTTAAGTCTGTTCTTATTACAGACTTAACAGGTTTCAAAAATAGAATAAAATGTTGTACAGTCTTCTTTACTGCTAAAATTTCTTTATGGCTTGATGGATAATTTAACTCAGCTGCTCTTAATGAGCTAAACCCATAGCCGCACACATTCTCTTTACCTTCTATAAGTTCAATCAACACGCCACCCTAAGTGGAGGTGGAGGCGTCGGTCTCAATGACTAACTGGCCAGAACCTTGAGGTAAGGCTAATGCTAGGAGATTCTGGACCTTAGCTTTGATTGATTGGATTGCTAAAGTCATCTTATCAAACCATTTAGGTGGGTTCTTTTTCAACCTCTATTGCAGGACATGAATGTCATTGGCTTGCTCTTTGTAAAATGGCCTTATGTAATTTAGGCTCCCTAGGAACCTTTGCAGCTACACCTTTTCTAGAATCTGATCAGGGATGTGACTGAACACACTGAGGACATGCTTTTGCAGAATTACTTGTCCCTTTTGGATCTTAAATCCAGGGAAATCTATTTCATTCTTACCTATCTCCATTTTTCTCTGGGACAGGACTAAACCATGCTTGTAGACCAGACCATAGAATGACTGCAAATGTTTAAGATGATCCTATAGATTTTTTGAAAAAACCAAGATGTCATCTATAAACACCAATGCCCATTTCTTATCCCTAAAAATATCTTCCATTCTTTTCTGGAATTATGATGGGGCATTGTTTATTCCGAATGGTAGGACTTTCCATTGATATTTTCCACAGGGGACATCAAACACCGTTTTATATCTATCCTTTGCTTTAATACCTATCTGGTAGAAACCATACTTTAAATCAAACTTGTTGAATATGGTGCACCCAACAATTCTTTGCAACAAACTTTCTTTATCAGGAAAAGGGTATCTTACTTTCTGAAGCATTGTATTTAAGGGTTTGTAGTTGACAACCAATCTGGGTTTACCCCTTTTAATCTCAGAGTGCTTATTTACAACAAAAGCATGACACACCCAAGGAGTCTTGGATGGCTCAATCAACCCTTTCTCTAGCATCTCTTTAATTTCTTTTGCATAGAAATATCTCTCTGAAGGAGACATCAGTCTGGCTGAAGCTTTCATTGGCTTAATATTCTGAAGTGGATCAAATGGCAAGCTTACATTAGAGGACATTTCAACTCAAAATGGGCCTTTTAACTTTAACTCAAATTCCATGTCATCATGTGTTAGCCAATGAAATTGCTTTAATTTTGAAATACCGTATAGGTCTTAAACACTTTTTAATATAAATTTGGAGATAGGTATCATAAAAAAAGCTACTTTTTTTGTTTGTATTTTCGACATATCTCCCTGTGTTTTTACTCAAATTTCGATCGGGAGAGCTCGTTGGATGCACAATTAAATTCTACATCCAACGAGTACCCACTTGGCATACTTTTGATGGACCCCACAATCCCAAAAACTAGAAATACCTAAAAAAACGTGATGATGTGGGTAGTTGTTGGATCCAGAATTTAATTCTGCATCCAACGAGCTCTTCCGATCGAAATTTGAGTAAAAACACATGGAGATATGTCAAAAATACAAACAAAAAAGAAGTTTTTTTCTTTTCTTCCTCCAAAATCAATAAATATTATTTTATTATTTTAACTATTAATTTTTTTTTTTTTTTAGGAGGCCCGTTTTGAGTTGAAATTTGCTCTAATGCAAAGTATTTTTCACATTTCCAGAAGGCATTTGGACTCTTAGAGCAACAATTTTTTATCAGCTTTGCAGATATATCAGCTAGAGATTTATCCTTATGCATTTCTGCATAGGCGATACAACGCTCCATTTTATACAATTCAACAATATTGGGTCTTGACACAGGTTCAGGCACAAAAAATTTCCATTTTCTTTTTTATTCAAACGACAAAGGACAAACGACTAATTGTTTATTCACAAAGCAAGAAAACAACATTTTTTTAGTATCTACAGAAATTGGACTGACTCTATGGATAAACTCAGAGCCAAGGATACAATCTTCCTTAATACTATCCAACCTATACAAAGAAAAAAATTCAGATTTATCAAAAATATGTATAGGGAAATCCTCTACTTTACCGGTCAGTGAGACGGGAGTACCTTCAATTGATAAACCATTGTCTGCTAACTTTTCCAAGTAAAATAAATGAATAGTTGATCTTATGGAAAGATTTAACTAATAGCCAAAGTCAATCATACAACTCAAAGAATAGGACTTATACTCAGGAGGAAAAAAATTAGGATTTATAAACAGTTTAGGACCTTGGAATTGTCCTGAGTTTGGATCAGGAGAAGAAGGAGGAGAGACCTTTTTTTGTTCAGGGTTCTGCATAGCTTGTTAAATATGTTTGATGAGTTCTTCATCCAAAGACTGGTTTGTTTCAGTTACCAGTATAAGTAATATATTTTTTAAATGTTCTATCTCATAAAATATTTTCCTCAGTCGTTGTTGATTTTATTTTATTTGGAGCCTAAGCGTCTTCTCTTTGTCTCTTCTATAACTCTGTCTTGACTCATGCTCATCTGGGTAGTTCCTATAAATATTAGCTGGATTATAGAGTACAGGAACATCTGAGGGCGGATATGCTTTCCCTTTTCCTTTGCTGGTTCATTCAAGAAGACTTAAGAGTTTCTTCTTTTCTTCCTTGAGATCTCTTCTCAAGATATATTGGAAAGTAGCGACAACAGATAATTGCAACTCAATATCATCCAATTGTTTCTCTATGGAGGATTTTTGGTTGAAAGAGAGCATATATAAAGAGAAATCAAAATCAGGTGGCTCACACCCTCCCAAATTTGCATCCAAAGTTGAATCAAAGTTGGAATCTGACTCAGAGGAAGGATGAAATTTTGCAAGAGCAACATCAGAATTTGAAGTAGATTTAGAATCATCATTCTACGATTCATCAGGTAAAAGGATTACTTCTTCAAAAGGTGGAGGAGTATCTACAGAAAAAACACATAGATCCCACCAATGTGGATCTAACTTGGAACACAAGGCTGCAAGCCTTGGTTTGTACTTTCTTTCAGGGCACTTACTAGCCTAGTGGCCTTTCTGGGCACAGATAAAGCATGTGTCTGTATCCTTTCTTTCAGTTCTTATTTTGACATAGTGTTTCAGTTGATATTTTTGAAACTTAGAAGGATACATTTTTTCAAACTTTTGATAAACATGCTTTTTTTTATACTTGTAGGGCTTGGCAGGATGATATCGATGGCTACTGGTATAGAATCCCTTTTTCTTTTTCTCTCATTTGCAGGATTCATGCAAATGAACTTGATTGTGTGATCAACATCCCCAATCCAACATTCTTGCAACATCTTTGTAGAAGGATGCAAAATACATACCTTGGTGCCTCTTAAAATCTTTACTAACTTGGCGTTCAAGACAATGTTCTTTCCAAGACTTAAGAATGTAAGCATGCAGTTGTGCCAAAGACATACCTCTGAGATCAATATGCTTATCTTTTAAGAATTGTTCAAGTGCATCAGGGACATGACCAGGAAAGCTTCTTAGGTAATGTTTCAAATATATTGGTTCACCATACTTACCTGAAGAAACTAGCAGGTTTTGCATATAGAAAAAATACTCTTCACTTTTGCTTAGATCACACAATCTAGTAGACATAAAAAGTGAAGCCAAATGGTCATAGTCTTCCCTATCATTAGGGCCATATAATTCCTTACTAATACCATGAAGGATTTGCTTGTCAGCATCATCAAGAGACAACATTTCATTTCGGGCTTCTTGTGGGAGCCATCTCCACCACTCATATGCAAGGCCTGAAAGATCACCTGCAACTAATTGCGTACCTAGTATTTGACCAGTAAGGTTGTTATCCTGATCTTTCTTATAAACAATCCATTTTCCAAGCATTTGTATTGCATTTTTAATATCAGCACGAGTCTACCACTGGATATTCAGAACTGGCTGTTTTGGCATCTGGGACAGTAAGTTTTTCATGCTATTGATTCCAAATTGGAATCTATGAGAAGGAGTTGTGGATGGATTTACATCTAACATATGGACATCAAAATCAGGTTGAGGAGGAGGAGGGCCTGTGACAGAAGAATTTCCTTCTTCATGATGTCTTAGGGACATCATTGCAAGATATTTTGTGTTGAGTGCAGGAGGAAATTTATTGAATTCAACAACCCAGTTATTTATTTCTTCAAAATCTTCTTCATTCTGAACAAAATCATACTCAGGGCGAGTATCATCCCTACGAAACCATAAGCTAACCAAAAGAAAGAATCTTGGAGTGAGAGGACTTTCTCTGATGTCCTTTTGTAGCTAAGGCAAAGACATGGTCACTGACAATATGAAATTTATTTTTTAAAGTTTCGGTCTTTGTCAAAATCTCTTTTAGCACAGCTAACCTTTTATCTATTTTTGTAGCAGTGATTTCTACTGCTATTTTTATTTCTGTTGAATCGTGCAAGAGATGATCCAGCAACCCAAGCTTGGTTGTTATTGCTTCTATTTTTTTTTTTATTCTACCATTTGTGTTTTCAAGAAGATGATATCTTGAGCTATATCATCTAGATTTTGTGCTGTCAATTTTTGTTGCATATTACCCCAATTTGCGAGTTTTACTTCGTCTGAGACAGTTTGATCAGTGGTTGAGGACTTATAAGGAAGGAATTATTTTTTAATCTCGCCATCTATGGAGATATGTTTAAAATGGGTTTCTAGAAGATTTTATCCTGGAAGGAATGACCTTTTTCCTTGGTTGACAACTTCCATTCCTGCATTACTCCTAGGTAGGGAGAACATACCTAAGGTAGGTGGATCCTTGTTCTTATGATGCTGGATCCTCGGAAGAATTTTATGACATGTAGGACATTCAGCATGCTGGCCACGATGTTCATTTTCATGTAACCCAGAGAAAGATGGTTGTAGTAAAGAGGTAGAAATAGAGTTTGGTTCGGCTTGATTCCTAGCATTATTAAAAGAAGCAGAGGAGGTAGATCTGATTAGTGGAGGTGTAAATTTGTGAGTAGGGAGTTCATCAGGGACGTAGAAAGAACTGGTAGTCCTATCAAAGGTAAGAGGCTGAGCAAAGAAGGAATTAGCTAGCCTTTCATTGTTTCTCAGTTCTTTGTATTTTACTTCCCATTGTCTGGGATATTTTATACCATTCCAATCGAATGTTAATGGGGTGGACTATTTATATTTCTCAGACTCCACCACGTTGTGCAAGAGTGAACTCTGATGCACATGCGATCGTGGTGGGGGAAGAGTATCACTTCCAAACCTAGCGACAACAACACCCTTTAACTACGTAATCTTTGATCCAGTGTCCATGTTGAAACCCTTAGGTAGGATATATGCCTTGAGCAGATAAAATATGTAAGGATCCTCCAGACTAACAGAATATTTAGGGTAGATGGTGCCAAAGGCAGGACCATCATGTAGAGGAGCGGTAAAACTGCCAATTATTGCATCGGCAAAATTACGATGCTTAGTGTCTATGGCCACACATAAAGAGGAGACTGGTAAATATGGGCAAACTAACGGCCCCAATCTAAGCTTAATAGCTCCTAAATGTACATAGTTAAAACCTTGAGCTTTCACCCAATCTATTTGATGTTTTTCCAACAGATTAATGTGAACTGGTTCATCCTTATCAGTGAACGACACATCTATTGAAGACACTTTTATTTGAGTTGTAGTTTTAAAATACCACCAATTTAGTTTATAGACATTGTGTGGGAGAATAGTAGGTAACTGCCAGTATTCAGATGGGTTTAGTTCTTGGATGTGTATAATAGAAGAATCAGAAGTGAATGCTTCATTACAGAAGGATGATCTTCGATATGCCAATGAAACCTATGTATCATTAGCAGACTCACAATCTGAGGTAGCGAGCGAAACTGTATCCATTGCAGGGTCCATGAAATTTCTGGAATTATAACTCACGATAGTCTTCAGCAACTTACAAGGATTAAATGCGCCTAACCAGGACTATGACCTCTACGACTTCAGACAACCCTATTTCAAATCCCTCACGCCCAAGGACTCTTGGGTGGCTCAATCAACCCTTTCTCTAGTAGCTCTTTAATTTCTTTTGCATAGAAATCTCTCTGTTAAGGAGACATCAATCTGGCTGAAGATTTCATTGGATTAATTTTTTGGAGTGGATCAAATGGCAAGATTACAAAGTATTTTTTCACATTGCCAGAAGGCATTTGTACTTTCAGAGCAACAATTTTTTATCAGCTTTGCAGATATATCAACTAGAGATTTATCCTTATGCATTTATTCCTTCAAATTTCCTTTGTTCCATTACAAGTTTATTTACTATTAATTTATATATATTCCTTTTAATTTAGGGTTAGGATCAAATACTGAAAATCCCATGTATTGTTGACAGGTTGGAATTAGTGTGGCATTTTTTACTCATGGGAACTAGAGGTTTAATATTATCAGTAAATACCGGGTGAGCTTCCTTTTCAATCTTCTTGCCTTTAAATTTTCCTTCGTATTGCTTACATCATATTTATAACAGAGCTGCATATTTTGTTTTCCACTACTCTATGTTTATTCTTCAACGGTTCTTAGAGGAAAATCACAACTTATGGTGAACCCAGGTATGAGGAGAAGTATATAAAGTATTGGAGGCCCTTTTTTTTAAGGTTTGCACCATCATAGTAAAAGAGGGTTCAGAGTTTCAAATAATTTGGTTTCTCTGTTTGCACCATAGTAAAAGAGGGTTTCAAGTTTTTACATCGTTTCTTTTCTATTGTCGCGATGGAACATCACATCTAGAAAAATTCCCCAACCATGGTAGCTTTCCCAATCACCTTCGTACAACTCTCAATATTGAGGATGCAGGGTTTGGGTCGATCTATCTGGGAAAAATTAGTGATGGACGAAATCTGGTCATAAAGAGACTTTACGAGGATAACTCCTGGAGAATCGAATAGTTCCTCAACAAGGTGCATACATTTTCTCGGTTTGTGTCAGTGTTGACCAATGAGAAAGAACAAACCCACTAGAAAATCCAAGAGTTGTGCTTAGATCTCGAGGTTTTTTTCATGAAAATGAAAAAATAAGAAAAAGTTGTGAATAACATCAATACCTAAAGACCAAGGCAGCTCATGTGAGACCTAATGAGAGTGATTTATATTAATTCCAAAAATTATGGAGCATGAACAGTTGACCAATAAGTTGTGGACTTTCATCAGGAAGCAGGTTAATGGTAGATGAGGAGTTTTCTCCCATTGGTACTAATTTGTTGGAAATAAATTTACATCGTGTTAAGAGAAAAATATCATAATAGTAAATATTATTTAGATTAGATGTTCATAAACAAAGCATCATTGCAAATATTTTTGTAACAATTTTGTGCAGTCCCAGTCCTTTAGTATAATTCTTTAGGACTGTGGTTTATAGGTGATAGCTTTTGGCTTCATTTGGGATAGGAGAGATAGAGGAAGATTGCACACAGTTGGATAAAGAAAAAAATAGCACTTGTAAGCAACTCGAGTGGATACTATTTTTGGGTTTTGTCAATTTTCAATCTACATAGATTTGGATGTTCAGACTTATAGGTGATAGTTTCGGGTTATGGGTGGGTGTATCATCTATATCTATGTATTTGCAACATATCCGATAATTATATAGGGTCGGGACTGAACAATAACCAGATTTTTTTCAAGCTCAAGACTCACGCAGTCACGTAACCATTTGTCATGGCAACCAACCGACAGCTGAGTGCGGCGCATCCCATTTACAAGTTGACATCTGCTCCGTGCTTGGCGGTAGCTAGGGTTGAAGAATTTATGGGGTAGACAATAAATGTAAATAATAGGGCCATGACGCAACCAGCACCGCCAACGCTGGTGAGGCGAGTTTAAAAAATTATGTCATTTTATCTTTGGGCCAATTAAATTTGAAACACATTTTACAAAATCAAAATCATCATAAATGATTAAGGAACGAATGAGATGTAATATAAATTTGTAATTTTTAAAATAGTTAAATTTTTTGTTTCTAAAATTAATGTTGGACATTTGACAAGACAAAAATCTCAATTTGTACAGCTGAATTCATCTTGCTAAATCATTTATATATGTCACCATGCGGTGACATATAAAACAACTAACAGTGTAACAATAGTAACAATAATCTTTCCATCGTAATTTTGTCCACACAGGATAGGATTTCTGGAAAAAAATAATCATTTTATGCTTATGCACCTATACTTGGGGCACAAAGTTCCAGGCCTATGTCACCTATATAAGCCAATAGGAAGCAAAATAAATCAAAATTCAAATAATTCCCCAAAAATAATTGCTACAAACTATAGCAAAAATTATATGGTTTTTTTAACTTATTACAAATTACTCCAAATAATCACGTTGAGCGATTCATATAATATATTCCCTTGTCGGGGACATAATAACTGTAGACAGATTTAATCACATAAAGTCGAAAAAACCAAAATTAATCCCAGTCCAAACCCGTTGTCTTCAAGATTGTTGTTTCCAAAAACCCTAATAATGACCACTATATTCCCATATTCTTCAATCCTACGCGTATATATACCAATTTTTAATATTAAAAAAATGTAAATTTTGGAGCCCCACCCAACCTTATGTCAAAATCCCATTCTCTGTCTAATTTTTTTTAAATAACCTTCATTGATGTTCTTTGAGGCTAACCTTGTTGTCATTCATGTTTTTTAAATCACGGTCATTCACTTTTAGAAATAACCTTGTTGTCATTGATGTTCTTTGAGGCTAATTCCCATACATATCATGCATATGGGCAAGAACTGAACAAATAAGAGTTCAATTCTTCACAAGATTTAAACAAAATACAAACATCCTCACTTTGCTTTGCATTTATCTATGTTGAAATATATACAACTAGCACCACCACATTTTGAAAATTGGTTGATAATTTTATTTATATGAAATAAAAAAAAACATAAATAAATGAAATAAATACATAAATATTCATTTTTTTTGCCAATATTCAAGTATGGTTGACTATACTTCATTATGGTTGTCTTTGGTAGACTTTAGTGCATCATGGTTTACCATAGAAAATACAAAAAGAAAATTAGGTATGAATGAAAACATAGAAAATAAATAATATAAATAAATTGATAATAAATAAATAAATAAAAATTCATTAATTAACAATAATATAGGTTCAATTATTTATACCATGTTTAGACATGGATGACTTAATCCATAGTTGATGTCAAACAAAGGTATAATTTTAACCATGGTTTACCATTGTTTAGACATGGTTGAATTTAGTGCATCATTGTTGACATAACTATGAAATATGATTGGTGTTGACCATGGTTGACATAACAAGAGAAACATAATTTATGTTGACCATGGTTGACATAACAACTTGAGAATATGGGAAGCCATTGTTTCGCCATATTATGAAACCACAACCACATTTTTGAAAGCGGTTGATTGACATTGAATCATGGTTGAATTCAATCCGTAGTTGAGTTTTAAACAAGGTTGACTTCAATCCATCCTTGACTTATAAGTAAGTTTGACTTTGAACCATGCTTAATTTTAATCCATAGTTGACTTGGAACCATATTTGAATTTTAAGTAAGGTTGGATTTGAACCATGGTTGACTTCAATCCATAGATAATAATAGTTCATGGTTGATTTCAATCCAAGTTTGACTTCAATTTAACATTCAGTTCAAGGTTGAATTGAATCCATGGTTACCTTGAATACAAGGTTGACTTAAATCCAAGGTTGTCTTTAATCCAAGGTTGAAATTCAATCTAAGGTTGACTTCAATACTAGGGATGCAGCTGCATGAGCCCTCTCCACATGCCACAAATTACGTATGAAGAAGAAAAATCCTAGAACGAAATGGGAGATGAATTTAATTAACGGTTCACTTCAATCCAAGGATGGCTTCGATCTATGGATGAATTAAATCTAATAGTTGACTTCAATCCATTAATGATATTAATATTAATGACTTCAATCCATGGTTGACTTTAATCAATAGTTAGCTTCAATAAATAATCGACTTCAATTTAGAGTTGGATTTGAACCATAGTTGACTTGAATCCACAACCACATTTTTAAAAGTGGTTGATTTACTTTGAACAATTGGATTCAATCCATAGTTGACTTTTATGAAAGGTAGACTTCAATTCATAGTTGAATTTTAAGGAAAGTTGACTTCAATTCAAGGTGGACTTCAATCCAAGGTTAACTTCTATTATAGTTTAGTTTAATGCATAGTTGAATTCAACCCATGGTTAACTTCAATCCATATTTAAGTTCAATTTAAGATCAAATTCAGGGTGACTTTCAATCCATATTTGACATCAATGCATACTTGACTTTTAACAAAGGTTGACCTTAATCTAAGGTTGACTAATATTGAAGGTTAAGTTCAATCCAAGTATGATCTTAGTCCAATGTTGACTTCAAACAATAGTTGAATTTAGTCCATGGATGACTTCAATCCATAGTTGAATTCAATTCAAGGTTAACTTCAAGTCAAGGTTGACTTCAATCCACTAGTTTACTTAAGTCCATTAATAGCATTATCATTAATGAATTCAATCCATATATGTCTTCAAACCATGGCTGAATTCAATCCAATGTTGACTTTAAATAGCAATCATATTTTTTAAAGTGGTTGAATGACTTTGAACCTCAGTTAAGTTCAAACCATATTTGACTTTTAGGAAAGGTTGACCTCAATAAATAGTTGACTTTTAAGAAATGTTGGCTTCAATCCAAGGTCAACTACAATCTATAGTCTTCTTTTAAGTAAGGTTAACTTTAATCTAAGGTTGAATTGAATCCATGGTTAACTTCAATCCACAATGGACGTCAATAAAAGGATGTTGACTTATCGATAATTAACTTTTAGCTAAGGTTGACTTCAATCAAAGGTCAAATTCATTGCAAGGTTGAATTTAATATGTCGTTGAGTTCAATCCATACTTTAGTTTAATTTAATACAAGATTGAATGCAATTGAAGGTTGAATTCAAACCCTAATCTAATTTTAATCAAAACCTACTTCAATCCAAGATTAACTTCAACTCATGCATTGAGGTTGACCTTGAAGTCAAATTTGGATTGACATTGGCCATGGATTGAATCCAACCTTGGATTGAATTCAACACTTAATAGAAGTAAACCATGGATTGAAGTCAACCTTGGATTTATGTAATGTCCCCAAAATTTAAAATAAAATAAAATAATAGGCTAGTCAAATACTACATGAACTGGACATTATTTAAACTTATGCAGAATGTTGTCGTGATGTTTCTTACTATCTTGTTCTATGGTTATGCATCTATGTGTATGTGTTATTTCGATTACTTACTCATTGGTTATAAAATTCGATTGATGTTTTATGAACAATTCCGACTTAACTTGTATTGTAAAGGGGTGGAGTGGCGGTACTTGTTTCCCTTATAAACACTTGAAAGGTAACTTTTTTCTACTTGTCACTATGGGGCTTACTTACTTCTTATGAACTAATGCATTTCTTTTCTTGTTGTGTGCAGGTGCACTTGAAGAAATAACTGCTTATAAAAGGGAAACAAGACATACTCCCCGTTTGTCACTAACGCTCAGCTTGGACGACGATAGGATTACAGTCCTATCCTAGTGATTACTATGACAGTTGTTAGTTGATAATTATGCAAGGATGGATGTTTTACTGGCCTATGTTGTCTTGATTACAATTATTATTTCTAATGGACTTTATGACATTGATTTAAATGTAGTTGTATTATAACATTTACGTGGTACACATTGTATATGGTATTTAACATTTTATAACATGGTTCTTGGTTTATTATAGTCCTGGTGTATAAGTTTATAACCTTCACAATAGTCCTCCATGGAATATTTCATATGCCATGGAATGTGTCTATACCCTATGTATTCGATACACATATTGGGTTTTATATGTTGCTCGTTGATTAAACACGGCTCTGCATTAGAGGGTGGCATAAACTATATACTATGGGTTTTGATTTATGTTATTGAAGGCCAGAGTGATGACATTAATGACCTTTGGGATGCATGGGTCTCAAGCTTAGGGCTTGGAATCTCACGATGGTTTGGGTCATTTGCAACAAGGATGTTTGAGCTCTGTCTCTGGTCTGTTTGGTGGTGTAGAGATTTGGAGGTTGGTTGTAATGGCAGGTATGACTCCCATTCTAGTTTAGCAGCGTTGTATTGTTGTTCATTTTGGGTTCAAAGCATACTTCTCATCGTAGCTTGTTTTGTTTGTAGGTTACAGGGTTTGGGAAATGTGGGTCGTGGGTCATGGGTCACCCTAAGGTCAACACCATACCCATTTTGGGTAAGCCCTGATGTGACAAGTTTTTAACTTGTTCCTTCTTTTGTGTGTATATCGTGATAGAGTTTGAAACTCGTCCCTGGTTGAGTGTTTGGTCTGGTTTTAATGGTTGCGATTTGGAAAGGGGTTGTCTGTGTAAAGAATGAGGGATGCATTTAAGACTTGGGATTTTTGTTGGGGTTTAGCGCCTTCGGGTGAGGACTTAAAGTATTCTAGTTTTTCCAAATGGATACTATGTGTAGTAATGTTGGCATTGGCGAGTCTTCACAGGTTCTAAGGCTCTACAAATTGTAAATATGTTTATGTTTGAATACGACGACAGCACCATTTTTTGCAATGGTGCAAGGCCTGGGTTATGCGACTGTGTAAACTCTTATTTTGGTTTATAAAGATGATATGTACAACATTTACATTGTGTGTGTGTTTATGGTTATGGTTCTTAGCTTATCGCTAGCGTGACTCTATGCGGTTTTAGTAAATCTCGTTTTAATTTCTTTATATGGATTTGTTAATAGCGTTGTTTGGCCTTTGGATCCATGTCGTAGATGGCAATGGTATTCCCACCATTAGAGTTGTGACTGTGTGCATTGATGATACATGGATGCATAACTATCACTCCATTCACTATGGAAAAAAAATCCCAAGATCTTGTGACATCATCCAATACTAAGCAGACCAACATGGTTTATGGTGGACAACCATTCCATGGGCTGAAAAAAGACGCAAGGAAGAATAAGGGCTAGATAATATTTAGATCAAGTCTTTTGGATTTCAAGCTTAAAATAAGCATATAGGTATTGTCAATATGAAAAGTAGTATAGTTTATATGACTCAAGAAGTAGTCCCTACACATGTTGATGTCATCTTTAGACCATGAGGAAATGGTCATTGAAAGGCCTAAACTAGTAATTGTTTTGCACAATAAAGAGCAATAATGGAGAATGTAACAGAAACATTAAATATATCAAGAAATTGTAGTTTCCATACATATAAATTTAAACCGTTCTTATGTTTCTTCACCAAAATTACCTCTATAGCTACTCAAGACACTTGCACTATCTTAATTGAAACTAGCCAATTCAAAGCCTTTGCTTTCTTTAAATTAGACTCTATGATTATGTAATTATTAGAGTGCCTCATAAATAATTATCAAACAGTGGTTACAATTTAGGAATTGCTTTTCACGACCAATTAGGGAGATTCTAAGACTAATATATATATATATATATATATATATATATATATATATATATATACCACTCTTAATTTTCTATTAGTAACACTTTAATTTAACTGTATGGACAACTATTGAATACTGTAGAATCAATCCCATACATCCTAATAGTGTAGAGAAATTCAGGTGGGAACTTAAATTTACAACCATTGCAATTTATAATATTGATGTATACTTACAAAAATCCTATTTATCGTAAAAAAAAAAAGAACACTACCTAAAGTAAAAAACATGAATAATCATAAGAACCTCGGGATAGATGATGTACACAAGACAAGTTTGAAAATTATTGATACATAAATGAAGATAATAGTCTCATAAAGGTTTCATGAACAGTTCCTCCTAACAAGTCCATGAAACTACAGTCTAGTGGTAAGTTGGAATACTAGACAAACATGCTCCATGTGTTCATATGGAAATAAAAGGAGATAATTATTGCTAGCAATAATGTGTGCAAGTCCCATAAACCTCAATGGCTCATGGTTGTGGCATACAAATTATAGATAAGGCCATGTGTAGTCTTAGGTTAAATTAATGGAATAGCTACCACATAGTCATGGAAATCTACGTTCACATTCCAATGTTTGCAAATCGAAGGCATAATAGGTCATATATGTGAACTATGGGACATAAAACATCGGAACTACAGAATAAATCTAGTAGGCAAAGGAATCATAGTGTGCTTAGGTCCACTTATTTCTCAAACTACATCATATGTTTAAAATTTAGAAGAAGACCAAAGCACAATATTTAATATTATAATATTTACATGCACAAACTCCATCTGAAAGGAATTTCATTGTTAAATAATGGTAAGAAGAAAGTATTTCCTTCACATAGTTTACTCATCTTAGAAAATTAGTTGTAGTTCGAAATTCCTATATAAATTTTGACAGAGTTTTGTGCTTGCTATTGGGAAAATGAAGTAGAAGCCAACTTGCATAGGTGTATTAATTTTTGAAATTAACATGCAGGGGAGGGGTGTCTCACTTGTGCATGCATGTGTGTGTGTGTGTGTGTGTGTGTGTGTGTGTAAGTTAAAATTGGAAAATAGGAAAATAAACCATAGATAGAGGTATTTATCTTGTAGAAACAATTCCAAGGTGCACAAATGTATGTTTATCCAACGTAGTAATGGAAATGTTTGGAGGAAGGAATGGGGAAATCGTATTGTAGAGTACTGATAGTGTTAGTATTTTTATAGATATAATGACATACAAATGTGACATAACATTAAATATGATAATGATAATGTAATAATTGCAATTACAACTTACATAGAGAGATGAGATGGATGGAAAGCATAGATAATAAATTTCTTAAGGTACAACTTGTGGAAGCATTTATGGTAATCTCACTTGTGGAAATAATTTGCTATGGAGGACTATGTGAACTAGTTGTTAAATAAGAATTTTAGTTACCTAAGTAATAACTAGTTATAGTGATCATAACTTGTACTAGAAATCTATTTTATATGGTAAAGTTAATGGCACTCCTAGTGATAGAAACTCATATAGCTATAGATATTTGTATAAGGAAGCATGAACACACATTCTAACAGTAGAAATGGAAGAGTACAGTAGCCAATGAATTGATTTGTTATTTTTTTTTCTAAATTTGGAATTTTCCTTTTGATTCAATCAACATTTTCATGCAACACTTGCATCTTTCAGAAAGTTATCTTTACATTTAGGACTCGAGGTGAAACAATAAATGTTTTTTTTTTTTGGAACTTCAGTAAATACATGAATCAAATGTTTTGGTTGCATGGATAAGAGTAAATTTCCTTATCTCATGTTACCTGGAAAACCTTCAAGTGTTCTTCTTTCCAAGTTTTTACCACCCATCTTGTATGGGTGTCCACTAAGGGATGTTGAAAAAATTCAAGGGACTTCCTGGGCTTACCCTGGGCCTATTGAAGAGAACTTCTTGATACCCTTAACAAATTTTGGCCAGTTGTAACAAAAATAAAACCCTTAGTTGTATTGTTGGGAAGAAGTGAAGAAGTCTTGGGTACATTCCATTATCAAACAACAATATTCCAAGTCTAGGCTGAAACAAGCTAGGAATCTTTGTTTCATCACAACAATAACTTGGATATATGGCAGCCTTGTTATCATAAACATTGGGAAAATTTTGGAATTCACTAAGGGTCATTCTCAGACTTATATTATGAAGCATTAGGTGGATTCTTGAAATTCATATCTCAAAAAACAATTCTCGACATAATAACAACCCTAAAACATGAAGTCTAGGTAGTCCTAAGTCATGTTTGTACAATTTTGAATCCATTTGGGCATTGAATCCAAAGTTCTGGGAAATCCATTGGGCATGAAAAACCCTAGAAAAGGCAGATATGGGCATAATATCAGCCCTATATAGTGGTAATGTTCATAAGTTACAACCCTTAAATGAAATTTTGGGAACACTTAGATGAAATATGTGCATCAACAGTCCTAGTTGTATCTTCATAACAACAATAGATTCCCCAACAAAAAACCTTATGTAGCAACAATTTGGCATCATTTGAAGGTTCTAGAGATAAAGTATGTTGAGGGTGTCCTGAAATGACCCTCTTGTGGAGTTTTAATAGATGTGGGAAGACTTGGAGAAGGATCTCATACTCATTTTGTGAGAACCAACCTATTACAACATACAACCAATGCATAAGTCCAAAAGAATTTGACGATGGTGATAAATGGAGTGAGCCAAATGGAAGCAGATGAGTGTTGGAGACATTTACCACCATACACATTCATTTTGGTTAATTTGGTCTAGTTAAACCACTATCCTAAGTTTTATTGACTTAATTGACATCAGAGGAGCACTGTATGACATCAGCATGAGCACACCCACGCCTAGCTTCAGTCAAGGAGGCTAACTTAGCCTTCTCCTACATTCGGGGAGGCTAACTGGAGCACTCCGGGGGTGATATAAGTGTCATAAATGAACTTTATTGCTAACTGGTGGTTAAAATTAGTTAAACAGAGCAGTGAAGTCATCTACCTTCATTAAATTGATTATTTAATGATTATTTAATGAACTGGAACCAACAGGGACACCTCCAACCACTTCTGATGGTCAGTTACACTTCAGCTAACCTCATCGGGGTTCATTAGAGTCATTGATGCGCTACCACTTATTGGTTGGATTGCAGTGACATGTGTCTGAGCTACTTTCAGTTAGAATCAGTCATTTATTGCACTCCGACTTTAGTTAGGGCTCAGTTGAGTCAATTAGGGTTTTGATCACTGGTTAACTTAAGTGTTGACTATGGCTTACATTTAGTTAAGCTAGACTCACTCATTCAATTCCAATGACCTCCTTGGGAATTCAAATTGTCTTGGAATTCATTCTTCCAGCATGATCATTGTATTTTATTATTCATTTGATTATATAGAGCTGCTACTTCCATTGCAGCACCATTTTTCCAATTCTATGATTATCTGTCTGTATTCTTTGTGAGACTGTGTTTTCAGTTCCTAGACAACTGTGACAAATTAATATGGTATCAGAGCTCATGGAGGGATGAAGCTTAGATCTCTCAAAAAAAAGGTTTTTGACAAATCTTGCATGAAAAATTGAGCAAAGCTCAAAAATTCCAGCACTGCACCAGAAGCCAAGGCTTACCACTTAATATCCCAAGTAAGGAAATTATTGGTCAAGATTGCTTGATCAACTATGCTGGGTGTGATGAAATCCTAAAATGTGCAGGCTGTCTGACCTTATGGTGCCCCTTTTGTTGTGATTTGCAGGTTTTAACAGGTACAACTTCGAATGGAGTCATAAGTCCCTCTTCTCACCCCATTCACAAGCTATTCAGAATGGAAGTTGAAGATGTTTACATCTATGAAGAGACGAGGCCTCTATGATTTGTCTATTGGAATTGGAAAAGAGTCTTATGAGAATGAGAATGACTGGATAAATGATGGTGATAGATATTTTGTAGCAATATGTCTGGCCCTTTCTCCTAGCTTGTGCTACCTTATTGGTTCTGCTGAATACCCAAAGGATCTCTGGACAAAATTGCATAGAACCTTTGGAAAGCACAATGAGGATCATAATAGCACTTTGGAGATCACATCCAGCACCACAAGAGTTCTTTACTCACAAGTATTGGCCTCTACTCTCTCTGATGAAGTTGTTCAAGATGAAGATGAAGCAGGATCTTCTACATAGATAATTCGAATTGAAGAAAGTCTCCATGCAGTGACTCCTTCTCCTGATGCTCCGGAAGTTCATGAGATCTCTGATAGCTCATCTCATCATATTCCTGAAACAGAATAATTCATTCAAATCTCTGATATTGAATAAAAACACTACTGCACTTCCATGCAAACATTCACCGGTGATTTTCCTTTGAATTCTGTGCAAAATTTGCCAGTAATTACTTCCGAAAGTGAAGAGAAATTTGATTTTTCTCCCTCTAATGTTGCTTATGGTGCGCAAATATGTGACACCTTGGATATTTTGGAAGAAATATCATATTAGCAGAGCGATCCATTCACTCCCCATGATCTAGATCTTCCAACAAATTCCTGCAGGATTGCATGCACCAAAATTCAGAATTTTGATGAAGAAAAAAGCTATGCATCCATCATCTCAGTTAACCATTTAGTTGAATCTGATATTAAAATTATTGGGTATGATATGATATTATTTAGATCTGATCTGATATTGCTTGGTTTAATATATCAAATCCATAATCTTTCAGTACTGCTTTTAGCTGTTCTCATCAACGATGTGAAGAAACAAGTACCACAAGTCTCCTACAAAACTGTTGCTAGAGATTTGATTTCATTTCACAGTTTTGGATATTTTTTGAACCTATTTAGATCTGATTTAATTTCTGATCTGATATTATTTGGTTCATATTTTAAAATCGAATATCTTTCATTCATGCTTGTAGCTTCTCTCACCAATTCCGGGGTGAAAAATCAAGTACCACACTTTCTCTTCAAAACTGCTGATGGGGATTTGGTGTTAGTTTCCTCATATGAGGTTGCTGATATTTTATTATGTGATATTTTCAATTTCAAAATCTATATCATATTATGGATCTTAAGCATTTTCTCTCCACAGTCTCAGGGCTTCTCTACCTTTGGTCACATGCTCATCTCCTCATAGAACTAGTAAAGAGGAAGACATTCTGCGTCCGCTTGGACACTTGCTCCTAAGAATTGTGGCTGATTTTACCACTCATGGTTTTCTGTTCAAGGCTGCAACATATCAATTTCTTGAGTGTTCCACACATGGTCTGAATCCTCAAGAACCTTTTCTCTCTCTTCAGATGATTTATGCTGCTCTACATGGGTGCAGTTTTCACCGTGCAACTGTTTATATTTCTGATTCAGTTGAGTGCATTGTTCTTCTTCCAAGATGGAATATTCCTATAGACATATTCATTTAGTTTGTATTTATAGTTTCACATGAACAGTCTCAGGATGCTGCTGCATAGAAGAACCAATTCTTGATTTACTGCTTAGTTTGAGGGCGGGTATTTTTCCCATGAGTTTTCCACGTTTCCTTGGTTATATTAAGCAGTTACTTTATTGTACAGGGTGACCTATGGCCTTTGTTTCCAGTGCCCTAGCATTCTTATGCACTTTATGTTTTCTACTCCTCCTGAGTATAGCGTAAGGGGGGGTGTTGGAGACATTTACCACCATACACACTCATTTTGGTCAATTTGGCCTAGTTAAACCACTATCCTAAGTTTTATTGACTTAATTGACATCATAGGAGCACTATATGACATCATCATGAGCACACCCACGCCTACCTTCAGTTAAGGAGGCTAACTTAGCCTTATCCTACATTCGAGGAGGCTAACTGGAGCACTCCGAGGGTGATCTGAGTGTCATAAATGCACTTTATTGCTAACTGATGGTTACAATTAGTTAAACATAGCAGTGAAGGTGCCTCCCTTCATTAAATTGATTATTTATTGATTATTTAATGAACTAGATTCAACAGGGACACCTCCAACCACTTCTGATGGTCAGTTACACTTCAGTTAACCTCATTGGGGTTCATTGGAGTCATTGATGCATTACCACTTGTTGGTTGGATTGCAGTGACATGTGTCTGAGCTGCTTTCAGTTAAACTTAGTCGTTTATCGCACTCTGAATTCAGTTAGGGCTCAGTTGATTCAATTAGGGTTTTGATCAATGGTTAGCTTGAGTGTTAACTGTGGCTTACGTTTAGTTAAGCTAGACTCAGTCATTCAATTCAAATGACCTCCTTGGGAATTCGAATTGTCTTGGAATTCATGCTTCCAACATGATCATTGTATTGTATTATTCATTATTCATTTTATTATACAGAGCTACTACTTCCATTGCAGCACCATTTTTCCAATTTTATGATTATCTATCTGTATTCTTTGCGAGACTGTGTTTTCAGTTCCTAGACCACTGTGACAAATTAATAATGAGAGAAGGATTTTTGTGTTAATGATGAAAAATAAGGAATCACCTGGTATCCATAGTAGTACATTTGAATTTTGACATGGTACGTTATAAATGAGGTGGGCCAACATTTCAAAATTAATATTTACTTTCTATTTTTCTGACTATCCATTTTGAACTAATTGTTTTGGAACTTATTGTGGTCAAATTGACGACTCAAATTAGATTCCAAGATCATGAGGGAAGAGGTATTGAATTTATTTTCATTTTATCCATTTCATTTATATATTAGGGGGCTATACAACCCTTATGATACCCATTAGGTTTTCCATTGAATTGCAAGATTGTCGACCAAATAGTTGCAAAAATATTTGTGGCTATTCAACCCACATTTGCGCAACTAATAGGATACAAAAAGTATGATCCTGTAACATTATTCAAAATATTTCTACTGAGATAGCATCCACAAAGTGTGAAACCTTCTAACCAATTTGTTGTGCAACTATGTAGCATGACTGTTTGGTGGGTAGTTGTGTAATGCATGGCTTTCCCATGTTTTGGTCATGAAACTTTGATGTTTTCCTATGTGATGGGAAACTATTTAGCACATGGATTGAATTCATTTTAGCCACACAACTATTTTACATGAGTACTATGTGGTGGGAATTTGTACAATATTACATCTTGATTTTGTGTATGGATCAACAATTGTGATGCATATCTGGATGGTTGGAACCCACAAAACTTGTGGGTTCCTTGCCACCTATAAACACAAATGACTTTCACATGTTATAGGATGATATATACAAAATTTCCTAAATTATGGTAGTTTGTACAACATACAAGTAACTTGCATGATTTTTTTGTGAACTAACGCACAGCCTACATGAAAATTTGCTTTATGCCCACACAACCCACTTCTTTTTTTAGTATGTTTGTTTGTGTTGCAAGCCTATTTCTAGGAGAGTAATGTCGAGCTCTTGGCATGAGTGAGATTGTGTCAAGATTTTGGAGGAGGAACAAACTAACCACATTACACATGATGATCTCACCTCCTATGGACTACTCAAATACTTATTACACTTCAACAAGATAATCTTGAGTGAGATGATCCAAATATGGAAACATGAGGTTGGTGCCTTTGATCTGAGGAGACATCATATGAATTTATCCATTACTAATGTGGAATTTTATTGTACTGTAATATATCCTTCAAAACACACCCAGTAATTGAACTTCAATCTCCATATTGTACATAATATTCACATGGTTAACCAGAATGACAACCTTGATCATTCTCAGTTTAACTTGTTAAGTCATAAAATGATAGGTCACGCGTAACAATAGATCCATGTTTTCTCTATTAATAATTATGTCTAGCACAAATAATTAATTCAAATCTCTATCACTTATGAAAGGTCTTGATTGACATTAGGTCTATGGAGATTCCATGTTGGTGTTTATGTGGATGAAGAACAATCAATAAATCCATAAAGTGACTTTACAACCTATGGCTATATAGATCAAGGAAAATTCACATCTCTTTGATATGATCACTTTTGACCATATCTAGAGATCTTGGGAAACCCTAGGTTTGTATCTGCAATCTAATAAGATTTGGAAAACGTATCTATTATTTTGACTATGATTTTATTACAAAGAAAACCATTCAAAACTGACAACAAGGAACCTAACATTTTTAGGCAACAAAACATGTTGTCCATGTTTTTGGACTTCTAAGCATATTTGAAAATTTATAAGCATATCTGATATATTCTATTATCAATTCAAGAAAGTTAAATCTATAGGAAACAAAGAATGGTATAAATTGAGCAAGTATGGAATACAAATCAAATTAACTGAATCAAAATATGTATGATAATTAGGAATATGTTGCCTATACTATTTATAATTTGTTTTGTTACAATGTACCTTGATTTGTGGAGCTTCACACTGTCTTCTTCTTCTTCACCTTTCAAAACATCATTCAACATACTACAAATATTTTCCTGTCGCAATATTTTCATGTTAGGACCCATCAAATAAATATTTTCCTATTTATGAAAATAAGAAAACCAATCTAAATAAATACAATAATACTATTACAATGTAAATTACAATACTATTCAACTATTCAAGTAAAGTAATTGGTAATAAGAGATCACCTAAGGAAACATGGAGAAGCACAACACTATGTATATAAGGCCATCGATCACATCAAAACGCCATTTTTTTCCTCTGACCTATCAAAAATGTTTCCCAACACTATCTGTAACAAGTTCCAATGGATGATTCAAATATCAATAGTAAAATTTAAACACTACAATTATAGAAAAAATTGTTTTTAATATATACTTCCTTACAATTCATTGAGATCCTCTTCGTTTCGAAAATAATTTAATATTCTCTACTAAACAAGACCAACCATGTGAAGGTGGAAGCTGTTATTGCTCCTCGCCCCCCCTCACATCACTCTCAATTCCCCAAACCCAATGCATCTACTTGCAAATAACAATTTACTGCAAATTAATTCACTCAATATCTAAAAAAATATTTCATTAAACCATTCATTAAACCATTCAATAAACCATTCAATCATTCAATAGCTGAAAAAAAGAATTCATTAAACCATTCCTTTAGTCAATAGCCGATAAAAACATTCAGTAAAACATTCATTAAAGCATTCATTTAACCATTCATTCATTAAATGGAGGAAAAAACCATGTACTAATTTTTTTTTAAATAAGAATTACTCAAAATTTCTTCAGACACTTCCTTTTTACTTTTCTTATGTTTACATATTTATCAAGAAGTGCATCTTCTAAAATCTACTCATCGGTCTCCCTAGTAGATTGCTCGCTAGCTTGAACTTGCAGCGAGGGGCTCAGATTTGCTGCAATAATGTCAAAATGTTTCTTTAATTTATTTTTGTTTTTATAAATACAAGTAGTTCATTTTAAAAAACAATACAAAGGTGTTTTTTACTTGGCATGGGCACATCAGCATGTTCATCATTATCCTATACAGTCTCAACCTGTTTAGTGTTACCTGCATCTACATGCTCTGCAGTTGAATTATGGAGAATTAGAATTAATGTTCATCATCTTCAATTATCTATACAAAACAGTAGCATATTAATAAATTCATTACCAGGAATTGAATCATTATCTTCGACTGGTCAGTGTACATCCTCGACATTAACGGGATCATTACTTTCTTGCTCAAAATAGAATAAATAGTTTATGTTATGTTTTTATAACGAATAAATTGCATGCAAATTAATAAATTTTCATTAAACTATATAGTTTTTATATACCTGTGCACCAGATGGATAAGCAGAAGATCGTGCAGTATGCCTAGACAAGCTTCTTTGGTGTTCAAAAATGGCTTCAAATCCATGTTGGGAGCCAAGCTTCAAGTCTTCCTGAGTGGGCTATTATTTGAATTGGTTGGCCTGCATATTTGCATGACGTCATTAATTTTACATTTTTTTCCAGAATAAAAGGAAAATAAATTTCTATATATTATTTGGATGCAATATGGGGTTTTCAATACTTACAATTCGTGCCTCCAAATTCGAATAAACACGAGGCCCAAGCTTGTGTTGACCTTATTTTTCTAGTCTTACCTTAGTGGCATTTGATGTGTCCAACAACCTAATCAAGTGTTGAATTACATTAGTCGATGTTCCAAATTTGATATAAAAATTAATAATAATAAGGCTTACCATTACATTATGGAATGTATTTCATACCTCCCTGTTCCTAGTGGTATCTTTCTTGCTTTTCTCAAACCCTTCTCTTTTCCATCTTCCACCAGGGCTTTCCACTCCCTTGATGGAATCATCGGAGGGCACTCATACCTAGGGTTCTTTTCTAGGTGAACCCTATATTTGTCTCGGACAATCTTCAGATGTTGTCCAACCTTCTGTAGGACCTTCGATGTATCAAAGGTATCTTTTCTGAACATACCAACCAATCGATTAGTCAACTCAACCTTTAAAGCTTTTCCCTGTCTGTCCCACCTTGTGCGGATGGTGGGCCCAAAGATATCTAAGGCCAAATCATTTATATTTTTATAAAATACATCATTTCCTACAAAAAAATCATGCCACCATTAGTCAACGTTAAAAAATTTATCCGTATATTAGAAAAAAAATTATAAAAACTAAATTCAACAATCTATAATTACCTGGAATCTTCTCAATCTTTGTTGGAACGAGATCATCATTCACCAAAAATGTTGTCACTATTGAACCAGTGCTAGTGACACGAGAATATCCAGGAAATGATGCTTCAGCATCGGCATTAGTATCAAACCCTACATCCACCCCTTCTTCTGCAGAACCTGTTGTGGGTCGATCAACATCAGCTGCATCCTCTGGTGTCCTCGAGGGTGTCACAGAGCATGTTTTCGACTGTTCAGTGGAAAAAATGGGTACAGTATGTGGTGTACGCGTAGTGGTTTGGTCACTGGGACCAACACCACCTTCACCACCAGTGTGAGGTTGCAGAATTTCATGTAAATACAAACCATTGTATTATAAGTTCACTATCATATAAAATTATAAAGTATAAAGTTCAAAATGAATTTACATTAGAATTCCGCAACTTACTTTCAAGGACTCACATCTCTTGATCAACAAATGAACCTTTGCTTTGATCTCGTCTGTCATTGGAACTATCAATGCCAGACGAACCATTTCCTCATTTTATTTTTTGAAGGTCTTATGTAGCACCTTCAATGGGTCTACAGAAGTACCAATTTCACCATCATTGAACAACTGGTAGACATCAAAATCTAAAGTCTCTTGAGTTGTTGTTTCATAGACTGAATCATTTGTCTGCTACAGAAATATATAAAACATTGCTTAGTTGTTGAAACAATAGTCCACGAAAAATATTATATCAAAAAAAATTGCATATCTTTATAGATTACTAGAATTACATATACTTTTACCTGATTCCTGGAAGATGGTGTGTTTTGATCAACATCTGGGGACTTTCCTCGATCATCCACTTGCAAAAAACGTATACAACATTATCATAAGGAATGCAATCGTAAAAACTCAAAAATGCATAACAAAATAAAAATTATGCTACATGTTTTATATGTGTACAATTTTGAAGCATTTAGAATGTACAATTACATTTAGGTTTACATGTTTCCCCAAGGCTCAAGTCGTCTAATCAACAGCTGGGAACTTTCTCCGATCATTAAGCTGCAAAAAGAGTAGATAATATTATAATAATTAATGCAAACATAAAAAAGAAAAAATACATAAAAAAATAAGCATTATGCTACACATTATACGTGTGTACAATTTTACAGTATTTAAAATATAGAATTCCATTCATGTTTACTTGTTGCTTCAATGCTGCAGTCATCTGGTCAATTGTCGGGTGGATTCCCTGATCAACACCTTGCATGGAAAATAGATAATATTATATAAACGAACCGAATATACTATTGAAAATACATAACAACATATATGTTTGTCCATCCTAAAATTTTACAATGGAAATATCGACGTATAACTGCTACCTTGAGGCAGGTCTACTAACATCAACTGCGAGGGAGGTTCCCTGACTGAAAGAACCCTACATCAAAAACATACTAAAAATTACCTAACAAAACCAAAATAATCATTAAAACAATTTTAAAACATTACATTTTGATGTATAATTGTTTCCTCGTGGACGTGTACTCCTCTCACCTTCTGTTGGGGTGATGCACCCCCAATCACCTCCCTGCGAATTCAACATAGGAAATTTAATAAAAATTTATAAGTATATGCTAATGAAAAAATCCTAAAGATGTTAAAATAATTAATAAAAGGTTGGGTAAATTGTTGGATGTACCACATCCATACTAACCGTGTTTGTATCTACTCGATTCAAAATGTAATTAATAAGTAGTTCTTCCCTATCAACTATTGATTTAATGGAACATACAAAGACATGGTTTCCTTCACACGCCTCAAATATGCAGTTGGGTTGCTTAAGTGTAGATCCTCGTTGTGTACTATTTATAAACCCCGCAATATTCCTAGTTATTTTTGGCCTTCTGTGAATGTACAATGTTTATCTTTTATTTTGATCTTTTTATTCCAGTTGTATATAATTTGCTGGCAACCCATATCTATGCATACTTCATGTATATTGGACCAGGCACATCCAATTGTTGTAGTTGTAAGAGGTTCCAACATTCTCCATCAATTTTGTACATCTGTCATATCGAACCTTTATGCCATCCATACAGAATAACCCCAATCCATGTAACGACGACGGTGCAATTCTATATATCCTCTCATTCACACCAAAATTAGTGTTGAATTGAGGAAGATCCATAGGTACCCATTGTTTCACTAGGTGTTTTTATCTTAAGGGCACCCGATGTCTCCTACTGTCTCATCATCATAGGAACATGAGCCCCCTCCTCTGAGAAAATATTCCATGTGTTTATTGAATTTTCTTCTGATCTTATAACATCTACTTGATCTAGCCCTTATAGACCTACTGGATGGCTCACTTTCCTCTATCCTTCCCAAACTTCCCTCGCTGGAGGAAGACAGGTCTAAAAAATACATGTTTGGTTCTACCTGTACCATGGCTAGAAAAAAAATGGCAAATAATAACAAAATACCAGCAAAAAAATTGGAAAGACTTATAAGCATGACATAATGGTGATACCATTATCCTGAAAAATATCAATAATTTCCTAGTATAATAGTTCATCACATAGTCCTTTAACATGATATAGATATCAAATCATTCCATAGCAAATGCTTCATCTAATTTATCTCAAAATACAAATTATTTTTTTTACAATGTTCTTAGGTGTACCTATTTTAATTTAGTTTGTTTCCTCACCCAAAAATTTCCTCACCCAAAAATATTAAAGACCCAGTTTATGGATCTCAATATATGTAATAAAATAATTTGCAAATATTTTGTAACTTTTTTTCAGAAGAAAAAGAGGTGTTCCTTGATATTCAATAGTGAATCAAAGGTAACTTTTACATAGTCCTGACAATAAGTCAGTCCAGTAACGAGTGGAGATCATAAGTATCAAAAAATTCCCAAGGGAAGTGACAGAACCCACAATCCCAAGATGACTGAAGTAGCAATACGACACGGAGAACATAAGGATCCCAAATAGCTTATCCAAGGATGCATCGAGGGTGGATAAAACACACCTTTGAGGGGATGAAAACAAACTCTATATCCACAGCTAAAACAAAAAAGATGCCGATGTATCTCATAGTAGAAAGAACCAAAAAAAATATGCCACATAAATAAAAAAATATCTTAAATTAACTGTATCATGCCTTCCTTAATGATCTCTCCTTCTAAAAATTACAAGAAGGATAGGAGGCCAATCTTAATATTTAATGCTTCCTATGATAAATGGTCTCCACTCATATTGTGCTCCCTCTAGAAATGGATAAATTCATATAACAAAAGAATTGAATATGTCGGTAGTATACCATATATGTTGGATATCTGACAGAATGCATTACTTTCTCCAACCTCTATAGATTAATTCACATTCTCAGAGATTCTATCACTACAACGACCTGATCACACAACTTCTAGGTCACTTCTCCACTCTACATCGGCCCAATTATTCATTTTCTTGGCCACTCTTCTCTCCTTACTCTATACCCATAGGCTTACATATAACTTAGATAAACTTCCAAATCATCACAAAAAACTTATAAGATGGAAAGAAAATGTCACAACAGTCCATGGTTTTGCAATCCCTTTATGGGTGGTCTTTACAAAAGGATTATGTAAATGCAACCCATGTTTGGAGAGCACACCCCTTGAGGAGCCTTGTCTCAACATGTGTACACCTTGGACATAGAGTACTTCAAGAGGAGACCATATCTTGACAATAAATTAGGTTGCTTCTGGGTTTAGTTCACTTTACTATTGTTGACCTCCCTCACCTATTTTATATGAAGGGAGGAGAGGGCCTTTAGTTGTATTATTCATGTAGAATCAAGTGAGAGTTGATTGGATCAATTTTATCTTGAAGAAAAACTTTCCTTGAATCTTTATACTTGTCTTTATGCAAGGAAGGAAGGTGCTAGGTTTTGTGAAAGACAAAACCTAGAATATACTTGAAGGGTTGGGGTTTGTGAAAGATAAAATCTAGAGGATACTATAACCAGGAATATTTCACCTTCTGCGGATAGAAGCTATTCCTCTAGTCTGAATGGTTCAGATCCAGAACAATTGAGTGAACGACAAAGGATGAAGACATTCCCTGGATGTCGTAGACACCTGGAATGATGCTTCAATAGTGAACCTATGTACCTGCAAACAGATCAAACATGAAAACACATCAAACCTACCAGAAAATCATCTACTTATCCATGTTAGTGACTAAGGAATCCAACAACATGTACATGTGAAATCAAAACAATAGTAATGTGGGACGGAAATCAGCTTTGCATTAAAGATGTATGGAGAATCTTACAACCATTGCCTTAGTGTCGACAAGCATCTCCACGAAACAAACATTTCATCCCCATAAGCTCCAACTTTGCTCTCTATGCTCTCCAATAGCTTGGGCTAAGTGGTCAATCCAACAGCATAACAATACCTCTATAGTTCTCCCCTTCAACTATAGACATGAGCTTGTATTTATCAGGCTCAATGGATAGGAATAATTGAGAGATTTGTGGATGAGGTGGCTCTAACATCCTATGGTGGGGGATCTCAAGCCCAACTAACCCACAATTATAGGGATAAGGGAGGACATGAGGCTCATGATCTAGAAGCCTCGAGAAACTTCTCTTTTCCCCATTTTACCTAGGGTACCGCTTTTCTTCTCTTATGACAGAGCGGTTTAGATGAGAAACACTTATGGACAAAAGACCATATGTGGTGGCACTGCTTATGGAAAATAGGATACAGGAAGTGTGAGCAAGGTACTGCTCATGGGCCACAAGGAAAGCGCGGTGCTGAGTTGTTTTCATGTAGAATTGACAAACAGAGTAGGTTTCCACTCTAAGTGTTGGGATTAAGGACAAACATGGGAATTAAGGGTCTTATCACATGGTGGTGACAGGATTTGGGTATAATAGAATGCCCCCCAAAGAATGAGACTTAGAGGGATACGATAAACGAGAGATTTGAGAGAACAATTTATCACTTCGAGGTGAAAATGTCAGCTCGATCGGAGCATCTCATCAAATAGGCATCTGTAGTACATCAATATTTTTGACTCATAGACACATGTAACCAACTCATGGCTACAGACCAATATAATGTAGATCCATGGGAGGAATAAACAAGCATGGCTACTATAGAGGACTCAAACTTGGACATAGCTACCAGACATACAACGTAGATCTATGTCATACAGATGCAAATTTGAGCATAGCCACGATCATACAAATGTGGATCCATGCTAAATATACAAAACTCCATCGCAACCTAGGGAAAGTAATGAGCGCTAAACAAATACCCAGTGTATTCATCTTGTCTTACACAAAGTACAATTCTATCCATGTGATTACAGTGATCTAATGTCAAACATAGTAGAAACCACTTGATTACCGGCCAATGATGTGAACCATTAACACGTGTGAGGGAGATCACCATTGATGTTAATGATTCCCAAGGTACCCTAGTACAATATACTGAGTGTGAATAGATGTCTTGATGTCGAACACCTAGTCGATTCTATCAATCAAAGGTCAATGATGTGAACCTATGTCTAGAGCGAGAGAAACTGTCATTAGGGCATAGCAATCTCAAGGTGCTAAGTTTTTGTTTCTAAGACTATTTATCGAATGATGAGCTGATGTCGACGAGAATAGTCTCGTCAAAGGAGGGCCATGATGAGTCCCACATCGATGACATGAAACTCGAAACATAGTTATGGAATAATTTGAATGTAGTAGCCATAGGACTGACTCAAAAGTATTGACACAAAAACTGTTTTGACTGCAGAGGTAAACTTCTTCAAATATCCCTTTAACATCGGGTGGCACGACAAAAGACTTGGAAGCATGACTAAATGGAACAAACACACAATGCGACAGTGGACAATGCATTCTTTTGAAAGACTCGAAGGAGTGGCATGACTTATGAAAGTGGATCATCACAGAGATCAGCTGAATACCCAATTGACTGTAATTATATGCAGACAAGTGCCATGTTCAAAGGTAACGACAAACTAATTCCATTTATTTACAAAATGATTCCCTTCCCATTTCCCCCATCATGGTTGATGATTGCCTCTTTTCAGTTTTACGAGTTCAAAGAGGGTAACAAACACTTGGTATAGCTCTTCCGAAGACAGGTCCAAACTCATATGTTTTACGAACCTGAGAGAGGAGGGGTTTGTTCCCAAAAACGGGTCTCTCAAAGTTTAATTTAACGAGTCCAATGAAAGAAAACTCGGTATCGTTCATGTTTAGAGAGTCTGAAAAACCATGGAAGAAGACTCCAAAGAGTCCTTTTTTGTATGATTTAGTCCCTAAGGCCCGAAAAAGTATAAAATCATACCTTAGAGAACTCTTCCAGTCATGATTGGATGGAGTGTTCCTTTTCCATAAATAGTCTATCCGAACCAAAAAAGAAATAACCTACCATCGGAGAGATGACTCTTCAAATGCTCTAACGAGCATGAATAAGACAATATCACTCAACAATCTTTTCGTATTTAAGGAGCTCGAAAAGAGCTTAAAGAAGACTCCATTAGGTCTCTTTTCAAAATGAGAGATTTTACGAGCCTAAGAAGAATTAGAAACAGACTCGGACCTTTGATACTAAGTTTCGAGAGCATGAACAGAGTGTCGTAATAAACGCTCAACGAATTTTTCCGTTTTATGGTAGCACGAAAAATTCAAAAACGAGCTTCCAAAACGTTGCTGCTACTATTCTTATATCCTGCAACGACTCAAAACAAGCATTAAATGCGCTAATAGCTAACATTAAGGGATTACGACTGATAAAGTTTGAGTAATAATTGATTTTAAACCAAAACTATAGCATGTCAAACCCAAAAATGTGTATAAAAGTCATGTAAATAGTGAAAAATCAAAACATTTTACTATTTACCCATAGTGGAGAGCATTTGGAGCACTTTCCTAGCCAGATCTTCAGTTACTGATATCAGGAGTTTCCACTGTCGGATTTGAGCACCGTTAGTTCCAAGTAATATCCTAGACCCTACTCTTTCATATTATTCCTTTAATTTTGAGTTTTGATGGTTTTTTGAGCTTGTATGGAAAGCCCTAAAATCGTGGAAGTGGGCACCGCTCCTATCCCTTGTGGGATACGCAATACCTCGCTATAACCGAGCCAAACACAAAGTGCACAGGCGGTGCCACTGCCTGTCTTCAACGGTGCATAGGCGGTGCCAGCCGTGAAGATTTAAAACTATTCACATAAGCAAAACTAGATCATTTCATTTTCTTTGAATGATTAAGAATGATTCTAATGGGTCTTGTGATTGTTTTTGGCAGGTTCTTGCTGATAAAAACTGGTCATATGGAAAGAGAGACAGCATTATAATGATGAATCCTTCATCGAAAGAAATGCGGGTTGGATAGCTGCATTAAGATACTGCGGACTCCTAAAGTTCTTCCATACTCCCAGTATGGTATCACATGAGCGATTGCTTGAGCATATCCTCCGGATGTGGAATTCAGAGCAACAATACTTTAAGGTTGGGGCTCATATTCTGATAGTTGAGGTAGAGGATATATACTTCCTTACTAGAATTTTGAGACGGGGTGCTCCCATCTCACTGACTAGTTCCCGTGGAGGGGACATCACTACATAGGAGTTGATAGACTATCACTGTATTCCTGGGACAAGGACATTGGGAAAGAAAATCCCCATAAAAGAAGTGATGAATGGACCTCTACAGACTGTATTTTTTACCATGCAGAGAGTGGCGGGAAGCCAGGGAGTGCACCAGGCTTCTAGAGCACGTATGCTCTATGCCATAGAGGCCATGGCGCCTATAGTCTTAAACTGGGCGGAATCCCTACTTTCAACATTCAAAGATCAACTGACTAAGTGTCGGTAGGGGGAACTGAAGTAGTTCGGTTTTGGTTCCATTATAGACTGCTTCTTCTTCGAGCGGGTGCCATAGATGAGACCCCAGGTGGTCTTTACAGAGATGAGAGCATAGGACCCTCGCATACGGAGGTGGGTCTGAATTATGTCATGTACTGGAGAGGGCAGGGGGAAGGTGAAGTTCAGTGACCCATTATTCCAATGGCTGAGAGATCAGATCCTCATGGTGGAGGATTATGCATATACAGGTACGAACTTCAACGGAGACCCTGAACTACCGCTCCCACCTGGTGGATAGTGGGGTGACATCAGTAAGAAGCAAAACACCCTAAAATGGACATATTTTTTTTTATGTTTTTGATGTTTAATATTTTTTTATGTTAAGTAACGAGACCTGAATATTTTCATGTAGACGTTGGAGTAGCACGACCTAAGGGAGCTTCCCCATTGGATAGACGAGCCGAAACCCGTTTCATACAACAGGGTGACGATGTGACCAAGGAGTTAGAGGAAAACCTAGAGAGGTTGACCCTAGACATCCCTGACACTTCCATTGATGGCCTCCCTCTGCGGTATCAGAGACCTACAGTGGGAGTACTAGGTCGGTTTAGTAGACTGCTACGTAGAGTAGCCTGGGCAGTGATGTGCTACCACGAGCATCACAAGATGATGTATGCATGATGTATCTACTGAAAGTTGATAGCTTCAGGAGTTTGTATGGTGATTTTTTCCTAAAATCCTACGTGCTTCAGATGAGGTCTTGTGACCTATTTTTTGTAAACATGTTCATATATATATATACAGACTTTTACCTGGTTTTTATATGTCTCAAATGGTGAATGTATTTTACATGAATTTTATGTGTCTTTAATTGTTTATTTACAATGAACCATGTTTGATTTTAATGTCATGAATGGGAAATATGCCAATCTAGGATGTAATTAGCTAATGAGTCAGCAACTATGTCATGTTCCCTAGGGATATGCCTATAGGTGATGGTTTCAAATGACCTTTGTAACAAGCGTACCCTCTAGAAGAGGCAGAGAAGCACATGGTTTAGATGACAAACCACAAGTTGTGATTCCATCAAGACTACCAAATTGCAAACATCCTGGGAGGCAGCTTTAGTCAAAAGACCTATGACTGCTCGATACTTAGCAATGTTGTTGGTAGCAGGACCAATACAAACCGCTCCTGAACTGACCAAATCATCAACTAGGAAATAGAGAACCCAAGCAGCTGAGGCACGATTCAAGGTGTGGCAGCATGCACCATCAGGGAAGCCTTAGAAATCCATCTGCCCTGCACAACCAAAACATGGTATAAACAGATACAGACACTAAACTCAAAACCATATTGAAAATACTTAAAGCACACTGAAAGTCAAGCAATATACATATATACAAGATACTATCCAATAAAGCTCTAGACATAGTACCTCTTCAAGTACAACCCATTGCGAGGTTTCCCTAAAGGGATTTCATCGTAGTCTATGAGCTCGTAGGCCCCTTTCTCTAAAACTTTAGAAATGACGAAAGGACCGTACCACATGGACTCGAACATTCCTTTCCCTAGTTTGTCATATCTCTGGTCGTAAGTCAAAACTAGGTCACCCTCACTAAAGGCATGAGGTTGGACGGATTTATCATACTGCGCCTTGATGCATTTCTTATGTGCCTCATTAGCCAAGGCAGCATCTCTCCTAGTTTTGTCAAGGTTATTCGAGTACAAAAATCTCTCTTCCTCTGTGGAAGTGTCTGGGAGAAGTTCAACGGAAAGTTTCAAGGATGGAATCTGACATTGAATCAGTAAGACAGCTTCGAGTCCATAAACAAGCTAGAAAGGTGTGAAACCAGTAGTTGTTTTCACTAAAGCCCTGTAAGCCCAAAGAGCGGAGAAAAGGATATGGTGCTAGTTGGATTTATGGTCTCCAACCATCCGATGAAGCATAGTTTTCAAAACTTTGTTAATGGCCTCTACCTGACCATTATCTTGCAGATAATATAGCGTAGAGTTTTCATGGCAAAAACCTAGCTTGGCAATTAGTTCCTCCATCATTTGATTACCAAAATGTGATCCATGATCAGTAACAATGGACTGCAGGACTCCAAATCTAGCTATGACATGATTGAACAGGAAGAGAGCGGCAGCCGTACCATCTTCCACATATGTAGGCATAGCCTCAGCCCACTTTGTAAAATAGTCAATGGCTATGATGATGTAACCATGCCCCCAGGCTAAGGTAGGCTTACAATGCATATAATAAATCCCCCATTTGGAAAATGGGCCAACGGCAATGACGGGGTGTAACGGAGAAAGATGAGTGCGCTTTTTGGGATAAAAATGTTGACAAGGTGGGCATTTCTTAACAGCCTCGTGATAGTCTTTGAAGACTAAAGGCCAAAAATATCCAGCACGAAGGATTTTCTGGGTTGTAGCCATCCTAGATAAATGACCACCACATGCTCTAGAGTGGCAATCATTCAACATATGTTCAGCTTCCTCATGGGTGAGGCATCACTGGAGAATAGAATCAATCCCACATCTATACAAGGTATCATTCAGGATGAGGTAGTATTTTGTGTGGTGATGGATACGGTGGCGATTGTCACGGGATAGATTTGGCTGAAATATTTGTGTTTGGAGATAAATAAGCAGATCTCCATACCATGGATCAGTAGTGCTTATCAGGAATAGGAATTCATTTGAAAATGAATCACTGGGCTCAGATTCCATCAAAGCATAGGGAAGATCACACATGACCTCGACAAAGACCAGGGATTTCTTTGATGTGGCTCTGGAAAATTCCAGATCAAACTCCTATAGTATGACTATCGATCGGGAGTACTTTCCCCTAAGCACCTAACGAGTTAGGATGTAATACATAGGTTTCTGGTCTACCAATACATTGGTTGTGCGGAGCAAAATGTAGTGACGAAAGTTTTGTACAACAATGACCGTGGCCAATGCTAACTTCTCCATGCATGAATATCGGGTTTCAGAATCTATAAGATTATTACTATCATACCAAATCACGTGCTCCTGACTGTTGGGATTTTCCTGCACCAAAACCATAGCGATGGTAGTAGCGGAGGTAGCAATATACAAGAGAAAGTCCTTTGAATAATCTGGGGGGTGTATCATGGGTGAATGAGTCAGAGCATGTTTGAGATTATCAAAGGTGCATTGGGCTTGGTCATCCCAGAAGAATGGAGTGTCCTTCTTAAGGAGATGCATATAACTATGTGTTTTCTCTACAAAATTGCACACGAAACAATGGAGAAAGTTTTCCTTCCCTTGCAAACTTTGGAGTTCAAGAAGATTGGTTGGGGCTGGTAGAGCTAAAATGGTGGCAATTTTCAAAGGTTCTATCTAGATGCCATCCTTAGAGACCACAAAACCTAATAGATGTCCCATCTCAATGCATAAAACACATTTATGCAGTTTGAGCTGTATATTATAATAACAGCATCTCATGAAAATATCTCTAAGATGACCAGGGTGGTCCTCCCGTCGCTGTGAATAAGAAGGGAGGTCATTAAGGTACGGTTCAAAAATATGTTTAATATTGTGAAACACATAGGACATCACACACTAGAAAGTGGCTCCATCATTTTTTAAGCCAAAAGGTAACTTCCTATATGCAAAGGTTCCCCATAGGAAAATGAATGTCCTCTTGTGCTAATTGGTGGGTAATATCTCAATCTGATTATATCCATAAAATCCATCCATGAATGAGAAAATGACACTTTCAACACAGTTGTCGATAATCTAATCGATATGTGGAGTAGGAAAGTTGTCCTTGGGACAAGCTTTACTCAAGTCTCTAAAATTGATATAGACTCTAATGGTGCTCTGCTTTTTATTGACAGGGACAACGTTCAATAACCATTTCGTTAGGGGTACGGGATAAATAAACCCGTCTTTGAGAAGTTTCTCTATCTCAACTTTAATAGTTGTGGCCTTCCGTGGATGGACGTGCCTTAGTTTTTTCCTGACAGGTTTAGCCATGGGATAGGTCTTAATTTCATGGACCACAATGGATGGGTCTATGCCTGACATTTCCTCATAAGATCAGGAAAAATTATCATGAAATTCTTTGAAAAGTTCCTTGTATGCTTCATATTCATCTACCGACCAGTTCTTCCCAACATGAACATGCTCGATGGTACTAGGATTAGCTGATATGTCAATCGGATTTGTTTGAGCAATGTTGCAAAGGTTTCCTTCAGAATCTATGTCTTGCAACAATATCGAACTTTGAGGTGCGTTGACAATTTCAGTGGAAAACAAGGATGCAAAGTCATGTTTAACCGAACTGGTGTTGGGAAGGAATAGGGATCTATGATGGTGATCCTCCCAAATGGACTCATTCATATTCATGATTTCCATAATGGACTCATCAGAAGGAAAAGTCTCAGAGAGATAATCCAGAACAGGAAGAGATGGTTCTAACCAGTAAGGTAGGTGGTAAGGATCCGAAGCCACCAGATGAAGCTCATCAATGTGATCATCAGAAAGGGTTTCAATGATGTTGTACATTTCTTCATGTGGACTCAACGAGGTGGACTCAAAAAAAAAATTTCCCTTGGGCTCACAATCAAATGATGCAATCATTTTTACTATCGTTGTGTCTGTGTTAGGAGGAGTGGATGGAAAAATACCCATAAGGGATGAATCCTTCAACATGCCTACCCCAATCGACTAGTAAGGAGGAGGGGACTAGCCTAACATAGGGATTTTATTAGATATAGAGGTAGTAACATCCGGTGTACAGAAATCAAGCTAATCGAGGGTAACAATTCTCCCTAGATGTGGAAATTGGACTGTTTGAAATACCGTCAAAGCAACAACAGTCATGGCGTAAAACCAATTTCTACCTAGAAGAAGTTTGTAATCTAATGGGGCATCCAACACTTATACTTGAATAGAAACAGTTTTTCCCCCAAGATCAACTACAAGGTCTGATATGAGACCGTGGGGTTGGAAACCTCGTCCATCAAAGGCTTTCAGAGTCATAGGTGATGCTACAAGCTCAGGAGAGACGATAGCTTTCCAACAAGACAGGGACAAAACCAAAGTTGAAGCTCCTTCATCTAAAATAGTCCTAAAGACTTTCTTTCCGACTACTTTCATGATGATTTGGAAAGAAAGTTTGTGAGGTAGTATAGACTTATAGTTCTTGACATTGAAATGAATCAAATTAGTATTGTCTAGGTCTAAAGCTCCTAACGCATTTAACAGGTTTTTACGTTGTGTAAGACAAATTTGGAGCACTTCCAAGGTAGAAATTGCACGTGGTGCCTGAGCAATATCTTCAACTACATTATCAAATTGAGTAGCTCAGTCATTAGGGTTAAAAACAACCTTCCTAAGAGTACTCTTGGGTGGACGCAAAATCATATCGAGAGTAGGCTTCTCAATGGTTAGGGGGAAATTAGACAAGGATTCGGGAGAACCAGTAGAGGGAGATTTCCCTGAAGAAGAATGGTCTTCTTTCTTGTCTGTGGGTTTGTCATAATCCTGACTTCAATTTTGTAGACTAATTGAATATGAGGACATCACACGAATTTCTTCTGATGAAGTTTCCCTGATTAGACATGCGGTCTATCAGTTGTTGTTGAGAGGGAAAAGGATCCATGAGAACTGTGGGTGCGGGATTTATTTTCAAAAATTGGGTGATTTCGTACCGACAGGGACACTCTTTTGGGAAATGGTCACCTCCACATAGCAGACATTGATATTTTTCTTTTATTTTCCCTTTATCATTATCATTATTGGTTGGTTTTGGATTCTCCTGTTGGTTTCCAAGTTTTTTATATTTACTTTTACCCTTATTTTTATTATTGCAGGAGGTTTGAATACTCTAAATAGAATTGACCTTGGAGGAAACCTTAGGAGTCGAAGGAGTAGGGGTGGAAATTTGGGGTTGCTTGGCAAGTTTTACCGCTAACAAGGACTAGATTGAACCAACAATTCCATCAACAAGGACTTTTGCTGGTGGCTTTGTAGGATCGGTGCTTGGGTGAGGAGCTTGAGGAATCAAGTCATACAAAGTTATGGATTGGGAATAGACGAAGTCTAGATACTGGGATTGAACAATGGCTTGCTCTTCTATAATGGCATCGCCCATAGCCACATCTCGGGAAATTAGAGGCAACAAAGATTTGGTAAACCAATCAGCTAATAACTGATCCGGAATAGGAGCCTTAATAAGTCTTCTCTGCCTTCTCCACTCATGGATATGATCGGATATGTGGATGGAGGTGTTCTGTCACAAAGAAGTTAAGAGATCAGTACCCATTTCATAACGAATAGGAAGCTGAAAGTGCATAAGAAAAACAGTTTCCAATGAGCCAAAATCCAGAAACGAATGTTGCGGAAGTTCAATATACCATTTCGTGGCTGTACCGGTCAAATTTCACTGAAAGAGTCTTAAACGAACTGAATCATCCATGAGGGAGTTTGAAGAACACCATAGATGGAATGTCATGACATGGTTTTTCAGATCATCTCCCTACTTCCCATCGAACTTTGGAATGTCTGATGGTAACTTTACCGGAATGGGAAGCCACGAGGGGTTATGTCGAATGGGGTCATTAATCAACTTGGACAATTAGGTTGCACATACTTGTAATATTGATATGGCATATAATTACCAGTAGGAATGTAAGTAGAATGATAGATAGGTTGTTGTGAGGAAGAACTACAGGAAAATCTACCTATGGGGGGTTGATTTCCGGGATCAAGACTGTTAAGACCACCAGGACCATTGGGACCACTAGGACCACTAGGACCACTAGGAGGTGGACCAACAGACCCGCTAGTACCTTTAGGAGGTAAACCTCTAGAGCCTCCAGAACCACTAGGAGGAGGGCCACCAGACCCTCCAGGGCCATTGGGAGGGAAGCCACCAAGCCCCCCAGGACCACTAGTACCATTACGACCATAAGGAGGAAAGACACCAAGCCCTCCAGGACCATTAGGCCCCCCAGGGGGAGGAACTCCATAAGGCGGTCCTCTGGCACCTCCCGTAGTATGAATGTGTATCCCCCCCATAGCTGGCATATAAGACCAGTTAGGTTGCCCCCATGGCATGAAAGCATTACTAGGATATGAAATTCCAGCATAAGGCATTCCTATAGGGTTGGGTGGATAATTAAGGTTTCCTGCAGGTACTTGATTTGCTGTATAACCATAACCCCAAGAGATTTGATTGGTTCTAGGTCGTTCCCCCAAGGGATGACCTAAACTAGATGGGGGGTTAACCACATTAGTGTGGGTGGGAGGGACATAAACTATAGATTGCTCTTTACCAGAGGTCTATCCTTGACTATATACAATTCTGATGCCAGATAACATAGGGCGTGCCAGGGGTTGCCCCCCGGCACTAGAAGGTGATGACAAAACAGGAATTGAAGGTTGAGCCCCAAGTGTAAAAGACCTGGGAGGATTGGGAACCTACATAATATGGGAGGTGGTGGGGTTGGTAGTTTGAAATAGGTTGTGTGGAGTCACTATGCGATCTAGAATCGGTTCAATGGGTCTCATAGAATCGGCAAGTGAATGATATCCCACAAGAACTGTTGTGGAACGTGATGGTGGTGTGCCGAATATGTCATATATTTTCTTTTCAATCTCCTATGCACATAGAATGGCTACATGGTATTATCCGCGTTCTTCTTCATTTGGAGAAACTTCTTCGAAAAAGTTTAAACGGCTGCCAAATGAGACAATGGCCTGTCCCATAGAGGTATCTCAAAACAGAGCATTGGGACCATAATCCAAACAGGTAGTATCATCAACATGACCTTCTATGGTAAAATGGAACGAAGTATTATTCCGAGAAGTTTGTTGGACCAAGGGAGGTGAGTGTGAAGGATATGGTCCTCTGCTTTCTGCAACCACAGTATCTCCCACTTGGGAGGTGCTAGCAGCTCCTTGGTCGATATATTCCGTTGGATTTTCTCCTGAAACAAGAATAAAATTGGGTGGCAAGCCTCGTACTCTTCTGGAATGTCTTATCTTAGCTAGTTTGTACAGCTCCTATCTAACCTAGGGTCTCAAAAACTAGAAAACACACCAAAAATTTCAATACTCAAGCTATAGGTCAAATAGGCAAACTTAAATGAGAGGAGGAGTTCAGATAGTCAGGTCTCTCACCAGGATTGTCAAGATGGTGCCACTCATGATATAACTGAAGGGTATGTTCCTAGTAATCTTCCCGAATGTTGTTTTCAGTGTATGGCTCCAAGCAAGATGGCCAAAGGGATTTTCTCAAGGGATAAGGTATCCTAGTGGGGTCTCCCGATATACGCAAGTGGGAGCTCAAATCGGTAGTAGTGTTGTCTAATGCATAACCATACACAAGGGGATTTCCCATATACAATCGAGTACATGAAGTATGTTTCTATATACCTCAAGGGTATGTGAAAGGCCGTTCGATATACGAATGGTACATGGAAGAACCACATGAGTCCCAGGATGTAATGCAGACGAGTAACGACCACTCCTACACTTAACGACGTCTGCACACATCTCTAACCTATCAATCAAATTGCTATGTAAATTTTAACCTATAACTACCGTTAATTTTAAAGTGGACGGTTAGGTGAATGCATGGAATTTTGACAGAAAAAGTAAAACCATGCAGTATGCATATGCAAATATTTCACTTTATCATTCATTGTATGCCTACCTATGGGAGGGAAAGAGAGTATTTTCTTTTGTTTCAAAACCAAAAATTTCCAAGCAACAATATTGAACAAATAAAAAATCAAAGACAAGCAACACTTTCCAAACTCATTTCTCTTTTCTGAAAGCAATCAAAAGGGTAAGAGTCTCTTTTCCTAAAAGAAAAACAAGAAGCACACTATATGCAGATGCACTCTATTTTTTTATTTTTATTAAAACATAGATAGATCTAACTTAAAACTACAATATTTTTTATTTTGATGAGATAGTACTAATGCAAAAGAGACAAAAGAACATAGAGAAACTGAAAGCTTGTTAGGATAATCAGAGATCCAATGTCTTATTCTAAATGATGATAATGACGTAATCTCAGTCAAAACTTTTCTTTTTAAACAAGCAAAAAGAAGTCCTATATGGAAACAAAAAATGAAATCAAGATGCTAATTAACTATTTTTCTTTCAGTCTATATAACAAAAATGAAAAGAGAGCTCACTAATACCTAAGCTTTCAAAAAAGAAATCCTTTCACTAGAACAACCAACAAGCACAAAAGGAAATGGACAATCAACAAGCCTAATCTAGATTTTGAATTCTTCAATCAAACCAATCTTTTACCACAGAAATTCAAACCATAAGCATCAAATTCTAACACACAAGCCTGATAGTGCAGGGCTAAAAACAAACCAACTCAATTTTTTTGCAAAAAATGAGAAAAAAGTAGTCTTGGAACAAGACCTACCTGGCACTACCCTAGAGGGGTCTTGACAGAGTAGTTCTGGACAAGCACCGATTTTGGATAACAGGACCCAGGCACTGGCACTGCATACTGCTAACAATTTTTAGGCGGTGGCACCACTTCTCACCAACAACATATGAGCGGTTCCCTGTATAGAACCAAAACGCAAAAGAGAATGACAAATCAAGTTAGAAAAAGATCAGATCAAGGAAAAAATTGATGGATTTACAGTAAAAAAAGAGCATAAAAAGCTGAAATAATTCAAATCTGAATAGATCTGAAAGTTTCAAACCAAAATTCACTGAGTCAGATGGCATATCTAACTGAAGAGAGTTGGAGATGGAGCTTAGATTCGGACAAGAATTCAAGAACTAAGGAATATCGGATCAACTGATATATGCATCAATCCCTAGCGGAGTCGCCAGATTTGTAACTAGGAATATTTCACCTTCTATAGACAGAAGTTGTTCCTCTGGTCTAAATGGTTCAGATCCAGAACAAATGAGTGAACGACGGAGGATGAAGACCTTCCCTGGATTTCGTAGACACCTGGAATGCTGCTTCGATAGTGAACCGGTGTACCTACAAACACATCAAAGCTACCAAAAAATTATCTACTTATACATGTTAGTGACTAAGGAATCCAACAACATGTACATGTGAAATCAAAACAACAGTAATGTGGGACCGAAATCAGCTTTGCATTAAAGATGTATGGAGAATCTTACCACTGTTTCCTTAGTGTCGACAAGCATCTCCACAAAAAAAAACACCATCCCCATAATCTCCAACTTTTCTCTCTATGCTCGCCATTGGATTGGGCTAAGTGGTCAATCCAACAACATAACAATACCTCTATAGTTCTCCCCCTCAACTATGGACATGAGCTTGTATTTATAAGGCTGAATGGATAGGATAGTTGAGAGATTTGTGGATGAGGTGGCTTTAAGATCCTATGATGGGGGATCTCGAGCCCAACTGACCCACAATGATAGGGATAAGGGAGGACATGAGGCTCATGATCTAGAATCCTTGAGAAACTTCTCTTTTCCCATTTTACCTAGGGTACCGCTTTTCTTCTCTTATGGTAGAGCAATTTAGATGAGAAATGCTTATGGACAAAAGACCATATGCAGTGGCACCGCTTATGGAAAATGGGATACAGGTGGTGCAAGCAAGGTACCTCTCATGGGCCATAAGGAAAGCGCGGTGCTGAGTTTTTTTCATGTAGAATTGGAAAATAGAGTAGGTTTCCACTATAAGTGCTGGGATTAAGGGAAAACACGGGATTTAAGGGTCTTATCAAATGGTGGTGACAGGATTTGGGTATAACAGATAATTGAAGTGCTAGGGGTTGATTGCATGTGAGAATGACCTATGGTTTGTAGAAAAGAAACCCTAGAAGAGTCTTGGAACACTTTGCTTGGAGATTTTGTGTGATGAAAGCTTGGTGAAAGATCAAGAATGGACTTGTGGATGTTGGTGCTAACTTGTTTTAAGGCTTTTGGTGTGGCTAGATAGCTTAGTGGGATACATTGCTAGGCCTTTGTATTGCTCATTATTGTTTTCTATTGATGGTAGACACCCTAGCTAGGGTTTTGATGCATTGGAGACTCTTATATTGTGGATAATCTTGAAGGACTATTTTGTACCAACTTGTGATAAGTTGTTGGTATGTAGTTGTAACTTAATTTTTATGTATATGTCAAGTGTAAATTCTTGTCCAGACTGTGTACTTGAAGAACTGGTTTTCAAAGTATATTCTCATGGTGAATGAGTAGTTTATAGGGTTGTTTGGTATGCTGGTTTATCATAAACAGTTAGCTAATTTTGTTGAGTTAGTTGACAAGTTTATAGAAGCCAAGAGGGAATATTTGTGGTTGTAATAATTTTGTTGTTAATAAGTAAATTTCAGATCTGTAATATGTTAGGACTTGAGCCCTAAGGAGAGTGTCTTCAGTTCTAGTATTCATGTAGAATCATGTGAGAGTTGATTGGATGAATTGTAACTTGAATAAAACCTTTCCTGGAGTCTTTATACTTGTCTTTATGCAAGGAAGGAAGGTGCTAGTGCTTGTGAAATACAAAACCTAGAAGATACTTGAAGGGTTGGGGTTTTTGAAAGACAAAACCTAGAGGATAATTGAAGTTCTAGGGTTTGAATCCATCTAAGAAGGACCTATGTGTTATATTTTTATCATTCAAGCTAGCATTATGATCTTAGGATCTTTAACTGAGAGAATAACATACACAACAATAAAACACAAGAGACAAGAGACACAAAGAATTTTCCTCAGGGAAACCATAAAGGAGAAAACCCCACAACTTCCTCAGAGATAGAATCAGTACCATAAGTAAAACCCGAAAACATAAAGATGATCTCCCGATAGTAGTAGTCTCTCTCTTGTCCCAACAACTTCTCCTCTCACTCATGCGCCCCAATGTGTGTGTGTTTGTGTGTGATAAATAGAGAGACTCACTCTCTATTTATATTCTTTATTTCACTTGAAACCCACTCCAACATGTCGGCCTCACTTAACAATTACTTACTAGAGCCAACATCTCTAGAAGTGTCTAATAACCCTAGTGCCCCACAACTTGTGGGGAATTTGCCTCCTCTGACTAACAAGGAGGGTTATCCTTAACACACTAGTAGAGACTATTTCCCTGACTTACAATAACTCACCTAGGGTTTACTTCTCTAGGATAGTCTAATAACCCTAGGGCCCCATAATTGTGGGGACTTTAACCCTTGACCAATAGGAGGGTTACCCACAATTACTTGACATGACTTGTTTACATTATAGAAACTCCTGATAGGAACCTCGGGGCATGACATGACTAGAGTACATTACAAATACATCCCAAAATAAATACCGGGTTACAATACATAATAAATACAAGTGAATACATTCCTAAGTTACAATTACATCAACACTCCCTCTTAACTAGGAAGGTATTCTCTCGACACAATTTATCGACACAAGTGTTCTTATCTATATCATCTAGATCATCATCGAGTCCTCATCATATTCATGATCAAGTCATATCTATCTTCAAGTCACCTTCATCTTTAATCCATCTTCACCTGGATCTGGATCATCACTGGATCTGGATCATCATCACTGGATCTGGATCATCCCTCAATCTAGATCATCTCTGGAGCATCATCTCTGGATATGGATCATCCCTCGATCTAGATCATCGCTGCTGGATCATCATCACTGGATCATCATGGGTTCTATCTCATGATTCTTCTTGTCACTAGAAGTTCTACAAAGCCAGGCCTTTTTCATGCTGGTTGTAGGCCTAGCCTCCATGTATGTCCTCTTCAGCGCTTATATCTGACCCTAAGTCAGAATGGCACACCCAACACTTATATCTGATCATGTAGGAACCAATCCTATAATCATATCAGAAAGGCATGCCTAGCTCTCACATCTGACCATGTGGGAACCAATCCCACAACCCTGTCAGAAAGGCCCAGCACTCACATCTAACCATGAGAGGAACCAATCCAACATTCATGTTAGAAAGGATCTGCACTTACATTTGACCATGCGAGGAACCAATCCAACATACATGTCAAAAAGGATTTGCACTTACATTCGACCATGCGAGGAACCAATCCAACATACTTCGAAAGGGCTCTGTACTTACATCTACCCATGTGAGGAACCAATCTAGCATGCATGTCAAAAGGGCTCTACACTTACATCTGCCCATGCAAGGAACCAATCCAGCATGCATGTCAGAAGGGCTCTGCACTCACATCTGATCACGTAGGAACCAATCCTACAGTCACATCAGAATGACCCTCAGTCCTAGACTGAGGTTTTCTGGTAACTGAGAATGGCATCATCCCTTATATCTAATCAAGTGGGAACCAATCCCTCAATCACATCAGAATGGCCATGAGCTCACATATGATCATGTAAGACTACATCTTACAGTCATATCAGAAAGGCCCTCAGTCCTAGACCGAGTATTCCTGGTAACTGACCAGGCACCACCATTCCAAGAATGGAAATAGCCCTTATATCTGATCATGTAGGAACCAATCCTACAGTCATATTAGAATGGCTTAGCACTCATATATGAAATGGAAGGAACCAATCCTCTCACCATGATAGAATGTTTCAGCACTTACATCTGACCATGGAAGGAACCTATCCTCTCACCATGTCAGAATGACGCACGGACTCATCACTTCCCCTTGGAAGGAACCTCGATCTGGAGAACACCAAGCTTCTCCCTAAAGTACTCAAACTTCACTCTGGATAATGGCTTCATCAACACATCAGCTATCTGTTTGTCCATCGCAACATATTGGAGCTTCACTGCTACTCTCTACACCATATCCATGATATAGTGATACTTGATCTCGATATGATTTGTCTTGTCACGGAACACCGAGTTCTCTGACAACTTCACACAACTCTGATTTTTGCAATGTATACAAGTAGCATCCATATAGAGATCAAATAAATTAGACAGTAGCATCCTCAACCAAACTACCTTACAACTAGCTAAACAAGCTGCGACATACTCTCCTTCAGCTGTACTCAGTGCCACACATGATTGCTTCCTGCTAAACCAAGAGATCACACATGATCCCATACTGAAGCAACACCTTGAAGTGCACTGCTTGCCCAATCTGAATCAACATAGCCTTCCAAGCTAATCTTTTTATTCGCCTCATACTTGATCCCATAATCAACTGTACCCCTACATGCTTTGCAACCATTAGGTGAACATGTCTCAATGTGTTCACACCAAAGCAAATATTTTGTCTCGTATTCGTCATGTACATCAAGGACCCAATCATCTGTCGATACATTGTAGCATCAACCGTCTTTGATGAAGCATCACTCAATAGCTTCATGTTCAATTCCATAGGTGTGGTCATGGACTTGCAGCCCATTATCCTGAACCTCTTTAGGATCTCTACTACATACTTCTCTTATCCAAATAAGATTCCATCCACATTTTCCCACACCTCCATGCCTAGAAAATAGGGCATTAACACATAACAGGAGCATCACTGGTCTTCCACCTTCAACCTTGAAGCAAAGGTTGGAATCCACTTTACTCTCAATAAATCCTAGAGTAATCAATAATCTATCCATCCTGTCGTACCATGTCAAACCTTAGGATATTCTGTAGTCACTCCCTCTGAAGCGGAGCATCATACTCCCTCTATCTTTCGTACTCTATGCACTGAAACATTCTGTATCGGAGTGACAAGTAGCTTCCTATGCTACAAATATTCTATGTATCCATCTAGTGTATAGAATTTCATCTTCAACCTTGTAGCAAAGGTTAAGATCTTCATCAATCTCATCATGTATGTGTTATCCCATGGGTGTCTTCTGAACTCATACAAGGCCTTCTTTCACTTGCACACATGATTCTCCCTGTCATGTGTCTTCACTCCCAATGGCTACAAATGTATCTTTGTAGTCTATGCCTTCTTTTCGCGATAAGCCTCATGCTATGAATCTTGCCTTGTATCCCACGATGTTTCCATCTACTACATGATGGAACTATGAACTTTCCTTAATGTATCGATACTGCAATCTAGAAATAATTCTTGTTGAAATGGTCTTCCCTTTCTTCTTGGAAGGTTCTGCATCAATGATTTCGCTGCATTCGTCATATTATTTTTCATCTTGAACTGTCATTACTTGTTCTTCGGAACAAGTCTCATTCTTCTTTGCTTGTAGGCGATTTTACACGATCTTTCCTACAAGTCAAATGCATTAGTTGTATGGTTAGAAACATTTCATAAGGCATATTCATAATGGAAAAATATTTATGCATAAATATATATGATCATGCAACTATTTTAGCCAATACAACATTCATCCATATCTCACGGAAACTTTTCTAGATTCCTTCCATCTCTACTAGGACAACATTGAGATTGTGCACTAATCCAATATGTCAGCAAAGAGGTTTCATTCTAGATAAGTGGCAATGGAGAGTTGTATAGCACCATGAGATACTTACCCATTACATACATATTAGTAGTATATTGTCATTAATGCAAACATTCTATCATGCATAATACATCAACTGAATATAAACAAATACATAACAAAACAATATCATGAAATGACAATTGAATACTTATCCTTATTTGTTTCATGGGTAGACTCCTTGTTGAGCCTTCAGCTTCATCGTCTTATTCATTCATAATAGCATCATTTCTTATCCAAATGCTAAGATGGATAAGAGGTTATTCAAGAGTTGAGATCTTCATATTCCTCATTGCCTGAGGGATCTTCTTTGGATGGTGAGAGCTTGATCTTCAGTTGCTCCCATCTTCTCTTCTCTTATTATGAGTTGAGCTTCTTCTTCTTCCCAAAGTCTACTGAAAGTAATCACTTCCTTCTGGCACACATTCCTCGAATGAATGAATCCCATGATCTTGGGAGGCCATTCATAGTGGCTATCACCACTTCTGCATTTTTCACTTCTTCTTTTACTGCTTCAAATTTGTTCTTTGATTCTGCATTCTGGATCTTCACATTCTTCAATTGTCTTCTCAAATTCATATTCCGATTTATGTTCTTCCCTTCAAATATCTTGGTCAAGGAATCAAACATCTCTTTTGGTGTCTTTATGGAAGACACTTGTGGTACAAGGTGATCCATGATTGAATCAACAATGATCTTCTTGGCCTTGACCAAGTTCTTCTTGTCAAAGGATTTTAGCCTCATCTCCCTCTGGAACTTGAACCTCTCTACTCATGTAGGTGTCCAATTCATTTTCCTCAGAGAGATAAAATACTTCCATGCTTGGAAGTTGTCAACTTCGCCAAGATTATCATCAAGCTGATGTGATAGATCACTTTGAAATGAGAACCTCAAATGAAAATAGCAAAAGATTAGATCTTACCAATTTGAGGTGTCCGTCCTGGTTCCAGAGCTAGCTGATCTAAGGTTTGTTAGAGAAAACCTAATTTTAAAAACTTGGATTCTTTCAGATCTTATTGGATATAAATATATATCTCTTCAATTTTAGCTGTCCAATGTACTCCTTTTCTGAAAACAGTGGAGGCAAGCTCCCAGAACAGGAAGCCCTAGTTTACCAATTTCTTCTACGGAAATTCCTATTACTGTGTCGATGGTATCTCTGCAATTGCTGCTCCTCTATGTTTGAAACTTTTCACTAAGATATCCTTGCATGTCTCATATCCAAAACCATAGGTTTCATCCACATTGATTTGACCAATTGGGACTTATGATCATTTTCCCAAGGTGACCTGTTACAGGACTGTTCAGCACATCGAAGTTGTACAAACTACCACATGTCATTGTTTCATCTTCTGGGTCTAAAAATCCTACCATAGAAATTAAATTCTATGCCCTTTCTGGAAAATCTTCAGAAATTTCATTTGGACCTTTTTAGCCCAAGATATATCAATTCTCCCCAAGTGTCTTGTTTAGGGATGAATTCTGGAAGAGGATGGAACCCTAACTTATAGGGATCATATCTCCCAGAATATAGTGAATTTAAGGCTGAATTTTGGACACATTGTAAATAAGGATTTTATATTTGACCTCTGCAATTTTTCAGCTCCTGATCCTTCACCAATCTTGATACATGGTGAATCTACCAAAGCATATCAGTTTTAGTATTTAGGGTTTTTCCCGCTCGGGGCCAAACTATGGTTTGACTTTCCCAGAGTTTCACCCAACCAAAAATATTGATCCAGGTCTCTAAAATTTGATTTTAATGAGGATAGAAATCCTATTCTAGGCTCACTAAAAAATTCCTCTTCTATAGAAAGCCCTAATTTCCCGTACCGAAAACTGAAAGTGCTCGGAATCGAATTCCGCTTCGACAGAAAGATGCACCCTTCAATGGAGAGTCATCCTAGCATACTTTTGCTGATGGATTGTGGAGAGAGACCCAAAAAGTAAGAATTCCTAGCTTCTGCAGCTGCACAATGTCTTCTTATCAGGTTATCTCTGATACCATGTTATATTTTTATCATTCAAGCTAGCATTATGATCTTAGGATCTTTAACTGAGAGAATAACATGCACAATAATAAAACACAAGAGACAAGAGGCACAAATAATTTTCCTCAGGGAAACCATAAAGGATAAAACCCCCAAACTTCCTCATAGATAGAATTAGCACCAAAAGTAAAACCCAAAAACATAAAGATGATCTCACGAGAGCAGTAGTCTCTATCTTGTCCCAGCAACTTCTCCTCTCACTCATGCGCCCCAATGAGTGAGTGTGTGTGTGTGATAAATAGAGAGACTCACTCTCTATTTATATTCTTTCATTCACTTGAAACGCACTCCAACATGTCGGCCTCACTTAACAATTACTTACTAGAGCTGACATCTCTAGGAGTGTCTAATAACCCTAGTGCCCCACAACTTGTGGCGACTTTGCCTCCTCCGACCAACAAGGATGGTTATCCTTAACACAATGGTGGGGACTATTTCCCCGACTTACAATGACTCACCTAGGTTCGACTTCTCTAGGATATTCTAATAACCCTAGGGCCCCACAACTGCGAGGACTTTAACCCTTAACCAATAGGAGGGTTGCCCACAATGACTTGACATGACTTGTTTACATTATAGAAACTCCCTATAGGAACCCCGAGGCATGACATGACTCAAGTACATTACAAATACATCCTAGAATAAAAATCAGGTTATAATTACAAGTGAATACATTCTGAAGTTACAATTACATCAACACTATGGTTTTGATAGTGGTTCCAACCTCATCAAACATCACATGGATAGTAGGAATTCGGTAGACAACACTTTTTATCATATTTAAGTTTAATATATCCAATAAAGAGACGATATTCCATTGAATAATCAGTCCATACATTGCACAATTCATACCTGATATTATCAAGTCTTAAGAGGAAAAACAGATCACTCTTCACAACCCTCCTATGATGGCTAATAAACAATATATTAGCAGAAGTATTTTTCAGGTAGGAAAAGAAAAAAATAGTACATGACAATAGCCTTATAATGCAAAATCATAGCCTTGAATATCCCAATATCTAGCTCCAAATCTGTAAAAATATCTTCATCATTCAACCCAATGGGCTAGGACATTTCTCCACAATGGAAGAAACAAATTGCAAATGAGGATCTGCTATTCTTTTGTAGGTTTCCATACAACTACCACCAAAAACAAATCAGTAAACTGATGCCAAAACCTTAGGATGTTAGCCTTGAAGATTTCAAATGTGTTTGACATATTCACCAACATGCCACTTTTTCTAACCTAACATTAGCACTCTTTATTAGATGAATTGCAAGGCTTCTTGGAGTGGTGTCACCTAGAGATGCATGCAGAAAGAACCTCAAATGAGGAGTGCTCCTCTTCTTAAATGATGCCACATCTGATCAAAGGGCCATTTCATGTAGAGTTGATTGGATGAATTTTAACTTGAAGAAAACCTTTCCTGGAGTCTTTATACTTGTCTTTATGCAAGGAAGGAAGGTGCTAGGGTTTGTGAAAGACATAACCTAGAAGATACTTGAAGCGTTGGGGTTTTTGAAATACAAAACATAGAGAATAATTGAAGTGCTATGGTTTGATTCCATCTGAGAAAGACCTAGGGTTTTGATAGTGGTTCCAACTGCATCAAACATCACATGGAGACAACATTCCAACAACTCATACGTGACAACTCTAGAAGAAGGTAGGGTTGAAACAAAGCCCAGCAAATATCCTACTAGAGGGTAAGAAGTATGCCTTGCTCTTTTTTACTAAAAACTGACACTACAAATACAAAAAATGATGAGCTTTCTATCAATTTTCCATCACACTACGACCTTTATGGATTATAGTTTGATTTCCTAAACCATAGTGGAACAGATTATGCACTAAACGGATTCTCAATTCTTACAAAAATAAAAAATCACTTTAATATACTTTGAGGGAAATTAATGCTAGAATTTATAAATACATATTGTAAAAAAATATGTAACAGAACATGGTACCAGTGGAGTGTGCCCTCTTTGCTCCCCCTCTCGAATCCCACTCCCAAAACATTCCCAGTTTTGGGAGTGTGCTGCCAAGGTACTCTCTAACTCACCTATACTATACGTTCCTATACTATGTTTATCATCTGATCACTAAGTTATGGTACATCCCTTCTTTGTCGAGCTCCTATAAAATATGTTATGGTTGATCGTTTGATGGCAATTTTATAAGTTATAACTACTAGGTTTCGTGCTCTATACTGAAATAAATGAGGATACAAATCCCTTACTTAAATAATGAATGAAAATTTAAATTAGACACCTAATGCATTCCTTTACATGCAACTTGTCTAACCCATGCACTTGCAAATTGTCTAGTACATACACATGCAAAATTACTAATGCATGCACATGCAAACTGCTGAGGATAACATTATCCCTTCATATCTATGAATGGAATATCGCATATGGATGCATGCATGCATGCATGTTTCCTCACAACTATAATCATAAAAATAGTGATGCATCCTCATATACAAACCATCCTACTGAATGGAATTCATTTTTGTAATCTATTATTGTTTAGTGGATGTCGAACCCTTACTCATGCCCATGCACATGGCATATATAGTTTATTTTTCTAAAGAACATCCTATGGGTATCAATTACAACAGTCAACTGCACTTAAGACTAGATCTGGGTTTACATATGAATATCAATATTGAAATAACTATTTTGATTCCAAACGGAGAAGGGAAAGGATCAAGATAGATTTCCCTAAATCCCATGATGACAAACCCAAGCTAAAAATTATCAGGGTTATATTCCTTCCATTACCACATATTATTGTTGAGGCTCAAAAAAAGAGTCTCCAAAAATATGTAGTAGAATGAGTCATACCACATGCTCAGTATGAATTTCCATTCAATCTTATCATAATCCTTTTCAAAATAATTTTTTAGAAAAAGAGCATTTGATGAATATCACTTGAGACAATTGAGCCAATTTTCTCTTTTCTATATATCAAGGCAACTAACCACTTAATCCTCTTGGCCAATCTGCTAGGATTTTGTTGGAGACATTGAGAAAATTCAACGGGGCCTAAGTGTCAAATATCAACAAAGTAATAAATTGTGTAACAAGGTTCCATTTTTGTTAAGGTATATCCCACTCAACTAGCATGTAGTACAAAATTCATCCATAAGTGTGATCCACATCCAATGAGCTAGAGCACCCCAATAGAAAAGCCTTCAGAGTCCAAATACCATCATTAACATGCAATAAGCCTAGTGCTTCATAAAAAATGATAATCCATGTCATCAAGATGCAAAATCAAAACAAAAATGCTAGGGAAATCCATGAGAATATTATCAATGTGTCATGAGCAAATGACATATGAGGAAATTTCACCATCATCTCCTATTTTTCTAGCTCGGAGGCATCAAACTCACATAACCACATCAATAACCATAATGTCAAACATTTGATAGGAAATACTTCATCATGGAGCAATTAATAACTTTTTAAAACTTAGGGAAAACCTAAGTTGAGGGTCCAAAATCTTTTTGAAAATAGGTGTGCACAGTGACTCTCAACATACCTAAAATTACATCTACTGGATTAAGGTTAGGTATCTTTGAATACTTCCAAAGGGGTTTACACTCTAGTAATTGTTGTTAAAATTTCATTATTTAATATGCCAAGAAATAACATTGATTCTGTTATACTATTTTAGCATAGTCAAGTGAGGCCATATCAATAACTCATTTGACTCTTCATAATCATGTTTTTTAAGCCTCAACTCACTAATTTGGGTTTAAAAGCTCTGTTCTGGAGGGGGTGACATTTACTGATTTTTCTTCTGTAATCGCATCCATCAAACAGGAAAATGTTGCTCCTATAAACTATTATATATATATATAAGTTATATCCATTTTCTAATGTGCTACTATTTTGATTGAAATCCATAGGTTCTTACAAATGGATTAATAATGATGTTTTTTCCAGTTCCAAGAGGGTTCAGAGCTTCCAAGTACACATGCTTTTGCAATGGTGGAAGGTAGTGAAGGAATAACAATACTGAATATGTGGATGTTCCTCTACGTGGTAAACAATCAACTAAATTTAGAGAATATTTCACCATGTTCAAGACTTTTGAAAATGGTTGCTTCTCTTCATGGAACCAACACTGTATTGTGGATCTTAAAGGTGAAAATTTTGTTAGCATAGTCATTGCTACTAGGTACCAGTTGCATTATTTCTTGAATGCATCGTTGTTTCTTTTGAGTTCAATAATTTATGGTGTTTTACACTTTCTACTTGCACCTTTTTTGTTTTTAACCATACTAGCATACACGCTTTCTATATTTAATTTTGAGCAAATGCTTTCTGCATATCTCTTTCAAACAGATCAATTTCCATAACTAATATGTATGTCTTTAAATGAAGAGTATTTTATTCATCTAAATGCTATAATCAAACGTACATCCTCTATGAAATATTGGACACTTTCCTATTTGGATGCTGAACAAACAATTTAATGTTGTTTGTAATCCTTTTTTTCTTCTTTGAAGAGTTAGGTGGGTCTCTTTTACTTATACACTTTTTCATTCCACTGGTTGACATGTATTGATTTCTTTACCAAAGTTATCTAAATGGACTTTGAAGTTGTATTTTTTCTTTGTTTACTACGTTTCTTGTCCCTGAAGCTTCTTCTAGTGTTTGGATTGACATGTATATGACCCAAAACCATAGTTACAAGAAATAGATGTGTGTTTTCCCTAGTATACAGATATTCACATTTTTCCAAGTTCCAAATGTTTGTATTTTCAAAGAGGCAATAGTTGAAATATAGATGAAAGGAAGATCACACGCCGTGAATGCTTTACAAACTTAAATATTTCATTCCTTAACAATATTATATACATCTAAATTTAGTAGTATAAAATTAGAGACTAAGGACAGTAATAGCTTGTATCCTAAAACAAACTAATATATCAAAAATATTATTTCCTCGGTGAGAAGCAGTAACAATAATCAAGTGTCTAAAACTAGACAAAAGGTACTAGAACCCATAACTCCTCCAAAGCATAAAAATTATGAATTTTTTCTAAGACTCTTGCATGACCAACCCCTTATGAGTCTTTAAGCTTCATTAATCACCAAAATTTTGAATATGCATATTATGTTCTAACGCTAGCAACGGATTTACATTGTAATAACAGATCTGATATCATAACATCATAAGAGAATTTTCATAAATGAAATAGACCATGGACTTCTAAAAAAACATCAACTCCAAGTTCGCAATTCCTTACAAATGTCCTTACTTTTCATTTGCTAAGGATAAATCATACATCCATATCTATTTGTTTTGTCTAAACTATATTTAGCACCACTATCATAATGGGAGATGGTTGTTCCCTATAGTAACTTGTTCTAAACAGTTGAACATCAACCATCCAGTTCTATAGAAAGACAATAGATACAGTTGAAAGCATATGAACATGTTTACTTCAAGCAAAGCTAGTCTTACTAGTTGGAAAAAAAAACACATTACATGGAGGGAAGGAAGGCATGAAGCAATTTCACAAAGACTTTCCCCATACCAATGTTGCATAGTAGCTTGACCAATATTTTGTAAAAAAACTCATTTCCTAGGGAACCCTTCATAACTAAGGTACAATTACAGCATAGAAATCCTACCCAAGCTACAATTTCAGTAATGGTCTTCCTCAAGTAGTGCTACTGATGAAGAAAGAGAACATAGGGTTTCCTAGTGATTGGATTTGGGCATAAATAACAACACCAAATGTTAAATAAATGAACATATTTTTTTGCTCATGTTGTGATTCCTTCCTAGGTCCATATGATCAATACATGGAAACCATATCTCAACATGATATTTAAAAAATACATAGTTGAAGGTGATTGAAGAAAGACAAAAATACTACGACGAATGATCTTTCCACTGATTATGATGCATAAGGATCAATACTATGTTTGAAGACCTTGTTTATTAGGCTATGTTATGAAGGGTTTATGATGCATGCATATTCGAACAATGTTTGAATACCTTGCTCATTAGGATGCATTATGGAGGATCAATGGCTCAACTCCTATTGTTTCCAACTCTTTATTCCTATTTTCACATTGAGCATTGTATTATGAGGCATCACCGCATATTTTGAGGCATGATGGCACATGTAGGTTATTGTCACATTTTAGATCCTTTAGCTACACAATTCCATGCATATTTGTTCACTTGAGGGACATCTCACCTAAACCCTACAACCAATTACATATGTGGAGGCATGGCACATCACTAGAATTTAAAGTTGGATGGGAACTTTGCATTATTACACTGCATATGATGCTACATTGCTAAATTGCATGGGTTGAGAGATTTGATGGGTGGAGTGCTTGAGGAGAGGAGGCTCCTTTGACCACCATTTGTTCACATTCGGAGGAACGCTTTGCATATTGAAGAGATTATTTCACACAGTTGTACTGACAAGTGTCATGCACATATATTGAGGAACACCCATTAACGAAGGGGTTCCTAAGGTTGATCTCAAGCATGGTGTGGGGTTTTGACACACATTTTGGAGCGCATGACTCAACTTGCACATATTCCCAAAGTGCTCAACGTTTGTCCCTTTTTTTGGAGGTGGCTTGATGGTTTTGCATGTGGGTCCATTTTATTGGCACATGGTTTTGGGTTTTCTAATGCATATTTTGAAGGAGCATGCCCAAAAACCCTATCACAGCATGCCCAAAAAATATACTATCATAGCATGCCCAAAACCCCTTTTTTGAGTCAACCTAAGAAACAAATGATTGCAACAGAAATGAGGCGATGCTTACCCGTTGAGCCATGAGCTCCAAATGTGAATTGTGAACTTGAAATGTGAACCATGAGCTCCAAATGTGAAC